>JAQHUG010000004.1:5432061-5447447 GCA_028555095.1 Dicrostonyx torquatus
AGTTGTCTTGCGCTGTAGCTAAGACTTTCAGAACTGTATTGAGAGGGATGGAGAGAGTTGACAACTTTGTCTTCTTCCTAAATTTAGTGGAATTGCTTTGAGTTTCTCTCCAATTAGTTTGATGTTGTGGTTAACTGCGGTTATTATGTTGAAGTATGTCCCTTGTATCTCCAACCTCTTCAGGAGTTTTATCGTGAAGTGTCCTTGGGTTCTGTCAGAGGCCTTTTCTGCGCCATTGAGATGATCACGTGCTCTTTGTCTTTGACATTTCGCATGTGGTGAATGACATAACTCCATCAAAGTACACTGAGCCATCCTTGCGTATCTGGGGTTAAGCCAGATGGTCTCTTTGATGTATTGGATTTTGTTTGCAATTATTTTCTTGAGACATTTTGTATCTCTGTTCATAAGGGAAATTTGGTCTATAATTCTCTTTCTTTGTTGGGTCTATATGTGGTTTAAGTATCAGAGTACCTGTGGCCTTGTAAAATGAATTGGGCAATGTTCCTTCTGTTTTTATTTTCTGGGATAGAGGATTGGTATTAATTCTTCTTTAAATGTCTAATTCTATGCCAAAAATCACCTGGCTCTGGGGTTTTTTGGTTGGAAGACTTAATTGCCACTTGTAATTTACAAGGGGGTTTAGATCTGCTTAAATTTCTTAGTGATCTTTGTCTAACTTTGGTAAGTGGTATGTGTTGAGAAAAATATCTTCTAGTTTGATGGAGTACAGGTTTCTAAGGTGTATCCTCATAAAGACATAGTTTAAAGTTTTCTGTGTTTTCTTGATGTTTATAGTTATATACCCCTCTTTCTTCTAATTTTGTTCATTTGGAACTTCTCTCTGTACCTTTTCTTCTATAATTTGTAACTTAATTTCTGTTTTGACCCATTCAGTAGTGAGTTCAGTTTCCATGAGTTTGTAAGCTTTCTGTTGTTTCTTTTGTTGTTAATATTCAGCTGTAATTTGAGGTGGTCACAGAGTATGCAGAGAGTCATGAATTTTCTTGTATTTGTTGAGACTTGTTTTGTGTCCAAGTGTGTGCTGAGTTTTTTAGAAAGTTCCATGAGCTGTTGAGAAGAAGGTGTATCCTTTTGTGTTCTGTTAGGTCCATTTGGTGTATAACTGGTACTAGCTGCAGCATGTCTCTGTGTTTGTCTGTTACTGACTGTTGGTGACAATAGGGTGTTGATGTCTACCACTGTCAGTCTGTGAGGTTCAGCGCATGATTTGAGCTGTGGTAGTGTTCTTTTACACACGTGTACCCATGTGTTTGGTGCGTCAATGTTAAGAATTTCAGTGTCCTCTTGGTGGATGTTCCTTTGGTAAATATGTAGTATCCTTCCGTGTTTCTGATGATTTGTTTTTCTTTGATGTCTGTTTGTTTTCTGATTTTAAAAGGCTCCACCAGTTTGCTTCTTACTCATTGGCTTAGAATATATTTTCTATCCTTTTACCCAAAGGTATTTCAAGCTACTTTAAAAGTAAAATCTGTGCATCTCTGTCAATTATCTTTCTGCTAATGGTCAGTATAATTCAAACTCTTTCATATTTGGAAATTAGCTTGCACCCATTTATTACAAAGTCAATACTTAAAATAAAAAAGATTAGTAAGTAGAAGGATTTCAAAGAAAAGTATTAATGCTATGACCCACCTTGCATATGGTTTCAAGCTTGCAAGGAAAATGATTTTTACCTCATATTTATGGCATATGGAATGCTTCATCTTTTTACTGCTCTTAATTGGTACTTTTGTAATAATTATAATTCAAATATATATTCTTTTTTGAATTTAAAAGATGAGGCTTAAAAAATTAAGAGGATAAAAAAAGTGACCTGAACTTTTATAGATTTTCTTAATAAAATGTTTTTTAAAGATCACCGGAAGCCATCTGTTTTATAAAACATTCTCCTAGTGGACCCAGAGTTCCTGATGGCTTCAGTTTCTGAGGTGGGATTTGATAGGATTGTCCTCTGAGAGCCGCTTGCATCCCACAAGGGTGTCGGTCCTTAAAACAGAAGTGCTGAGGTGGATGGCTCAGCCTCGGTCATGTATTAAACCACAATGCTGAAATAGTGCTCATCAGATGTACAGACACCGTAGAGACGGAATACAGCATGGAATGTGCAAGGTCTCGTTCTTGATGAGCTGGATGCAGGGGGCTGGCCAGTGCAAATGAGAACATGCTTCTTTCAATGTGGATTTCATAAGAAATCATAGAAGTCATTTACCTTAGCAGAGACCCTAAAGAAGTGAGACGCAGATCCAGTTGTGGACTAGTAAAATTAAGGAATTCTGGAGAAGTGTGGGAGTCTAACTTGGGCAGATTGATGAATCGTGTAATGCATAGAAGGAGACACCTGAGCTTCTGGGGGTGTTTTCCTTATTCTGTTGGGTCAGAATCAGGGAGTCTCTTACCCTTTGTATTTTGTATAGTTCATGAATTTTAGTTTGTTTATTCAAACTCTAAGTTAAATATTTTGCTATGATATTGGGATGTCAGCTTTCTCAGTTGACAAGTGTGGAGCCCATTCCCTACCTTCCCATAAAATTCTATTTTGAATAATCATACAATTTTCTTTATTGTTATTATTTTAACATTTTACCTTTGAGTCTTGCCAGGCTGTCCCTGCATGTAACAGTCCCTGCCTGCAGGTGCTGAGACTTCCTGTTCCTTTCCTGCTTGCGGCGGCTGCTCTGTGTCCTGGAGTGTAAGGGTTCGGATGCGGCAGTTCTCAGCTGGGAGTGAGACTAGCAAATCCTGGGTATATTTCTGGGTGCCACAAGTAAGACCTTCCTGCTGACTTCATGTGGGTAGTAGCCAGGTGTTCCTCAACTTTTCCCAGTGTATCAGATGGATTTTGCATTAAAGACATTTTGGGCAGAATACCAGTGGGGGGAGGTTGAGTGACTGCAGCATGATGCAGTGGAGAAGGGTCATGCTGTTGTTTACATCAGTAGTTCATGAAGTCTGTACCGTGATGCAGGGCGCTACAGTTTGTTCACATATTTAGGAGAGGATGGGAGATTGTGAACTATGCTGACATTCTTGTAAAGAGCCAGCAGTGGGACCACAGTGGTGTCCCTTTTACTGTGTAGGAACATAAGTGTTTACAAGGATTCATCACTTCCCACGTATGGGAAGTTCTGGATGATTCTCTCTTCATTAGTACTTTGTCTTGTGTTTTCATTTTAGCGGCTGTGCTGTGCCTGCCATGTTATCTTATTGCATTAATGGGCGTTTCCTTTGTGACGGGTGACGCTGATATGCTCATGTGCATATTGGTTGTCAGTACTTCCGGACTGGACTCTGAACATTCTGAATATGGTGTAGATTGAAGTGAGAAATTCATTTGTGTTTTAATATTTTTACCAGGACTTACAGTTTTATTCTTTTACCAGTGTCATTTGACAAAGCAAATTTTTTAATTTTGATGAAGCCCGACTTATCATGTTTTTCTTTATACTTTCGTGTTTGTATATAAAAACTCACTGCTAAAATTAAAAGTACATGGAATTCATTGTAAAAGAAAGACTTTTACATTTTAACATTAAGGTCTGTGATCAATTTTAAGTTAATTGTTTCAACGTTGTGTGAAGTGTTAATTATAGTTCTTTTGTGCATATGAATGCTCGGTTTCAAAATTTCTCTTATTGCATTGTTGTTCAAAAGCTTTTGGAGACCTGACATCTAACTCTTGGGAGTTTTTCCTTCGTTCCATGAATGTGGTATGTCTTTCTGTTATTTCAGATCTTAACTGGAGTTTTTAATTTATTTCATGACTGTGGTATATTTTTCTGTTACTTCAGGTCTTTAGTGTCTCTCCTTAGTATTCTTTATTTTTCTGCATGCAACTCTTTAACGTGTTACTTATGTCAATATGTTTCTGTCTCTTGTTCTTACTCTAAAGTCTACCTGATGCATACAATGTAAGCATATGCCTTAAATGTAGAATGTCTTAGTCCTGGTCGTCTTTTTAGACATCTGTAAGTCGTCAGTGTCTGATCAAGTCTTTGATATTGTCAGTTTACAAAGAGCCTTTTTGACTTGCCTCCTGCTTTGCATTGTGGGTGCAGTTACTGGAAGTACAAATAAGTGATTGATCACAGCTCATGGGTGTGTAATGGCAGTGCAAACAGCAGGACAGGAGTCTTGACCCTGCACTGATGCTTTATACACTCACTGTGTGTGTGGGGGGTGTAGCGTTCTGCAAATCTCTAGGCAATGTTTTCACTTAAATCATTTGCAGTAATATTTGTGAGAATTGAAAGCTTCTAATTAAGGATTACATTTCCACTGTCTTGCCTGAGGAGCTGATGCTGCCCATGTCAGAAGGAAAATGCCTTACAAAGGAAGCACGGAGCGCCGTGTTGTTCTGACCTCAGTAGTCTTCAGTTTTTCAGAGATGCAGTATTTGTAGACTGTGATGGCAGATAACAGCTGGGAGCTTGAGAAGTAGGGCAAGATAGGTTCAGACATAAGTGGGCCCAGGTGGGATGCTGCCATGGTGGGAACCTCATCCAGATGTCATTGTGAGGACACTGGGCACCAAGCTGTGAAAGCAGTGTAGGGAACTATAGAAATAGGGACCACAAGGACCTATGCAGGCTATGAGTTTTTGCTGCATTTGCCCGTGAAATACAAGGTACTTGATGGTTAAATATTTTGTGCTTATCTTGAATTAGTATTTGTTAAATATTCGTTTATTATGATTTAAAAATTGTCCCCCAATGTATAATGGTGTAAGTGACTTCTTTGTTAAATTATGTTGCGTACATTATTTCATAGAAATTTTAGAAGCCGTAGATTTGGTAAAGGGCTGATATGGATGGATAATACCTTTTACAAGGAAACATATACAGTGAACAAGATATCAAATCGTAATTAGCCCATGGCATCTTAAGAAAAATAATGTTAAGATAATTAATAGACTTACATTATTAGAAATAAAGGAGGAAACAGTTTAGGGAAACATGATTCATCATGATTAGTTTGATTTAGTAGTTGTTGTTTTTGCTAAGACATTTAAAATTTGGACTTTAAACTTTCATGATATCTGTATATATTGTTATTTTGAAATCCAGAAAGAGTGTTAGGGAAAGGATATAACCTTTGATATTTAAAGTGCTTATAATCTCTTTCTTATTTTTGGGCAACTGAAGAAATAGGGCTTAAGATAATGTTCTAGTTTGCTTTCTGTTGCTGTGATAAACATTACGACTCAAAACAACTCGAGAAGAAAGGGGTTTATTTCACTTTGCACTTCTCAGTCACAATCTTAATCTATAATTTAGGAACAGTGACTCAAGGCGGGAGTCGTGTGGGATGCTGCTCACTGGCTTGCTCTCCCTGGCACCTGCTCAGTCATTCTTCTTACACTATCCAGGACTACCTGCTCATGGGTGCCACTGCCCTCCGTCCACAGTGGGCTGGTCCTTCCTTATCAATTCTCAGTCAAGAAAATTCCCCACGCATATGGCAGCAAGCCTCTCTGGGTGAGGCAGATTTCAGTTGAAGCTTCCTCTTTCCTTGGTTGTGTTAACTTGACAAACCAATACAGGTAGGTAATAGCACACTGTCTTTGCAAGACAAAATCATTGTTCAAATTTGGCCCATTCTGATGATTTCAGCTCACACTTCACTCTTGATTTGCTTTCTTGACAAATGATTAGCAAAGTGGAACTCATTGGCTCACTTCGATCAGCAGATCACATTTTGATTGATAGTGATTTATATTTAAAACCAAACTTTTTGATTTTACTCAGACATGTTTTTGTTATTATATATTTTAGAGAAATCTCCTTAATTAAAATATTTATTGTTACTTACCTGTTAACTTTCAGTTATTTGTGTACACACACACACGCACGCACACACACGCACACATATTTGAAACCAATTTTAAGACTTATATCAGGAACTGAGGATGAATGTTTTAAAATTAAAATACATATTTTTGAAAATTTTAATTATTGATATATTCAGAATTTGTCTTTTTATGAGTTACATTCTTTATCCTGTAACAGCCTGACTTTCACAGCTAATTATTATGAGCTATTTTTTATTTTCATAGCACTTCATAGTATCTGATCACTTTAGCTAAAATTTGTTACTAATTTTATTGATCTTTTCAAATAGCCAGGATTTAGCTTAATTGATTTTTCTCTATTTGTTCCTTTTAAATTTATTATATACAACCCCTTCCTCCCCTCCTCTTTCCTCCTCTTCATACCCACCCTTCCTGTTCCAGACTTCATTAGTTCTCCTTCTCCAGACCTGAGTAACTGGTTGTTAGATCCCCCTTTTAAAGTTCCTTCACCCCAGCCCCCCCTTCAGAGACAAAGTTTCACTATGTATTTGTGTCTGTCTTGGAACTCTCCATATAGACCAATCTGAACTTGAACTCACAGAGATACTCCTGCCTCTGCCTCCCTGTGAGAACTCAAGGTTTATGGCCCCTCCCGTCTGGACCAGTCTAACCGTGCAGAGTCATAAACCCTTCTCCTGGGTTTCAGTGTCATCCTAGGAATCTCTGAGTTTTCTGTAATTTTTGGTTTAACATTTGGCATCGTCCACACACAGACCAGCAGGTGTTTAGTGTACTGTACTCAACCTGGTGGAGGGAAATGTCAGTGCGTGCTCTAGTCCTTTTCCATGAGGACTTGAAGTGGACTCGGTTACCTTCGGGTGCCTTGGGCTTTTCTTCCTCTGGGTAGTAGAAGTCTTTACCTTTCGATTAAGCGTACCTTTAGTAGGCTTCGGTTGTAGAAGGTTTCAAGGTGGTTTTGGCCAGCTCTGAGTGCTCATTGTATGCCTGTGTCATAGAAGAGACTTTTCCCACACGAGGTGGCTGTTAGGAGCTGCTGTGCAGTGCGTGTGTTGAAAGGGGAAGTAAGTTCTCTTAGAGTCTGAAGATGTCAAGTGCCAGAGCCTCAGTTTCCCATTGAGTCTTTGTTGTGAGTTGTGTTACCCGGCACACTTTGTAGTGTCATGGGCAAAGCTTCTAGTACTGTGTCTGTTGTAACTCGTGGCTTCTGGGAGTGGTGCGATGTGAGCAGAAGGAGGTGCTGACTGGTGCCAACAGTGCTGCTGCAGGCCACAGGGCTGGGACTTTGACATCAAGGTAACAGGTACAGCTCAGGGTCTGGAACCTTAGCTCTTAGTGCTACTGTGCATGTTGATTCTGATGCTGAACAGGCTGTTGATGGAAATGAGGTTTGCAATTGCACGCACGCGTGTGCTCTCTCTCTCTCTCTCTCTCTCTCTCTCACACACACACACACACATACACACACGCCCATTGCTGAATTTAAAAGACTCCCAGTGTGCTTGCATAGGCACACGTGTGTATATGTTCCACTTGTATATGTAGCAGTGTGAGGGATGAGAGATCATTTGATGGGGTCATAACATGGTCAGACGGCAACCAGGAGGCGGCTGTACTAGCATAAGCATTCTTCACAGACAGCTTTGTTAGGGTCCCGGATCTACATTCCTTTCTGACTTCATCATGTTGAGTCTTTATAGCACATAAAAAGCAAACAAAAGAACAATTAGGAAACATAGTGAGTAGAATGGTAGCTTACAGAAGTTTATTAAAATATATTTAAAATATTTTACAAAGGTCTTTAGATAAGTCTTAATACGTTGTTAATGACTGCTGCTTCAGAGACCTTCATCTTGAGAGGGAGCATAATTGAGCCATTTTGTGTAGCACTTACTGTAATAATAACTTCACATTTTAATTGGATCTCTACCCAGCCTTGTAACTTGACGTGGAAGATAGCATTTCCCTCATCAACTTCCTGGGTTCCTTTGTTCACACTGGCCTTTTCATTTTCTATTAGGCAGGCGATGTCTATATGCTTTTGCTCCTCTGGGAAGAATATGTGTTCTTGGCCTATAGGCTAACACTGGTTCCAGAAGTTTTCATAGAAAACTAAAATACAAATTAGCTTTTAATGTGGAGTATGATATTTTAAAAGAGATTTTGAAAGGACTGCTTTATTGAGAAAGTTATTTGATTATAATTTTATATTCAAGTCTTTAGTTTTCCATGCATTCTCTCTGAGCTTAAATTATTTAAATATTAATGACAAGCTAAAATGGACATTTTGTTTTTAAAAGTATAAATGGTTGATTGTTTTTATTTCTGAAATCATAGAGAAATCATATAATTCATGACCACATCATGTTTTTATTTATACCATAGAATTGTTTTATATGTTCCATGTTTAGTGAATAACATTTAAGAATGCACAGCTTGAAAAACCCACTTAATTAAAAATTAAACATTTGAATTAAAACTTAAATTATGCAAAACTAATAAGCCACATTACCAAGACCAACAATTAATACCGTACAATGTATTCAGAGGAAAGACACTACCATTTTAACGTTTGTTTTATATTAGAATTATAATTTGCTGTAATGCTCTTTCCAAGCATTCATTTTGAAGAGCTCGGCATGTCTGAAATAAGGCAAAGCTCTAGGACTTTTAATTGTTCCAGGTTTACCATAGATGATAATCTTTAGTAACACCGATAGACATGGCGAACAAAACCCACACTTGTTTTTGTCAATGCACGCTCCCTACCAGCAGGTTTGATTCCATCTGCTCCAGTAATGTAAGTCCGCAGCGCAGAGAGGCCCTTTCAGCAGTGCTAAAGCAGTCCTGTCCTGTTGGGAGACTTTCTCTTTGTTGTAATGGGTTTAAGATCACAGTGATGGCAACTCCAAGGTTTTCTAGGCCAAGAACTTCGTAGAAGTCACTATTACCTAAAAATAAGTCTGAACTTAAGACAATAGGAGCCACCTAAAAATTCTGTTACTTTTTACAAAGCAGCTTTTAAGTATATATTAATTTTAAATAAGCTGAATACACTGGCATCTAGACAGAACAATCATAGGTTAGTTAATGCTGGTTTGCATCGTGGTTCACATTGTCATAAGCAGCAATTTTTATACTGCTTGTTTTTCGTTTTATTATATATGTATGTGTTTGTGGTGTATGTGTGTGAACACGTGTGGTGTGCATATGTGTATGCATGTACTTATCCATGTGATGGCCAGAGGTTGATGTTGGCATGTCTTCTATTATTCCCAGCCTTATATTTGAAAGACAGATTACCTGGAGTTTGCCATTAGGATTCAGCTTGGTGTTGGCCAGTTAGCCCCGGGATCCTTTCATTTCTGCCTTTTGCCTTCCTCTGTTGCTGGGGTATTAGAGAGATGCGTTGTCTTTTTTTTTTTTTTTTTCATGTTTGTACTGGGGATCTTAGGTTTTCATGCTTCTAAAGCAAGCACTTTACCTACCGTGCCATGCTCTTAGGACTGATGATCGAATTTTATGGTGGAATGTTGTGAACTAAGCAAGTATTCTCTGAGTTTAAGAGGAATGCTCTATAGATGTTGGAGAGTAAGCGACCCATATCTTGCAAGAACAAACTGCTTTTCTCTGTTCTTACAGTGGAGTAAACACAGTGTTAGCTTCTTACTAACAAGCAGGCCAGTCTGTAGTAGGGTTCATCAGCTAGGTATTTCCCATTGGTTTAGTTCTGACATGTCTACCCAGTGAGAGCTCCATGTCCCACTGATTGAAACCTAACTCCCCACTTCCTGTTGAGACATTGTAACCTTCGGATTGTGTTAATTTTGCTTTTGACTAACTGTAATCTGGGATTTGCACCCTTTCCGTAACTTAGGGAACCATGGGGAAGGAGTGCCTAGGCTCCATGCGCTTTTCTAGCATGCCATCCCCCCAAAGTGATATTTTGTGAGACCTCCCTGCATCCTATCTTTTGGGGTTTTCATGGAGGCTTAGCCATATAGATGTTATTGCAACATGAGCAACTGTCAGAGTGTTGGGCTGTATCCTCCAACTGTGGCCCCACTCACCCCTTGTCCTTCTTCCTTCAAGTTACTTCTCTCACGAGGGAGGAGAAAAGTCACTGTTACACACGGAAAGCCCTGTCCAGATTCGACTTTATCCTTTTGTGTAGCATTCTGCCCCAAGGGATCTGGGCCATGAGCCTTCTGAGATAAGAGGAACCTGTGGCACGATTTCTGGCAAAGCTACAGTAATTTCCCCTCAGTCAGACGCAGACACGAGGCAGAAGTAAGTTAGATTTTCTGTGGCTGCTGTGGGAAAGGGAAGAGCTTGTTTCCGTGGCCTGATATCTGGCTCTTAGCTTTCTTGGAGCCTTGGATTTATCTGTCTACCCCCAGCATACTGTAACATCACTGGAGGCTGTCCCAGTTATCCTCTGTGCTGATCTTTGCGGTAGATGTTGTGTCTCATGCGGACTTCCTGCCAGGCACCCAGCCTCTGTGCTGGTTACCTTGTTGTCAATTTTTACAGGAGAGGACGAGACTTCCAATGAGGAACTGCCCCCGTCAGGTTTGTCTGGAGCTCTGTGAGGCATTGTCTTGATTAACATGGAGGAGGGCCCAGACAGTGAGAGTGGTGGCACCCCTAGACAGGTGGTCCTGAGTTGAACAGCTGAGCCAGCCACAGAGATCAAACCAATAAACAGCATTCTTAGCATTCTTCCGTGGTGTCTGCTTCAGTTCCTGCCTCAGGTGCCTGACTTGAGTTTTTCTCTTGGATCCCCTGATGATGGGCTGCCACTGTAAGCCAAAACCCGTTCCTTCCCCATGTCAGTTTTCGTCAGTGTTTTATCACAGCATCTGAAAACCCTAACCAGGACTGAAATTTCTACCAGAGAGCAGTATTGTAAGTGACAGACCTGTCTGTGCTGTTTTGGGGAGAATTGTGGAAGTGTTTGTTGGTTGTAAAAGCTGTTAGTACTCAAAACTTAATGCGATGTTTGGCGAGAGCTTGGAGAGAAATACAGGTGATGGAGACTGGTTCGAGAAGCTTTAGAGGGAAACAGACTCTTTCAGGATTATTTGTGTGATTTATTTGGATTAAGAACCTCTGGGTTTTCATAAACTGGGGCTGAAGAATCAGCTGTGATGAGCAGAAACCAGCGCTGCTGAAGTGAAGTCTTCCCTGGACAGTTGCGGGCGGTGAGCACCTCAGACACCACCTCTGGGAACTCTTTTCCTCGGGGTCAGGACTCCATGTGTAAGGGCCTCTCGTGTGCTGCTGGTTTTACCACCATGGAAACTGCAGTTTGAAGGTTTGTAGAGAGAGGCAGGGGGTCAGCCTCATGTGGAAGTCATGAAGTCCTCCAGAGAGGACTTGAGGCCTGTAACTGGTGGTTTCTCTCCTGCCCTCCAGTTCCTGAAGAACCACTTTGAGGCTTAAAGTTAATTAAAAATTATTAGCTGGAGCTTATTATAATTAGTCTTTATAACTTAAATTAACCCATTTCTGTTCTTCTGTATTTTACCACGAGGACCGTAGCGTGTTACCTCACACCTTGCTTCCCCCACTACTGCTGGTGTATCCCCTACTCTGCCCCTTTTCTTTGTTTTATCTCTGTTTGGATTTCCTGCCTGTCTCCATTCTGCCTGGCTATTGGCCAGATCACCTTTTTTATTAACCAATGGTATAATAAGACATATTTACAGCAGAGAGAGACATCCACGTCATTTTCCCCTTTCTGTCTAATCAAAAGGGAAGGTTTTAACTTTAACATAGTAAACTCACTTATAACAAAAGTTATCAAGCAAGAATTACAGTTATAATATTTAGTCCATTTGTATTTGACAAAATTAAAGAAAACACTCTACTATCTATCCTGCCTTTGTGAGTCTAAAGTTTCATAACTAATTTATCTTTTATCATAGCTAAGGAAAAGTATAATTATAACTGTTTAGTCTTCATATCCATCAAAGACCCTAGGATGATATAATACTATCTGAGTAACCAGAAACTGCTTTCTTTGTAATTAACTTCAAAAAGTCTAGAAATGACAGAGATATCTGGCTGCCTGGACAGTCAGCCAAAGTTCTTCTGTAATGTCGGGGCGCCCATCTTCAGCTTGTAGGCCTAGAGTGTCTGGGAGACTTGTCAGTGAAGCAGGAAATCTAAGGGACCTTAGCACACTAACCTGGAAGTTGAAATACGTACACAGAGGACCTGCGCAGACTCTGTGCTCATGTGACCCAGAGGCCTCGCTCTCCTGGGTCTGTTGATGACGAGCAGTTGTAGATGAGGCTTGACTCCTTCTTCCGGTTTAGAGACGCCCCTGAGTGCACAGATTGAATTACACCATTTCGTTTGTTAAAGATGTGGGGAAGTAGGGGAGCCCACAACCCACAGAAGTGACAGGTGCATTCTGGGAGGCTAACACAGTCTGACCGGCATGCTAGTTTTAGAGTGAGCTGCTGTATGTGGACATCTAGGCTGCTCTGTAGGCGTGTGCCAAATAGCTTTTCTGTTAAAATATTAACAGTTATGTTCAATCCCATAACACAATGCAGTTTCTAACATCATTGTAATACTTATTTTATTGAAAGGCTAGTGGTAATTCGTAAGTGTTGATTCTCTTGAGATAAAATTATGGTAAACTTGTGTGCACATTGCTCTTAACAGATTACAGCCGCCGCTAGAGTCTGTGCTGTAGATTGAAATGACCATCGCCGCTGGCCTTTGCAGCACTGTAGCCCTCTGCTCGCCTAGCAGAGATCTGGTTACAGTGCTTAAAGCAGCACATCAACCATAGCAAACCCACACATTCACATACATGTTACACATTCACATGCATGTTACACATTTACATGCATGTTACACATTTACATGCATGTTACACATTTACATACATGTTACACTCACTCTTTTTCCAGAGGATACTAAACTGGAAGTATATTGTTGTCCTTTGAGAGGTGCATACAGGTTTTTATGTCAGTATTTTGCAAATCTTGAACTTATTGGTAGTTTCTTTGGAAAATAAACTTTTAAGTATATTATGGTTAAAGCCTTTTCATCTCGGACTGGAGAGATGGCTCAGAGTTTAAGAGCACTTCCCGAGTTGAATTCCCAGCAACCACATGGTGGCTCACACCCATCTGTAATGAGATCTGGCGCCCTCTTATGGCCTGCAGGCATACATTCAGGTAGAATATTGTGTACTTAATAATTAAATCTTAAAAAAAAAACCCTTTCATCTTTTTCAATAGATTCCGTCCTTAGGGGAGATGTTACATACATGTACTTTATAGCCTGATGACCTCTACATTTTCTGTGTGACCAAAACTGCACTAGATCTTAGGTCCTCAAGCTGGAGAGCCCATCATTGTGTACTTTGCAGAAGAGTGTAGATCTGGTCTTGCTTTAAGCTGTATTATATACATGGATTGAGATAATTGCTACTAGGAAACTTTTTGCCAAATTTTTTGTACTTAAATATGTTTACAATAAGTGGCCTTGGGACATACTTTAGAAATTTAAACCAAAACCAATTTAGTCATGCTGAACCAGATTTCCTTCTTGCCTCACACAGATTGTTCCTCTCTTGGCCATAGCATTTTTAGAGACTCACAGTAGTCCGAAGAAAAAGAAGAAAAAGAGACTGGGGGAGAGAACAGGAAGGAAGGAGGACAGGCAGACAATGAGGTCTCATGGGAGGAAACTATAATCCCGGCAGCTGGGCACATCATGCTTAAGATTTAGCTGCAAGTATATTCAAACATGCAAAATGATGAAGGAAGGTTGAGCACTACAGCGGATCTATAGCTTTTTTATGTCTTGATATAAACTATTAACTTTAGAGTCTTTGTTATGGAAGTCAAAATATTTTCTTTGATTAAAACACATGAAAATATATCTGCTAATATGCTAGTTGTGCCTGGTCTGGGAGCTCTACTTTGATTTATGAACTTCCGTTGAATTCTTCACCTCCAGCGGGAGCATTTGGGGAAGTGTATCAGTTACCTTTTATGCCCCTGTGATTTGAATATCTGGCATAAAGAACTGAAAAGAAGGACCATTTGTTTTGGTTCTTGGTTTTTGGACTTTCAGGCCAAGATTTTTGGGAGGGCATGGCAGAGCATCTGCTCGCAGCATGGTAGCCAGTCAGTAGAGGGGGGATGGGGAGGATGCTTTGCCCTTTTGCCCTGTGTGTCATGGCGCCACTCTTGTTAACTCAAGATGGGTCTTCGCCTCACTTAGTCTTCTGAAAACACCCTCACAGACATTCAGAGATGTCTTTACTAAGCTCCTCTCCACTTCTTCGTCCTGTCAGGTTGACAGTCTGAATTGACCAGGATACGGAGGGGAGGTAAATGATCACAAGAGTGGAGAGCTTGTAGGGTCGGGTGAGGGAAAGAGAACCTCTGTGTTAACGGCCTTGTCTGCAGGAAGCAGACACATCTGGTGTCCGATGGCTGAAATCTGGCAAGGGGTTTGTTTGTTTGAGCCTTGCAAATGGCACCTTAGTCTTAGCCTTTCAGAGCTATGAGAAAATTGATTTTACTGATGTCACCTGTGCTCTGGTAATTTATGATACCAGAGCAGACTATGATAGTAGGCAATTGTCCTAAGGACTACTTGATCCCTGAACTGTCTTACTTCTTACCATTAAATAAGTTTCCTGATTAAAAAGAAATGTGTGGTATGCCACGGGGCAAGACAACTTACTACTAAACTTAGGCATTTTGTGTTACTTTTATTTTCATGTGTCCAGGCAGGTACGTGAGTCAAGTGTATGGCTTGATGACGTTTTATTCCATAAACATGTCCTACTCAGGAAAGAAAGCAGCACTAGTAGGTTTCTTTTGTTTTCCATGGCATCACTGAGGCTTTGTCTCCCCAGTCATGGGAAGTAGCTACGGCGGGCAGTGTCACTCAACAGTTGTAATATAGACTGTGTTTCTCATACATGGTGGTTGCTGATTTGAACCTAATCTTAACTGAGCACTGATTGCCTCTTTAATTTTTATTATTATACTTTCCTTTCATCCCTGGCTTTTGAACTGAAATAATTATCCCCGCTCCTTTCCTTTACTCTTGTGGATGTGCATTGTTTTTGGAAGAGAGAAAACTACTTAATAAGGTTAGAGAAATAATTTCATAGATCCTTACAAGTACATCAAATTTATATGTGTCTGCATCAGCTTTATTTTGTAAATCTTGACATTCAAACGTAAATGTCGAGTTTGTAGTCTGCTGACTGCTCAGCTGTCATCATGGTTGAAGCACCAAAGAGGCCTCTTGTGAGCTCTTGTCAGTGAGGTGTGGTCTGAGGCAGTGCTGTGAGCTCTTGTCAGGGAGGTGTGGTCTGAGGCGGTGCTGTGAGCTCTTGTCAGGGAGGTGTGGTCTGAGGCGGTGCTGTTAAGTTCTGTGTGTGCTTTGGAAGTTGCTCTGCACCGGTTTAGAGCCAAGAAAAAAAAAATCTCAGCTCTAAGTTCAGATCTGGAGCGACAAGAATGCTTATGTTTTATTTGTGCCTGGGTCAGTTTTCTAACTACTCACA
>JAQHUG010000004.1:5455124-5484030 GCA_028555095.1 Dicrostonyx torquatus
CTCTTGGCTGCATTTAAGTACATCTGATTACATTGACAAGTGATCTTTTAGTTATAATTCATGGTATTGATAATATATTAGTGTACAATGATTCAATTGTTAAACTGCATTGAAAGTTATAAACTGCATTGAAAGGAGCATTGTTCCAGCACAGCTAGGCAGGAAACAAGCTGGCCCATGACAGAGGGCGCCACTCAATCTCTCTGCTCCTCAGAGACAGGAGCCTGATAGCATTGATTCTTAGCTTTGATAGCATTGCTGCACTTGAGTGCCCCAGTACAGTTCAGTGGGAAGGTTGAGTTAATGACTGTTCCTGTGCTTTGCAGTTTTCACTTGATTACTGCTGAGGAAGAGTTTGATGCTTTTTGCTTTAATTAAGCAAAAGGGAATGAGCAGATATAATTGGATTGTGAAATAATCACCATTCCCAGGAACATCCTCTTCTCCCCAACTTTGCTATATGTACTTCTAGAAGCAAAAGTCTTGAGATGGAACAGAAATCTTCCTTTGGCTATGTACTGAGGTATTGCCATATGATGTCAATATGAATTCATCAACAGCTCAGGTAATATATTTGTTTAGAAAGATGACAGTTGTTTTGCATGTTTATATGAATACAGTAATATTGTAAGTTAATGTACAGTGTTGTAGCTTCAGCCTTTGGGGTACATATTTTAACTAGCTTTTAATTGTAACAATTTAATTTTAACTTTAAAAAGTTTGCAACAGTATTTTGAGTTGTCATAGTTTTTTGAATATTGTCTATATTCTACTTAACTGATTTCCTTAATCCTGTGGATGTTATCCTGTTTAGCAGAAAAGTGAAAACAAAAGAATGCTTTACAGTTCTCTGGTGTGGCAGGGTTTTACTTTTATTGGAAGGTTTATTTTTGCTTTAATATTTTCATTCAAAATAATAATTAAGTTAGATTTCCCTTGCTGTTTGTGTAGTAGTGTATGATTGTGTGCATAGTTGGTGTGTTTTCTAGCGAGCACATCAGGATACGTGACTGCTGGTCTATGAAGTGGTGCAGTGTTCTGGCTTCCCTTCTGCACTGTGCGGGTGTCCATGTCTTTCTCTCAGACACCGCACTGACATTGACTTCACTGGTACAGCTGTCTGCTAACCTGTGAGGCTCCCTCCATGACCTCTGCTCTGATGACATTTCTATAAATGCACTTCATAGTGATCTCGGAATCAAATGAAATCACAAAGTGCTTCTTAGCACTGAAGAGCTGTGTAAGTTTTCATAGTTTCTTATTAACGAGTCCATTTTCCTAACGTTCACGCGTCTCACAAGTTAATCATTGTATCTGCTTTCTTTTCCACGTTGTACGTAAGCGTGTGTGATCTGAATGGAGAGTGCGACCTGGCTGATAGCCAAGCTGGTGGAGTCCAGGAGAGTGGGAAGGAATAGGCAAGAATCTTTTAAAAATAAGCCCCATGCTATTTTCTTCTAATATCCTATAAGATGAGATAGCTGTTAGGATAATGAAGAATTAACTGTCTCCTACCCATTCCACACTGTCCTTATTTTATGAAAGGAATATTATTCTTTAAAGTAAGTCACATAAAATGTATATTTTAATTAGTTTCCAATCTTAATGCTGTTTTATTTGAAAAGTAATACCTTTACCTCCTCTTAGGTCATTAGGTCGTAATGTTAGGGGTCACATGACCCTTCCACAGGGCTGCATATCCATTATTTACATTATGATTCCTAACAGTAGCAAAATTAATGTTATGAAATAATAATGAAATAGTTTTATGATTGGAAGGTACCACAACACCAAGAACCATACTAAAGGGTCACAACATTAGGAAGGTTGAGAACGGCTGGCCTAGATGTTTCTGTCCCTCCTAAACCCTGTAATAGGTGGCCATGTTTCTTAGATGGCAAATGGGGATTCCGGTTTCAGGGGATTTGAAGCCTGTTTCTTAGCTGAGTTTAAAATACAGAAATGATTTGGATCACGCCAACATCATCAAACAAACCTGATTAAGAGTGCTTGAATGTGTAAGAGACTGTGAAAGAGGAAGATGGAGTGATGATTTGGGAGAACTCAACCCACCACTTTTAGACAGGGCTACAGACCTTGGGCCAGTGGATATCATTGACCTCCCGACACCAAAGGGCATAGGAAAGGCATCATGTCTGGAGAGCCCCCGAAGCAGTGCACCCCACTGAGACCATGGGTATAGTGGGCTGGACCTCCACACTGCAGATTTGTGACATAATACATTTGCTTGTATTGTTTTTAAATCATGAAGTTTGTCCTAATTGGAAGCAATCCTAGTATAGTTATTCAAATAAAAATTATTTAGATTACTTAAAAGTGAATAACCTTATTTCTTATAAACTAGAATAGTCTCAGGTTTATGACTTGGCCCTGGCATCCATTATGTATGTGTCTGATGTTATAGGAAGGGGTTGGGTTTGGCTAGTTCAGGTCTTATTATTCTGAGGAAATGTGGTTATTAGGGGACTATTTATTTATATTCTTTAGTCGATGCCTACATTCTTAGGTGCAGGTTCCTGTTTTAGCTCCTTTCTCTTACTTCTTTGACAGTGGACTGCATCTTCAAGCAGGAAAACGAAAAGTCTTCAATAATCGTCGAGACAGAGTGTCTACTAAGAGACTGTTTCAGCAAGCTGAAGACTGCCAGGGCCTTTGGTTACACTTAACAAATGAGGCCTGAGAGTGTTGCACAGCAGTAGCTAGGAAGCTGAGAGTGCACACTCGGGCTCTCTAGAGAGCTTCCAGAGCCTCATTTTGGTACGGTGTTGATTTTGCCTCTTCTGTACGTGGAAAACCAGACGGAGGCACTAATTCCCTTCTCTAGTTCCATTCACGGTTCTGCTCTGGGATGAGACACAGTCAGTTTGCACTTTGCATTATTTGCTCACTACCTTCCAGAATTATTCTTGTTGAACATCTTACGTGTTCACTACTTAGTACAAATCGTTACTTCCCTTTGTCTCTCATTCCCGGAAACACTTGACCTTCTAACAAGTCCAGTTTATTTGAAATTAAGAATGTTACTGAGTACTGAGTCTTTGTACTGGACACGAAAGTAACACATCAAGTTCCCTGCCTTGCTAATCCTGAGTGACACCAGCAGCCTGTCTCTAAGTGATCCTCCACTGTCCACAACAGAGTATGTGTCAAGAGCTGTTGTGACATGGCAGGGGTGCCTGGATAGGCTTGGGGAAGTCACAGAAAATGTCACAGACACATCGAGGACACATGGCAGTTTTCTTGGTGACTCTGACAGGAAAGGGCAGCAGTGCCCGAAAGCATGGCTACGAGAACCAGCAGTCGGCCTGATACTGGCAGGCGGGCTGAAGAGGAAGCAAGGCTTCACGGGAGGCAGGATTAGTTCCAGACAAGCTTTGCTTCTGCCTTTTCTCCTTACTATCTTGGTGAGCCTGTCAGACATCTTCAGATCAGTTTCCCCTGGAATCTGGATTACAGGATTGGTGCTGAGGTGGGCACAGTGAGTGACCCCGATGAAAGTGGTAGAGAGGCCAGAGGAGGGCAGATGCCTTGTTTTTTGGGCAGGACAGGATGGAGGGGCCCGGTGAAGCTGGAGGTGGCAGGAGAGGCTGCTGGGACTGGAGGAGCGGGCTCCGAGAGGACAGTGCTCTGGATCTGCGCGATACTGAGAAAGTGTGTGCTGTGTCTTAGCACTTCTGTAAAATCCTTTCTTTAAATTAGGGAGTGATGTGCAGACAGTTTTGTGCATACAGAAACCGGTACTAGTATGTATTTATTAAAGTCCTAGGGATAAACTATCCAGAAAATTCTAACATTTTAATTTCTCTGTTGTGGTGACAGTGGTTAAAGCAGGCTTCCGCTGAGCTAGAGCTTGTGCGTGGGCTGCTCTCAGATCTCCGTCATCACGCTCTGGCATCGGGAATACTTGGCTCAGCTTGTTTTGCCTTGATGCATTTATCAAGAAATAACTTTTTAATATTGGGAAATTACTTAAAGAGAATTGTCTTCCTTTGCCCTTTCTGCGTCTTTAAATGAATAAAACCAATAGCTATACCATTCCCCTAATTTTGTGGTTTTTGTACAAAGACACAGTCTCACAAGCGGCCTGTTCTAACAGAACACGACGTCCTACTGTTTTATTACTCTTGGGTATGTGACAGTGACGCCACCAAAAATAGTAGAAATTTAGAACAATTTGCACCCTGCAGATGATACGCTGTTTTACAGTAGCCACTTCTTTCGACATGTCTTAGCATTTGGATATAATGTTAACAAAATATAGGCAAACTTACAAGTAATGATGGAAAGATGCATGTGTATACGTTTCTTACATGGCTTGAAGTAGCTGGAGTTGACATGAGGATATCCTAGGCCTGCCTCACCATAACAGATTGGTTATATGTTTATGCTGAGATGAAGTCTATTTTTGTACACAGTATAGAGAAACTCCTGGAAAAGTTGTTTGCTCATATGAACTGAAGCTCTTAAAATGGAGGGAGGAGGAGAACATGAGGGGCAGGATAGCCAGGATGGGGAGAGTACAGAGAGGGAGAGCAAGGAAAGAGATATCTGGGACCAGCGTGAAATCTGGCACTAGGGAAATTCTCAGGAATCCACAAGGATGACCCCATCTAAGACCCTACGAGATAGTGTAGTGGGTGCCTGACCCGACCTTGCCCTGCAGTCAGATTGAAGACTACCTTAATTGTCATCATAGACCCTTCATCCAGCAGCTGACGCAAGCAGATGCAAAGATCCACAGCTAACTGCTGGGCCAAGCTTCCGGAGACCCGTTGAAGAGAGGGGGGAGTGATAGTGTGAGCAAAGAGGTCAAGACCATGACGGGGTACCCACAAAAACAGCTGCCTCCAGCTAATGGGAGCTCACTGACTCTGGACTGATGGAGAGGGAGCCTGCATAGATCCTAACTAGGCCCTCTGATTGCGGTGACAATTGTGGGCAGTCTGTGGGGCCACTGGCAGTGGGACCAGGATTTATCCCTAGTGCTTTTGAACTGGCTAAAATTTGAGAGCCCATTCTCTTTGGAGGGATACTCTACAGGGAGGAGGGCCTTGGTCTTGCCTCAAAGGTTTATGCCTGGCTTTGCTGACTCCCCATGAGAAGCCTCACCCTCCCTGAGGGGTGCATGGGGGTGTGGTAAAGGGTGGGGGAGTGAGGAGAGGGGAAGGAGGAGGAACTAGGATAGGTATGTAAAATGAGAAAAACCTGTTTTAAGAAAATAAATAATAAAAAATAAATTTGAGTAGTTTGTTGTAAACACTTTGCATCGTTTAATGAAACTGAATCGTTTGAACTAGTAGCTTCATTGGAAAATGTGTAATTGCAAAAATTAACTTGTCATACACTCCAGCTCAGCAAAGTCACTTTCTTATAAGTCTGTGGTCACAGTATGTTTTTTACAGTTCAGCATCTGGCTCTGTGGGGTACTGATGGCTTCTAGGAAGAAAAGTGCCAGGGTGAGCAATTAAAGGCGAAGTGACAGCATAAAATATGATCATTGTGGTTGTTCGGAAGACACACTTAGGAATTTTGCAGATCATTGTCATTTTTCTACCCGTATTTTCTCTTGCTTTGTTAGCTTAATAATTGTATTACAATTTATTTTTTCTTCTAAAAAGTGAGCATAGCTGTTTTAATTATCTCGGTACTTGTTTGTTCTTCAGTGGTGAAAACTAATGATGACTCTTTTACTGTCATGTGTCACGGTATTTTAAGTTTTAGTTTAAAGCAGAAAAAAATTTTAAAAAGTAGTTTAATTGTGACTAAAATTTCTTACTGTTATTAGCATTTTTATCACATGTAGATTGTATAATATTTACCACCTGGAAGTGAGGTTTGCTGATAGTTTCCTCATAATGTCGAGCAATATTTCGAAGTGTGTTTTGCAGTGTCACGTTGTTGACTTGGTATGGAGTAAACGAGCCATATTATATATGTCAGGTACTTGAATGTTTGTTCCTACAGAAATTCCCTCCATTTAAAAAACAATAAAACTATTTCATATTCACTGTATTACTTCTACTTATGGGATGTAGGACAGGGCTGCTGTTTGTTCTCACAGAGTTGTGAATCTTTTATCTTTATTATTGGATGTCTGGAGCGGTTAATAAAGTTTAGTGAGTATTAAAAATAAACCTAATCAACTTTAATGTTTTGATTTATTTCTTTTGGTGTTTGTCCAATTAATGTATTGTGTGTATTAAAATTCAAATTCTGCTTTTGGTGAAAACTGTATGAGAAAAATTTTTGTATGGTGATGTTTAAAATCTTTCTTATGTACATTTAAAGTGCTTTTTAGAATGTTTGTCTTACTAAGAGCTTCAAAGAACACAGAAGTAACTTACAGCTTTTTGTATATTCACATTAGACTCTTATCCTCATATGATATATGAAATTTCTCATTGTTTCCTTCTTCTTATGTTGAGTTTTATGTTAAGCAAACGGTATAATTCTGGACATACATGATAATATTTTTGCTTATTTGTTCATTTTTGCATGTGAGTGTTTTGCTTGTCTGTTTTCTGGACAGGCCGGGGAGACATCACCTCCCCAGTTGCTAGAGTCTCATCCATCAATGGGCTCTGCTGTGGGTGCTGGGAGGAAACCTGGGTCCTGTTCACGTGTTGGTGATGCTCTGAATCACGGAGCCAGTATCCAGTCCTTACTTGTTTTCAATTTATTTTATGCTTGCACTTGTCTTTTCAGGATAATTCGTTTATGTTTTGTGTCTTTTAACTATGCTTATTTCTTTGTTTAGTAAAACAGGTTTCAAACTTTTTTCATCAGAGAATCTTATTTCATATTTCCATTGCTCCTTAATTGTTTTCTTGTGTTATTTCTTCTTTGTTGACCTCACTGGCTATCAACATGCTTGCTAGATTGCATCATCTCTCCAATATCTAATGTTTGCTGAAACTGTTAGTAATTTATTAAAACTTTTTGGGTTACTTTTAAAAGTGACACTTGCATTAAACCTTAAAGGTTTTTTTTTTTTTACTTTATTATATAAATTAAATTACTTAGAATTTAGAGAGATTATTTACTTCATTAAAATAGGAAAAATGCTTCATTTGCTCTTTTGTTTGCTTGGATGTTTCCATGTCTATGGACCCTTGTGTGTGTCTACATGCGTTTGTGTGCTTCGGGAAGCGCAGCCTTATGTCACCAGCCTTCTCCAATCACTCTTCCACTTGATTCATTTAGGCAGGTTCTCATTTGCACCCAGTTCTTACCTTTAAGGCCAGTGTGGTTAACTAGGTACTTTTGTTTTGTTTTGTTTTGCTTTGTTTTTCTGTCTGTTTTTTATTTTTGGAAGTTTCACTTTATTTATCTGCACTGTTATAATTGTATGGCAAGCTGTTATCTAGTGCATTCTATTTGTATGATAGTGGAGAAGATGTTTTCAGCATTAGTTATAAATAAATTTAGAGACTAACTAAATTTCTAAACTTAGAATGTAAGTCCTACCCTGGTTTTGACATATTCATTATCTTACTCTGTATAATGAGGGTTTACCTGTATTACTAGGGAGTTGAGAAGAGAGATGTAAGTGGGGAACATGGTACAAAGTGAGTTAGGGAGGAAACTAGGTGAGGACAGCCATTGACAGAAAACAGATGAGGATGGCATCATGAGAGTATCACCATCAGAGGAGCTGAGTAACTCAGACAGCACCGTTTATAGAACACTTGAATGTCCGTGGTGGGTAGTCTATAGTCAGGCAGAAGAGGAGTAGGTGAGAGACAGAAGACAGCGGCCGTCACAGAAATAGATCATGGAATCAGACACATCAGGGAAGCTGCAGGACTTGGCAGTTATAAGTGGTATTGGGATAAAGGGAAGATTGACATTAAAGACAACCTCAAAGTTCAACATGAAAGAGCAAAGGGATTATTTAGGAAGTTGAGGGTTAGATTAAGATGTGTGGGAAATCTGAGATGGGCAAGTCTTCAGCGGGCTCGGATTGAGATAGAAGAAAGGCCAACAGTGGACCAGGACAAGGTCTGAAAGTTCTCAGAGCTAGATACTAGACAGTAGTATTGAGTGGTAATGACTGAAAAAGAGATTCATGGAGCTAGAAAGGGGAAAAGAGATGGCATCTCCAGGAGTAAGAAGGGAACACTGATGTCTCAGAGTAATAGTGCAAGGGGCAGATATGATGAAAACACATCATATATGTGTGTCAGGTAGAGAGAGAGAGAGAGAGAGAGAGAGAATAAAAAAAAATCTCACTTGATGCCTAGCCTCTCCATACTGCGTGATTGACAGTCCATCAGTTGCTGTGAGATAAGGCTTAGTTGGTGGAGTCCTTACACAGCATTCAAGAAGCTCTTGATTTAGTCCCCAGGATCACATAAACCTAGTTTAGTAGCTTATGGCTGTAACAGGAGCACCCAGGAGGTATAAGTACCTATCCATATGGGTAATTGGTTAGTAGAACTCAAGGCCAGCCTAGTATAAATGAGACCCTGCGTTTAGACTAGCGCCAGTCCAAAGTCCTTTATTCTCTATAGAAGAAAGCACACCCCATGTTCTTTTATTTATGTATAGAGAAGACTTTGATCTGAAAGTATGATGTTCATAATAGTGTCTTGCGAAGTCTCACCACGGTCACTGCCTTGTATTTATCCTGAGGTGATCTATTGCTGCTAAAAGAAAAGCCGTTGCTATGGAGAGACAGTGCATGGAATGGAAGAGATTACAGCTTCTCATTACTTACAGTTTGCTGTCTTGTTGAATAGCTACTGTGCACTTGGAGGAAGTACTAGATCTTGGCAAACTAGTAGAATTATCCTGACAAGTTGATGATTTCTCAGACATTTGCTTTTATCAATTCTGTTTAATTCTGTTATTTTTCCTAGTTTCTATTCTTTTTTATGGACTTATTTTCTAGACAGATAATGGTTTAGGAGAATTGTAGTCAGAAGTTTCTGTCTGCTCAGAACCCCAGCTGTTCAGTCCCAAAGAAAGACACGGAGGCTTACATCAGTCACAGACTGCTTGGCCTGGTACCTCAGGCTTATTATTAACCAGCTCCTACAACTCAAATTAATCCACAACTCTTGCCCGTGTTTAACCACGTGGCTTGGTAACTTTCTTTAGTTCAGCATTCTCATCTTGCTTCCTCTGTGTCTGGCTGGTGACTGCATCTCTGCCTTTCCTCTTCCCAGAATTCTTTTAGTCTGGTTGCCCCGCTTATACTTCCTGCCTGGCTAATAATGGTCAATCAGCAATTTATTAAACCAGTACGAGTGACAAATCTTTACTGTGTACAGAGGCATGAGTTTTGTGTATTAGATGCTATGGAGGATTTTTTTGTATGTTCATTAGCCTATTTATTTGTTTTGGAATCATTTAGTAGCTTTGAAAAGAGTGGGATAGAAAGCTCAGGTTACAGAAATCCACTAATAAAATATTACAGTGGTGTGCAGAAGCCACAGTCACAAAACAATACATGTTGTCATCCTTTCAACTTGAGGATGGAGGTCTAGAGCTTTTGTAGTGTATGCAATATAAATATAAGTAATAGCATATTACTTTTTTGTTAAGAAATAGCTGTAAATTTCAATTTTCATTGACAATACTGAGAGAGATAATTAGAATTGTTGTTAGCATATATTCATTGTATAAAATGGTGGGTTTAATTATGACATTTTCATATAAATAATTCAGCCTGTTTTGATCATATTCGATCCTCCTGTTAGTCTATCTTCTCCTTCTTTCCTATCGGTCCCCAGGGAAAAGGCAATTTTATTTGTTAGTGATATCTCTCCATATAGTGTAATAAATCAGTATCATTGAAATTTTGAACAACTGTTTAGTAGGGTACAGGTAATTAAATGTACTATCTTCTGCTGTTACTGTAAACACAGTTGTTTTATGTGGTGATTCAGCGTTCATCTCAAAAATACTCTCCAGCTGGGTAGGTCTGCTTTTCCTGTGGTTTGGTGTAGGTGGCTCATGAGCATGGCAGCCAGTCAGACCTGCTGGTGGAGAATGATGCAGGGAGACTTCCTTGGGTGTCCATCACCGTTTGCAGTATTCTCAGGGGACGCCTCAGAGTTTGAAATTTTTTAATCATTAATTATTTTATACTATCAGTTAAGATTAAAATACAAGAAATGGACATTCTGTTTGAAAAATGAGCTCCATGACAGATCTTTTCTCCCATTATCGCCTCCAGTCTCGTCTTCCCCTGGGCTAGAGATAGGAAGCAGTCACTCTCTCTGGAGTAGCAGGACTGTCCCTAAAGCTTGTTCCTTTGTCCATTTGTAGGGGCTGCCATTGCTCCTAGGTTTTCTGACATGACCATTTTTTGCCTTCTAGTTCAGCACTGATGACATGTAATGGGTTAATCATAACTCTCGATCTGAGAGATCATTGGTGTCTTTTACTAAAATTGCTGTCGTTTAAAACATAGAATCTTTCTTAATATCCAAAGGGTTCTTTAGGGTTATAGGAGGAATGTTGTTACTTGATCAGACTGCGAGTGAATATTTTGGTTAATTGGTTATCAAGTTCGTTCATCAGGACAAATGAGCACACATCTTCCGGAACCATGTGTGAGCGCTGTCTCTCACTATTCTAGTTTTACTTCTCTGAATAGTTTGTATGTTCCTTTTTTCAACTACAAGTAAATTATAAAAATGTTTTCATTTATGTAGAATTAACATTCAATTTTAATTCTAAGGTACTCCATTTTTCTCCCTTCCCAGTTTTGAAACTAGGCAGAATATTTTTGATGAATTTTGGGAAGCTTATGAATGAGTACGGCTTCCACTTTTTAAGTGTAGAAGACAAACAGTACTGCTGCATTTTACACAAAATAAATCCCAAATATTTAATATTTAAGTGTATAAGATCACTATACTTTTGGGACATTGACCTATCAATTCAAGCAGATATAATAGAAATTTAAGATTTTTGAAAACTTTTGGTAGAATTGCATAATAAATAAATTGTCCAGTAATACTGGCTGCTTCATGTCCTAATGCTTGCCTTTTATTGAGGCATGTTTCCTGTGTGGTCTAACTCGGGAGAGTCATTCACTCACAGAACTGTGCTGTCTGATTCTGCCTTCAGGTCACTCATGGGTTGACCACTCTGATCACTTTTAGGTACTTTATTGCATTTCATTGAAATCAAACAAAGTGGTCCATCTTCTTTTCTTAAAGGTCTTTCCTAGTTTTTTGGAATGTATTTCTAAGCCCTTTAAGGTTAATGTCATTTCATGAATGCAAGCACATTTTCAATTAGTATTTAGTGAGAGTAATCAAGTCTGAAGACCTTATTTCAGCCTTGTGTAGTTTTGGAAGATGAGTGTTTTAACCATTGCCGATTGGTTCACGTTCTTTATCGTTAACGTGCATTAGGCAACTCTTTTCCCTAAGGCCTTTACGTGTTCTGTGCTCTTGTAAGATAGCGGAGTATGGAGATGTGAGAGTCAGGCTTACTGCAGTCTTCTGCAGTTGCTTTAGCGCTGTGCATGGCAGTGTCTGCAGTTGGTGCATCTTGAAAAACTCGTTATCTAGACAGTAACTTTGAAGCCTATTGAAAAATTCTTAGCTTTCTACTCTGTTCCTATTTGGGTGATTCTAAACATTGAAATAGACAATTGGTCTTCCAAATAGACAGTAGGTGACTTATTTCTGTCTTGTTTTTCTGTGCAGGGAGTTGTATCCTAGGCTGGCCTGGCATACTGCATGATGGCCAAGGGGATGGTCCTCACTCTACTGCCATGTGCTTGGATTGCTGACTAATGCCACCCTAGTCTGTTAGGTCATGATTTTATTCAATACATTACTCAGCTTCAAGTAAAAAAAATTGCCTCCTAACTTATGATCAGCTGCTGTTAACTAGTCAGAGAGAACTGTTTCGGTCTGTATGATTATAGAACATATAATAAGCAATGCAATTTAACGTCACCTAATGTGGTTTTGAATTAGTGCTTCAGAAAGGTGCTTTAACCCACTTCATTAGCTTATAGAAAATATTGAAATGCTGTAAAAATTATAAATTATAATATGTAATACACGCTCAAACCTTTTTTATATTAAGTACTCCTAACAAGTTGAAACACTTTTAGCAACATTAAATCATTCATTGAGCATATTTCAACACAAATTTACTGCTATTCATTTTTATTGTAAGTTATTTTTACTTCTAATGCAACCAAGTGAAACTTTACAAGTGTTATTTTCATTTTCATTCCCTTTATCTATTTTCCATCATCAGGATTTGCAAAGCTCCTATGGTATGTAGGAAATCTAGTCTGCTTTTTCTGTTGTTGAGGTAGAGGGCTGCTCAGGGATGCTGTGTTTCAGGTCTGCTGATATGTGAATGTCTTTTGTCATCTGCAATCATGTTAATCCCCGGGAGCCCGCTGTATTGGAATGGAACAGTGCTGCTTTGCTGCAGGTCAGCTTTCATGGACAATTAGTGTCGTAACAGGACTTCGGTCACAAGTTGTCTGAAGTATTTACCGTGAAGACGTCATCCTGTAGTTGAGCAGCGGTGTTCCGTTAGCTTCCTCTCTCCTGAAGCATTCCATGTTAGCCTTTTCCCTGAGACAGCTGAGCAACTGCTCTCTGTTCTGTGCCTGGCATCTTCCTTTGTGAGGAGCCTTGGGCCCTGCAGATCTCTGGGGGTTGTTTCCTTCTCCTCATCCTGTTTGTTCTTGTCTCTTCTCAGTAGCTGTCAAAGCCCCACACTGGGTGATTTTTCTGACAAGAATGGAAAGAGCTATCTCTGCCCTGCTTGGCTCTGTGTCAGGGTTGACAGGTTGTATGTGTTGGATGCTCCAGGAGGTGGCTGGTTTCAGTCGTGTGCAGAAGGAACCAGCAAATCTCTGGTGCCACTCTCCACCCATTGATACTAGATTGCTCCTTTTTCTGTATACACCACCATGGGAATAAATATTTCGAAATAATTTCCACTTACAATTGTAAAATCATTTGGACCTTTGAAAAAGTAGTTCATTGTATTCAAATTAGCCTTCCAAGACTGTCAGTTTATTTATATTTGTGATAGCTTAGTTCTTTCTAGCATGGTTCTGTCTTTAAAGTCATTCTTTTCTTCTTTCTTTTCTCTATTATCTTTTTATTATCTTTTTTTTGGATATGGTATTTTCCTCTAGCTCTGTTTGCCTTCAGATTTGCGATCCTTCTGACTCACCTCCAGAGTGCTGAAATTATAGGCCTGCTCCTCTATATCCTACCACTGCAGAATTTTAAGTTGAAAAAGTACTCTCCATATGGAATGTTTTCAGTTCCAGGAAAAGTCCCAGTTCATAGCTTTAAGGATAATTTATTCACTTAGCATCCCATAGAGAAACTGAGTGTCTTCACTTAGCATGTAAATGTGCTTTTGTACCTGTCATTTTGTTTACAGTTAAAATTTTGATTTCAATTTTTGTCTTTTTTTCTGAAGTGGATAAACTTACATAGCTAAATACACATATGTGTTTGTATTTTTTTTTTTTTTTTGGTTTTTCGAGACAGGGTTTCTCTGTGGCTTTGGAGCCTGTCCTGGAACTAGCTCTTGTAGACCAGGCTGGTCTCGAACTCACAGAGATCCGCCTGCCTCTGCCTCCCGAGTGCTGGGATTAAAGGCGGCTGGGATTAAAGGCGTGCGCCACCACCGCACAGCTTGTATATTTTTTTTTACCATTATGAATTGCCATCCAAATGAATTTTATTTCAAATTAGCAATTCTTTTGTAGGTGTGTTTGCCTGTGTGTGTGTGTGTGTGTGTGTGTGTATGTATGTATGTGCACACACACACACACATACACACACACACAGGTAGACATCTGTACCAGTATATAAAGACCCTAGACTATATTAATTTTGCGGGAATGTTAAGTTATATGTCCTTGGTTGACATGTACAAACAGGATTGACATTTCTTTGATGTCTGGTAATATCATGGAAATTATCTCTATTGTTTTTCATTAAATGATAATTTTTACTATATAAAAATCAGTTTTATTTTTATGAGAGCAATGATGGTATAGAAACAAAGTCTTCCTCTTATTTTCATTGACATATTGGTAGGTACAGTGATTGAATATAGGTAGCTACAACACTTAATTTAAAATTAATATTTTTCTTTAGCAACCGGCAAAAGAGAAGGCATTTTCTTATAGTTCTTTTCATAAATATTTAAAGCAATCATATGAATTAAAAAAAACCACCACAGTGTTTTGCAAAAATAATCTTGTGGGATTTGTGTGTGTGTGTGTGTGTGTGTGTTTGTGTGTGTGTGTGTTCCTGCTGGAGATGGAGTAGCTGTGTGCTGGTGTTTGTTTAGATGCTGTCAGTTTAAATCCAAGATGTTATGTCGTTCACATGTGTAGAATATTTTCTAAAATCTGTTATATTGTTATTCCACTGTTATTAGTTAATAGCATCAAGATCAGTATGTGGGCCTCATTTCATAGAAATATTCTAATTTAGAATGGGCATTTTAAACTGTGCTAAAGAAAGATAATTCCTTTCAGTTTTGAGAACGGTAAGCCATGATAAATGGTTTTCCTTTGCAAACTCCCCATCTCCGAGACAGTATTAGTTTTTACTTTAATTACCGGCTGCTGTAATATTTCCTATCCATAACTGTCTGCAGAATAGACTATTTCTGAACAGAGGGTATGGCCTGTTTACTCAACCGTTGAGAAGAGGGCCCAAGTTCTACCAAGTCTGAACTGCAGCACAGGAGAGTGTCCTTCATTTAAATATTTAAATATTAATGTTTTAATTGTATAGGCAGAAAACTTCAATGTCATTTTAAGGATAAGCAACTTTGCAAGGAAGTCTTTGTATGTTATCAACTTTAGCGTGTTGTCTTGAATCTTAACGTAGTTGCGTGGACAGCCTTTCAGCCATATTGCGAAGTCTAAGGGTATCTATTTTTTTCTTTCTCCGTTTTTCTCCCACATTTAAAAAATAATAACAGAAAAGCTGTTGTCAGGAGTGACTCTCTCAAAATGGCTTAGTTGACATTAGCTGAAAATGAGCAGAGCGACACTAACTACTAATTGATTACAGTAATTACGAAGTCTGCGGCTAGTTTGTATTGGCAAACTCTATGTACTCCTGGAATAAATGTGAACTTGCAGAATGCAAGGAAAAGGTCACTCTCATTTGCATGATAGGCGTCATTAGAATATGCTAAGGACGAGACCTAGTGTTTTATGACTCCAGGTGATGAATAGCTACCATATTACTGTGTGATGAAAGCCTGTTCAGTCACCCTAATTTACATGCTTTTTAATTTCAAGAAAAATCTTTTAGAGTATAGCAATAAAAAGCTTACTTACTGTGTTTTGAATTGAATTATTGTGTGAACAGGTTTTGAAATGGAAGAAATCTTTTACATTTTGCAGGGTACTTCTAATGGTAGAATTCAAATAATTACTAAACATTTTCTTACTTTAGATCTTTTACTGTAGTTAACTTTTGTCATTCATAAAAGAAGATGGAATTTTAGTGATCATAGGAATAAAGCATAGGTTGGCTCGCTGGGGTTTTCTTTCTAGATTTTCGCACACAGTTATACTGAGCTATCTCCAACGCATTGATTTTTACTTTAATTTCATGCAATTTCATCACTTTATTGATTTTCCACTTCGCATTTATGCTTAATTAGTACTATTTCTCTACTAAGTTTTCTTTAAACATATAAAGTACAGACACAGCTGTTACTGGATAGGAGTTTGGTTTAACATAGGATTCCCTTGGTCAGGTGCTTTTATGATTTATTTTATGCAGAATTGTGGAGTTATGTCAAAACAATAGTATGAGCAGTTTTCTGCAACGTATCTCAATTCATATTTTCAGAAAGTCAAGAATTAGGTTCTCAGGATGGAAGTGTTCTCTTTTATTTCTCTGCTCGTGACAGTGATAGCTCCTAGAAGGTGTCATCATTCGTCCATTTCCCTAGGGTAAGGAAATGGGCTCAGCTCTCGGAAGTGTCTTGTGGCATATCCACTCCTAAGCAGCAGTGACTAGAGTTTGCTGGAATGCAGACCTGGCACTTTTAGGTGTGCTACTATTACAAAGTTTTGTCAAAGTTTTTTTGAGAAGCCATTGGTGCGAGTAAAAACTGCAGTGAAATTGAATAAGTGTAATTTTTTTCTTTTATCAAATGGGATTTCATAATAAAATTGTACAATGAGCTTGCACAAGCTTTTTTAAAATATCATTGCTGCCACTGAATAGGTCTCTAATTTATTTATTCAGGAATAGTGGAGGCATTTTTGATTTATTTGGTTTTAGTGAAGTTTTGTTAAGGGAGATAACGAGCAAAGCTGATGTTTACTGAACTGCTCCACAGAATGAAAAGTTTGCATCTTTAGCACTGTTGGGGACATAAATTCACTCAATAGTAATGGTTTATCTGTGTAATTTTTTTTAACTCTCACTCTGTAGAAATGCAATATACTCTTGTGTTTTGCTAAAAACTAAGCTAATCATTAATTAAGTTAATCATAATTAAACTTTCTATGTACATGAGTATTAAGTGACCACGATTATTTTTATCCATCAGTATTAAAGTCACCTGTTCGCTTGTCAGCACATGTGTCACATCGCTTAGGTGTGTGTCTTCATCAGGAAATTCAGTCGTCTGTGCCCTTCCTGCATGTGTGCAGACTTAGCTCAAATTTCCGTATATAGTGAAGTGTATATTCTAAAGGAGTCAGATAATATTTCTATTAAGTTACCTTGTTATAGCATGATTTTCTGACTCTGGGTGGATTTTCATAGATTCTGTAAAGTTGATTAGGGGCATTTACAGTTTCAATATTTCACCATAGAGAAATTGTTGCTATATTTTGTGAGCATTCAAAGATATATAAAATCATAGAATTATTTACTTTAAAATCTTTGAATTTGCTTTATGGAATTCTGAATGATTTTTTGGGTTGGGTGAAAAGTCGGTTGAACTTAGGTAGTTACTGGCTGTAAAAGTCGAATTTAAGAATGGATTACATCGTTGATTCTGTACAGCGATGGGCCCGTCATCTCCGTGTCTCAGTTATGATGCAGAGTGGGACATCTCTGGTGTCTGGAGGCTTCCTCAGGCACAGCACTCGTCCTCCTGAGTGGATGCTAACACATTCGGAGTCTGCTCTTGGATGCGTCTAGAAGCTATGATTTTGTTTAAGGAAATTTGAAAGGACACATGAGCTCTTTCAAAACAAAGAAAATGACAGAGCTTTTTAAACATAAAAACACATTTTCATAATATGTATTTCTTATTTGCAGGGAATAAAGAGAACTCAAATATTTTTAATAAGAGTTTTACACTAGTAACATCTTTGAATTGTATGTTGAGATCATTCTTTGTAAATTCAGTATATTTTGCTTGATTCTTTGTAGTATTTGGAAAAAGTCCATTCTTTATTTTGTGTTTATGTGTCCCTGTGTGTAATAATGAGGCGTGGTCCACATTTGAAGATGGTAACACTTGGGGATTCAGTTCCTTCTTCTTGTTGGTCCCAGAGGTCAAACTCATGTCATCAGACTTGACATGTACCTTTACCCACTAAACCATCTCTGCAGCCTTCTTTTCATTCTTTTAAATGTATTGCAAACTTATCATAATCATATATGATGTTGATTTATATGTTGTAAACATGATATTTTGTTCTGGTCTTCTTAATATTTTTTCATGAATGTCAGTGAGATGAACAGAAAGACAGCCTTATTCATAGTTGAACAGGAAGAATTTTCATAATCCAGAGTTTGTAGTTTCTTTCTTTCTATTCTTGTAGTGCAGTAATTTTTTTCCCCTTGCCATAGCATGTATAAGTTCTCTGATTAATATTTTCTACTGCCCTCTTAATGCCATGGTATATATCTGATTGTTATTGCCAGCATAATCTTTAGATGTCTTTTAAATGTGCATGGGTGTATGCCAGAGAATGAAGTTGGCATTGAAGAAAGCACCTTCACTCATGGACCCTTTTCCCTCTGTCCCCATGTCAGGCTTAAAAGGATTTTGTTTTTCTTTGTCTTTTCTTCTGCTCCTCCTGCTCCTCCTGCTCCTCCTGCTCCTCCTGCTCCTCCTGCTCCTCCTGCTCCTCCTGCTCCTCCTGCTCCTCCTGCTGCTGCTGCTCCTCCTCCTCCTCCTCCTCCTCCTCCTCCTCATCCTCCTCCTCTCTCTCTCTCTCTCTCTCCTGCTCTTGCTCTCTCTCTCTCTCTCTCTCTCTCTCGGCAAAGCTTTTTAAACGCTGAACTTTTCAGTTGGTTGGAGGGCACAACATGGACAAAAAGCAAACTCACTCAACTCTAGAAAAATCACCCTGCACAGAACTCAACAGTATTGAGTAACAGTAACATTGTTTAGTATTTTAGGATAAAACCATTTATGTCATGTACAAGATTCAACTGAGTGACTTAGAAACAGCTATTTTATGATATTCTGAGCATTTCAACTAAAGGGAATCCTATACATAAATAGTACACATGACAAGGGCCAAGGTTCACTTGTTACTGTTTATTAGACTGTCTGCATAATATATTCAATTTAGAGCATCGCTTTAAAATATAGTAGATATTTTGACAAGATTGTTTTATTAATCTTTTTTCCATGGAGTGGTAACCTTCTGTTTGGTGTCTGTTTCTGGATTCAGCCTGTCTGATGTAAACTAGTGGGAATGCATTGCCTTTGTACTGAGTGCACACAGCATTGTCCCTGCGACATTATGAACAAGTACATTTAAGATCGGTTCCCATGTGTTAGGTGCTGCAGGTGCTTTATAAATGACTCGGCAAGGAGATGATACTTACCGGTTATAGGGAGACAGATTATGTATGAATAAGTAACGTCAGCATCCATAGGGTTTGGAGACTGAAGGGATCCTAGAACTGTTTCTCCCAGAAGGCCCAGGGATTTGCTGTACCCAGTGTTTTTAAACAACAGAAGATATTCTAAATGCACATTTGCTTAGGAGAAATCACAAATCAGTAGTAGGGGTCAGAACCGAGGCATCAGTGTGATTGGTTCCATCTGGGGTCCCCAGGGCAGACTCTGTTCCTGTTCTTCCGTTGTCTAGTGCCCTTGACATCATAACTCCAATTCCTGCTGCCTTCTTCATTCTCTCTTTAGATCTGTGTCTGTCCTTGCTCTTTCTTGTGAGAACACTAGCAGGTGTGTGGAGGTTAAGGTCCACCCAGATAAGTCAGTTATACCATCGTTCTGTAAGTACTTAGGTCGAATAATATAGCAGAGAACACTCACCCATGGAATAAGTAAGCCTGGTGTATTCTCGGGATTAGAGATTGCTATCTCAGGGTATCTGTCCTCAGTTTTGCCTTTTGTTTATATGTTTGTATGTGTGTCCCGTTAGGTCCTGTCTACCAGATATACAGCCCTTCAGTTCAAAAACTGGAGAAATAGGAGCCACTTCCTTTTATTTTTACATGGAATAGCATCATTGACATAATAGGAAATTTCATTGGTATCTCAGTTCACCAATAGCTTTGGAGTTAAGAGTTCTTAAATTAACTTCACCCCCTCCAATGGCTTAGGGAAGTTGATTCAAGAATTTTTTGTATTGATCTCCTGGTCCCTGATGCTTCTCTGCTGCTAGGTGAGACTAGTCACGTGGGTGAGGTATAGACTTCCTTTACCAACCCCCAGGTTTTAAGCAAATGATCTCTTGTAATTCTGCTAACCTGTGCAAATGTGATTAGAACTAAGACTCTGATAGTAATCCAGTACCAGTTCTCAGTGTCGTTCACCTCCCAGGAAACATGATTAAGATCCATTAGTGTTTCTCCTTAAGTGGTTGGCCGGCAGTTCCCACTATTACATGATGAAACCATCATGGCTGTGGTGATGACAAGGAGGAGCTGGGTTACAGGAACTGTTGATGATGATGATGTGTGAAAGCAGACACCAGCTCGTTGAATATCACTATAATAAATGTAATGTTTCTGCTATAGCTTGCTGGGTACTGTTCATATTTTAAGGCACATGTCCAGTTACCGATGTTTACAGTTTCATGTTAGTGTCTGCGTATTGCCTACGTTTGTTAGATAGTAACATGTATAGACAGCTGTGCATGCGGGAACAGAAACACCCAACAGTTTGTATGCCACACGCTACATTGCTGCACTCGAATATGCTGAAGGACAGCTGTAACTTACATGTTCATATCATCTGCAGGACAGGAATAAGGAAGGATATTAACCCATGTTAACTGTGGAGTCAGAGTACTAATTTTTTCACTAATTTCTTAAGAACAGAGTAGTATCGTCACAGAATCTGTCTGACACTGTATATGTCTGTGTGTCTGTCTGTAGTTTGTTCTTTGTGGCAGAGTGCTTACAGAGCATGCATTTGGTTCTGTCCTGCTTTTGATCTCCAGTAGTAAACATGTGTGTGTGTGTGTATTCTGTCTATGCATCTGCATATCTGTACACTATAGATATGGCTATTTAACTTTTTGTATGTCTTATAAATACATTTTAAGTTTCTGTAGTTGTCTTTGGTTTCAGATAGATATAACAAAATCTTTATACAATATTGGGGCCCTTGGTAGGGAAAGAGCCCGTCTTCTATTGGTGATAGACAGGAGGCTACTGACCTCAGTTTAGCATCATCTAGCATCTGTTTGCTTTGTCTGTTTCCGAGTCTCGGTCTCACTCGATAGCTCGTGCCGGCCTGGACCTTGTGCTCCTCATGCCTCACCCTCCGGAATGCTGAACACGGGGCTACTCTACCAGACATTGACTTGGTGTTCGTGTTAGAGCTACGACTTACGGTTTTGTAATCATCTGATACTGTAAGGTTGGAAGGTAATACCTAGAATGGTATAATTTCTAAGACAAAGCTGAGTGCCTCTCGCCTACAGCCTTTTATGCAGCGGCAAGGATAAGACTGTTGACGTCTTGATGGACTCTCAATTGGTAGATTTAATTAGAGGAGTGTCCTCTATGTATTAATAGTTTCAGCTTTTATCCATGTATGTTAACCAAAGCTTTCTTTGTTTTTTAATTTGCACTTCATATTCTTCATAGTTCATTCAGAATTGAAAATTGAATGACTTATTTTCCAGAGATATTTTTCATAAGGAATTTTTTTCTTCCCTCCCCATTTTTTCCCAGTCATGTGGAAAGAATCCAGGCCCTTCTCATTGCTAAGCCAGCACTTTACCACCGAGCCGAACCCGGCTTTGATAAAGGAAATCCTTACTTTGCTTCCTTGATGCAGCTCTTAAGACTTCCTCTGTTTAAACTGATGGCACTATCTGGATGTCAAGTCTAAAAGAATCTGAACTCTTTGTCCCTTTTTAGTAGTTCAGTAAAATAGAGATAATTGTCATAGCAAGATTGAGACATGAAATTTCTGATGTTACTTGTTTTCTCTTTAAAATACGGCCTGCAGTTTCATTTGACTTAAAATATTATTTTCAGATACAGCTGAATCATGCTTTGCTATTTTTTTTTTTTTTTTGGCTAAGTACTGTGAAGCTCCTTTTATAAACCCAAATTTAAAATTCACTGTTGCAAGCCACAGCATCAAGGTATTTTTTCCTCTAGACCAGATTCTATATTAGCTTAGTGCAAATGACAATGTAACATGGTTATAGGAATTTCTTGGTTTTTGCTTCTTTATAGGTTATGACTACAATACCTCACACTGTTCATCTGATTAATTTTTTTCTATTAAATTATGCCAGAGAACAGGAAGTTTCATTCTTATTCAAGCATCTTTCTTTTTTATTACCTATTTCTAGTTCATAATTACTGAAGCTTGCATACAAATAATTGGAACGCCCCGGTAAGTGATAGGTCTTAGTTTATACCCAGTTGTTTGGCTTTCTGAACAGTTAGGAGATCTGTGAACATAGTTTCTGTAGGCGAAAAACCCTAAGTAAGGGAGATGCACGTGTAGATGGAAGGTTGTCTCCAGAGATGCTGATGGTGGAATTCTGTGAGCAGGATGGGTTAGAGTAGGTGAAGGTGACCTCCAGTGGGAAGTTTGGCTGTCTGCACCATCCTGGAAAACCTTGGAGAAGAAACAAGTTACAGAGGCCCATTGGGGGCCTGTAGTGTAGCTTCTGATTTCATGGGACTGAGCTTCAAATCACTACAGTAGTATCATTTTCTACCTGACATTTATCTAGAAAGAACATGAGTATTGCTTGGATAGGCCTTATTTGTTCTAAGATGTGTGCATGTGTGTGTGTGTGTGTGTATACAAGATATCGCAGTTTTTGTTTAATCTTTTGGTTTGTTATTTGTAAGATAATTCTAAATGTCATAATTAATAAAATATATTCCCTGAGTTAAATTGCTAAATTAGATAGGAACTATGAAAGGTTGAAATTTGAAGTGTCTAATCTTCCCTTTTAGGATTAGTAGGGCTAAAACCCTAATGAGTTGTCATTGTGCTAATATTTGTGAAATTCCTTAATTGGTATTCTTAGAGGTATTTTTAATAGAAATACCTTCTTACAATTTAAAGTGTTGTGAAAGAAATTTTATTATATGATTTGAACTTTATTTGGCACATTTTGTTTTCTTAGATGTTAGTATTTCTTGTCTATTATCTCTATGAAATAGGTATTTTATGATTTGTTATATACTTCCTGTTGGTAAACAGTTTTTCATATTTAAGCAATTTTGAAATTGTGATATGTTTTTGAGTTAATTGCTACTTACTTTTTAATACATTTGTTCAGTTGTTATTAAATCAACTCCTTATCTCAAAATTGATAGTCGCTCAGAATTAACTAAGTATTATGCATTAAATTACTGTAATGTGCTAAGAAGACATGGATTGTTGTCGTGGGATTTTGATTAGTTTGCTCAAGTTTCGGCTCTTATTTCTCATTGCAGGCTTTCTCTTTCACGTCTTTCATGAAACTCTCCTGAATTGTGTGACTCTTGGCAGTCTGTCGTCTCTGAAAACCTGTTCCTAGTGTCCTCCAGATGCTGCTGCTTCTCTGTTTCCTACTCGGGGAAACGGCGCCCTGCTCGTTCCATTGCTCTCCTCAGCAGGCCAGGGACTTTCTAAGGGCTGAGTCTGTTCTTTGGTGTCTGCATTTCTAGCATTACTGTTGTCCAGAGGCACATACTACATGCTAGCGTGAAAGGCGCCTGCAGGGTGCGTGTGTGAGCTCTTACCTCCCTGTGTTAGAGCCAGGGATCTCTGTGGACTGGACTAGAACTGTGTTTTCAGACTCAGGATAATGAGTTCTACAGTAAAGATGGGTTTGTTTCTCGTGTTGTGTAAGGGTTGGTGATCTTGACAATAATTCATTTACCTTTATTTACTAGTTTTCTTATTTATTGTTTTCAGATTATTAATATATCCATTGACAATCAGGTAAAAAATACAGAAAAACCTAAATAACAATTCAAGCTAATGCCACTGGCTAGTCATGATCCCAGCAAACATTCAGTCTTTTACACATATAATTCACTTGTTTTCTTAAATTTGTATTTAGTATGATGTCTAAATGTTATTTTTTTTCAAATTACCCTAGAATGTTCTTTTTGGTTTGTTACTTGTACAATCATGGATGGCTATCCCTGTGAAATTGGGTAATGGCACATTTCTTCCTAATTTAGGGATATATATTGACAAATCTGCCTTGTTTGTAACTCTTTTCATTGACTAGAAATTTTTTATTTTGTTATCTTGTGCCAGTTTAATAATGTTTTTTTTAATTTTAAAAGAATTTTTTTCTTTATATCTAGTTTTTCTTTATATTCAGTGCTGTTAAAAATTGAAACCATGCTGTGGTCCAGTTTTCAGGAGGCAGAGGCAGGAGGATCTCTATGAGTTTAAGGCCAACCTGGTCTGCATATTGAGTTTCAGGGCAACCAAGCTACACAGAAAAACCTGTCTTGAAAAACAAACAAACAAACAGAAACTATTTAAATGTCTTGATTGCCCAGGGATATTGTAGCTAAGTAACATAGTAGTTACAGTACAGTAAACATTTAGGTTTCGGAGTATTCTACCTGGAGGTTTACACCTACAAATTGCAACAAGTAATTGTATTCTTAGTAGTATGTTAATGATGATATTGAAAATTTGAATATTGACTTTCTTTGTAAACATGTTTAAGTTATATAAAAAGGTACAAGATTTTTTTTTGTAGAGGTACATCTAATTTTTGAATTTGGACTCAGAATTTTGAGCATATGTGTAGTAGGTAGAATTGGCTCTTATAGCAAAACTTCATGGAGAAAATAGAATAATTCCTGAATTAGTGTCACCATTTCATTCGTTCATGTTTCTCAGAAAAGTGTTTTGTCTAATTTTAGGATACTAGATTTTATGTAGCTCTGTAAAATAGTATGTATACATTGGACTGGAACACAGAAAAGGAATGAACAAGAATGCTTGGCTGAGGAAGAAACGGCGGGGCAGTGTGTGACACACTTGTATGAAGCCTGTCACCTGTACAATGAGAGTATGCCCATAACAGCGAACAGACACGCACCTCAGGATCAGGATTCCCAATAATCATACACAGATGGGGTTATCGTAGTTTCTATAATTAGAGGCCATTTTTGAAATGGCCGAAAAGATTTCAAAATAAGCAACCCATTCTTTAAAGATCAAGCGTACGTGGTAAGGCAACGAAGTGAAGTGAGGCCATGCAGCTGTCCCTCAGAGCGTGGACCCTGTGCTGGGGGAGGCTCGCTGCATGCCCGCCTAACACGCGTGCGTTCTCTCTTGGCTTATGCATGGTATATACAGAGATTGTATGTAAAATCTGTTTTCCAAAGGCAGTCATAATCGGTTACCTGGCTGAGAATGTTACCCACAAAGTGCATGGATGAAAATACTTCTTGTATTATATGAATGAATATTTTTCAATCTTTCTGGGTATTTAAATTTTATTTATGTGGAATTATTTAAACTATTTTTGAGGTGTATGCTAATACTACTGAAGTTTGTGTATGTATACAAAGTGAGATGAAAATTACTAAGGTTTTCATAGCTCAATAAATGAGCTATGTGTGGTTTTGGATAATCAGTTATGATAGGGACTTAGAAAAACATAAAATTTTCTTTTTCTATTGTATTCTTTTAAAAAAATAAGTTTTTAGCTGATAGAATTACATCATTTACATCCTCTTTCTCCCACCATGTTTCCCTTTTCTCAAACCCTCCATGCCCCCGTCCTCCCCTCTCATTTGATAGCTTCTGTTTTATCATTTACAAAATACATACCTACATAAATACATACAGTGCATATACACAAATATATGAAATACAATCTTCTGATTCCTATTTTGTTGTTTGTATATGTATATGGTTTCAGGGTTGGTAACTGCACTGGAAACCAACATGGTTCATCCTTGGGAGAGGCAAATTCTTTTTCCCAGCAGTCATTAGTTGCTGGGAACCTCACACAGTGTTTCCCTGTCTGCTTTTCCACGTCCTATGACAGTGTCGTTTCTCAGGCCTTTTTTAGTGCAGCCATTTCTAAGAGAGGCTGTTCCACAGCAGATTTACTGGTATTTTGGCTCATACAGTTGTTCTGCCGCCTCTTCTGTTATGTTGTTATTTCTGTCCGAGTGTTTTCCTGCATGCACGTTTGTACATGCCATGCATGCAGCGCTCACCAGAATTGAGTATGGATCCCGGGTCTGGAGTTACAGATGCTGTGAGCGGCCATGTAGGCACTAGGCATCAAACCTGGGTAACAGCTGCTGCTCTTAACCAGTGCGGAGCCATTGGCGCAGCCCTAGTGTGTGGTTCTTGGGGACAGAATTGTCAGCCCAAGGGACTTAACTTCTTTAAAGTGATCTACATACACTTATATATATTATTTATATTTTAGGTAAAGAAAAATAATATGATTTTTTGAGGCTTTATCAATCCTTTCCTCTCCACCATTTTCTGACTTCCCTCCCTCCTCTCTAGTAGGATTTCCTACCTCTCATCTCCTGCATCCTGCACTTTCCATCTTAAGTCCATCCTAATGGCCTAGACCGTGAGCATTGCTGAGCAAGGATCTGTGCAGTAGGACATCGAGTCCCTGGTGGTTGCTACAGGACCGCTGTGGCGCAGTCATGTGAGGCAGAAGCACGTGGAGGTCCCGGTTTTCCATATTTTTGGTAGCATTTCACCCCAGTCGGAATGGCTGTGATTGTAGTTTTTCCACAATAGTAATATGATAGACTTGCTGCTTTTCCTGCTTGTTCGGTTTCCGTTCAGTATACTCCACATGCTGCAGGCGGTCAGAACTGATGGCAGAACCTGTTCTGTGTAGGAGACAATGGTTCAGTTTGTGCCATTACGGAGCCTGAAATGTATTAGTTTGTGTTGTCTGCTGTCTGCTCAGTAGAATGCTATACATGAGCCAACTCTGTACCCACGGCCAAGTTTTCTTCTACATCCGTGTATATATCATTGCCACTGAAATATATTTCACTTTCTTCCTGGCATCTGTTTCTAGGTCTTTCATTTATATGATTATAAAGTTATTTCCTTCCGCTTCCTTTGTTGATGCAAAAGAGAGAAATAATTAGCAGTTAATGGTTTGTATATTTGAGACACAGACTAGCACCCTGATTTTACTAAACAAACCTTCTTACCTTTAGCCATCTCCCGAGAGAACCCCAAAGGATTCATAATGCAAGAGGATTGATTTTGATTTGTAGACTATTTGCTGGAGACAAACAAGATTTGTGAACCCTAATAGTTGAGCTCCTCATGATGATATGATGTGGTTAATAAGGAGTTAAATATTTTTAATTCAGCCAAGGACTGCTTTTCCCTTTTTGAAAATAAGGTTCTACAACTGATAAGTTGGAAGTGTTCTTCCATTGTTAAAGGAAACTCTGTCAGTTCAGCCAGCTTGCAGCAAAGCCAGGTTCAGCCTTATTTGCGTACCCTGCCTGTGCATCTGGGATGGTCTCTGTGGCTTCCTCAGTTTATCCTGATGCGGAGGAAGAACACTCAGGGATCCAGTGCCCCTCATACCTTTACATTAGCATTATTTATGAAGCACCTACTTGAAGCAAAATCTGTAGTGTGTGAATTAGTTTCTTTCACTTGGTAAATCAGAGACTTTCTTAAATTTTATAATTGTTTTGAAGTTTGTTCTGTTCATTGCTGTTCCAGAATACATATAAACTAATATTGTGAGTTTTGACCAGTTTTTTTTTCAGTTTTTGCTTCTTGGCAGTGTGTATTTAGAACACGCTGTAAGCTTAGTTCTATTTGGCCTAAGGTAACTTTAATAAAATTCACTTTACCGTATTCAGTTAAGAAAAATATTTGGAATATAAACAATGAATAGATATGTCAGAATAAGACCAAGAAAATCACCGTATATATTCTTTGGTAAGAAGGTAATGAAAATAATGAAATAAATCAAATCATATATGTTATGGATATGTGGTGCATGTCCATCATCCCTACTTCGTGCAGGCACAGCAATCACAAGTGCAAGGGCAATGTGGGACACATAGCAACTAGTCTGGGCTACATGAGTAATAGGACACAAAATAACTAGCCTGGGCTACATGAATAATAGGACACATAGTAACTAGCCTAGGCTACATGAGTAATAGGACACATACTAATTAGCCTGGGCTTATTGAGTAATATCAGTCCTGTTATCATAGGAACTGTGGACTAGGACTGCAGCCCAATAATTGAGCTCTTGGCCAGCATCCATATATTTCTAGGTTTGATCTTCAGTATAGCCTAAAATAAGTAAAACAAGCAACAACACATTGTCCTTCTGTCTATACTCACATATGTATTTTGGATAGCAGTTTCAGATTAAGGGAAGGGAATTTTAATACCTTATTAACATTCAGAATTTGTCAAAATTTATCACCTAGAATACCACACAGTGACTCTTTGAGTTTCCTGTTTTCAGGTGTCTGATAGCTTTCAGGAGTCGGAAAATAAACCCTTGCCATTTTCCCCACTCTGCAGCTCCTAGTCAAATTGCTGATAAATTCCAGTATGTGTTTGGCTCGCAATGACTATAGCGAGCTTATAAAGGTCTTTTCTTTTGTAGACAGTTTGTGAAAAACCTTTCCACTGTCTAAATTGTATGAGAGGTTTAATTTGAAGTCATGTGACATTGCTGCTTAGTTTTATTAAATCCAACTTATAAATTTTAGCTAGTGTATTAACAACTTACAGATTTGAAGTTAGCATATTCATGCAAATATTTCTTTGATCTGTTTTGACTTCAGAAGCTAAAGGAAAATCTTTCTATGAATTTCAGTCTATAGAAAATAGAAAGAATCTTAATTTTACAGAAACAATCATAAACAGTACATTAGGTTTTCTCTAATAACATGTCCCATTAAAAAACTTCATTATGGTGTGTTCTATGATCTTTATATCACAATGAGAAAGGAAGACCATTATTAAGTATGAGGTTTCATTGCATTTTTACCTGTTGTGGGCTCTGTCGTGTCAAAAGTACAGTCCATTGGCTTCTGGAAGCTGCCAGCCATGAGCAGCCAGTGGCAGTGTGTGAGCAGCTCATGTGACTGACAGCCCTCCCTGAAGCCAGTCTGTGTGCAGAGTCCTCGATGAGGTCTTCATGGGTGCTGACCATAAAAAGTTCATCAAAGTAATGAGGCAAGGAGAGAGCTTGATGCTCATGGGCAGAGCTCAGCACCAAGGAGTGTGAACTGGCTCCAGCTGTGACAATAAAACAGCAGGTGGCTGCTGTCATTAGGGGTGGCAGATGAGGCTGGGGACTCTCATTCAGCCCACAAAACTCTCATTTGTTAGCCATCGCCACTGTACCATGCAAAATAGCTTCCATCTCAGTCAATTTTACTTTGCAAAATATTATACATAGCCATAGCAGATTAGAGCACTGCGCCCCCAGGTCTGCTTCCCTCCTCTCTCCTCTGTTTCCTCTCTTCCCTCC
>JAQHUG010000004.1:5523989-5532571 GCA_028555095.1 Dicrostonyx torquatus
GCTCTTAGGCTGTGGAATGACTGCTTAGTTATAGCTCGACTATTAAGATAAGTTTTGTGTGCGTCTGTCCCTCGGGTTCTATTTCAGCGGTGGTTTTTGTTCGGGGGGAGATGGCTACTGTTAGGTCTCTGCTGGTGTCTCAGCCAATGCTTATGAGTACCAGCACATTCTACTTGGACTTCTCATTTGGTTACCAAAAGTACCGCTGTCCATTGTGGTGACTTGTGGTTCATACACAATTCCTGGCTTTTAATTACTTGAATCAAAGCAGGTTATTTTTTTTCCTCAAAGAGTACACATGCAGTCATTCTCTACATTTAATATTCCTTCATCAACATGAAGATACCTGAGCACAAAGCACATTTTCTCAAAAGGTAGAATGACTCACATTTGGCTAGCGTTCTGAATTTATCTGAGTTATGTAATTCTTGGTCTTAATGTTCATCCCGTCTTTCCATTGTCGCTTGTTATTCTTGTGCTAATTTAGTGTGCTCTTCTTTTTAGGTCTATGCTAGTTAGATTGCATTCTAGCGCTGTTTTGCATTCAGCCCTGATTTTTCTTATTCTCATTTTAATTCTTAGCATTTTCAATAAATAAAACTTTAGTATTCTGCCTTCCTTCTCCTACCTTTCCTTCTCAATTTTTGCCATCTTTAGATATTATGTTTTTTTTTTCCTTTCTGCTTGCTTGCTTCTAAGTTTGCTTAATGGAAATGAACTTCTAACCTCTTCCCTCTTACTGTTCCTGTTTTCCTCGTTAGTTAAGTTCTTTTTGGGACTATGAGTGATTGTGGTGTTGGGCAGGTAGAGATGGGGTGGAGAGGGAGAGATGAAGAGAGATTACCTTGAGGAGCAGCCTAAAAGTCATTGCTGTTGACTCTGTATCTGTGCCCGGCTCGGGTCCTCTGCAGCAGAAGCCTGGTGCCCAGGAACCGTGCTTCTTTTATTGTCAGAAGTGTTGCCGGTCAGTGGCTTCTGTCATTCATGAGAAAAACTGTAATTCAGTTTATTAGTAGAGAAAATATGATTCCAGCTGTCATTGGTGGTGTGGGCACAGTTTAGTGGTAAAGTTCATCGTACCAGTGTCATTTAAAACGTTGTTTGTATTGTTTTTCTCAAAAATCTTTCTTGGAGTCTGTGACTCTTAGTATTTGCTTTTGTTTCTCTTTGTTTTCAAACAGGCTAGAAAATTAGTCATCCAAACATTAGTCGTCATCTGGTTGTTTTGATGTAATGATTAGTGCTGATTAAATTTTTGTATTGGCCAGCAGTTGCTAGCTATATTTTAAAAACTATTGGGTCTGATAAAGGGAAAGATACTGAGAGTTTTTTTTTTTATGATACTCCATAGCTAACATATCTGGTATTAGCTTTAAATTAGCAAATAAGTGTTCATTTTATAATTCTCATTTCTTTTATGTTTTGATTTTCTTATTTTTTTATATTGTCAGATTTACTGTCTCAAATATGGTTCACAAAAAACAACAGTGGGGTGTTTTCATTGAGACTGAGTGAAATGCTATGTTCTCTCAATTATCTGTTAGCATTTGTATTGTTGGTTTTATATTTTCTGTGTGTCTATTCAGTTGCATCCAGAAATGAAGGGTAGTTACATACTCTTCAGTTGAGCATTGAACAAGGTTTATAACAGACAATAACTGCATGTATCACTCTCTTGGTTCTCTGGCTTTTAGTGGCAATAATATCATGTAGTAAATGCTAGTGATGGCACAGCTCCTCCCTGGGAGTGTTGGCGGAGCAGCAGTGCACACCTGTAACCTCGTGGAGATGACAGAAGGGACATGCCAGTCACTGCATGTGTACAACAAACATGCCAGGAATCTTTACAGTACGCCGTTCCTTCAAAATGGTAAACAATAGATTTTTCTCTAAAATAATATATAACGTTTTCCTGTTCCTTCTCATTTCTTATAAGAATTATGCTAAAATAAAATGATTTTTCTTATTAAAAATGTGATCAGTATGTGTAGCTGCAAAGAATAAAGTGAATAGAACAATAATTCTCATTCCTCAAGGGAAGTAATTTTTAGCTTAGTGTGATGTCCTTCAGCGGGCCCCTTTCCCAGTCCTCATGTGTATAATACACACGTGCTGTATATGTGTATTTATACTCGCCAGTTCATAGCTTGCTCTGCTTTATTCTTATGGCCATTGTTCATCAATTCATGAATACAGATTTATTTAATTGGATGGCCTAATCTATTATTTATTGTATCATGATGTCATGATTTGCTCCATAATGAGCATTAATACTCTAAGTTTCTACCAAGTAAACAGTGCTGTGCGTTAATCTTTCCTAAGTTATTTCCCTGGTGCCAGTGGCACAGCTGGCGCTGCTGGGTGGGTACGCTTTTGCATGTTGTCGCATTTCACCAGCCGTGCCCGAGAAAGGGGATACTGTCAGTTTTCTACTAAAGTAAATCTACATGTTTGTGGTAGAGTTTAAAACACATTAACTTCAAAGACATTTTAAATTTTCTTTGCTTCAAGTTATTTTTAAAATTCTTCTGTGAATTACCACCTTCTCACCTCTTTTAAAACAGTGCTTTAGTGGAAAATCTTATCACATATGGTACGATTGCATAGTGGAAGGAAGGATTTTACTTTAGACTATGTGCTTTTATATTTACTATTATAATTTATCCACATGGTTTATTGAACTCTTGATGTGCCAGGCAAACCTGTGTAATTAAGTTTGTAATAAATCATGGAGCACACATTAACAGTAAATACGTCAGCTAGTGTTCTGTCTTCAAGCTGGCAGTTAGTCAACCAATAGGAGGAGGGAGGTTTTTACTTTCCCATTCTGTAGGAATTCTAAGATATTTCAAGCAATACAGAATTCAACAAGTCCACATTTGGAACTGTGGGGATAATGCCAGCCTGCTTTATAAAATTGCCTTCAGACTCCTCCTGACTCTCCTGTTGATTGTTGCTATGGGCTGCCCCATCTCTCCCACCTTGCGTGTGATTCCCTGCTGCTTTGTATCCTGTTAGAGTCAAATAGAAGCTGTAGGACAGAAGCGTGTGGGAATGCTCCCGCCATTCCTGACGGTTTATTGTGAACCTCAGACGCTCCAGGGACCCCCTCCCCTGTGCAGCTGTGAAAAGCCGCCCCGTGCTGTCCATAGGATGCTATGGCTGCTGGGTGCCCCTAGAGTGTTGCCCCTCTTCACTCACCCCCTGCTCATGGGTATGCTTCTGCCATGCTGGCAACGAGACAGTGGGCACCTTTACCTCTCATGCCAATGGAATTTTCTGTATAAATTTTGTGTACAAATATCTAAAATGCTTAAGTTTTGTTAAGGATGCAAGGTGCCTTGGGAATGGCAGTGTATCCCTCTTTTACCAGCACGTCAGAGTGAGGCGGGAGGGTCCCTGCAGAGCACCTGTGGGTCCAGACTGATGTACACAGGGGTTACAGAGTGAGGCAGTATCAGAAAGGCCAACTTCAAAGAAACAGAAACATGCATAGTGTTTACTTTTAATATTTTCCTTGTAAACATTAGCAGTACTGAAGCTTTTTCTTCTGGGTTTCTTTTGTTCCTCCTGAGATTTTTATTAGAATACTTTCAGAAGCATATTGGAAATACTGGTTCAGTTCTCCTGGTGCTCTATGAAGGTGTTCTGATTTGACATGAAAAGGAATGCACACCATTTCTACCACTTTTTCATGTTTGTATGTCAGAACAGTTAGGGAAGCTATGTTGTGTTACCTTGGATCCATGTGTCTGCCACGAACGACAGAGTTAATATGGTTTTCCTCAATATTACTTCTGACTGGGGTACAGCTTCACAAAGCTCAGTCGTGATGGAGCGAGTGTTCCTGAGAATGCTTTATAACGTGTGCCTGGAAAACGTGGGGCAGCTCGACAGGCTTCCTCGTCTTTGGCTGCAAGAGGAGTGTGTCTGGGGTCTCCACAGTCCTCGTGAGCACTTCACTAGCTCCTGTAGCCATCCCGAGACAGTTGGCTCAGGAAATGCCGTATTTCAGTTTGAACATATTTTATTATCTAACGGGAGAAAAAAAATCTTGCGCATGGAGAATAGTTTTTTGCTTCCTTGAATTATTTGTGGATCACACACTTGCATGCCAGTCTAGTGATTTTCTGAGTGTGTATAAACATCTGTGTACTCAGGTTTATAAAATGCCCGTTAGTAGTGGCAGTTGGAAACAAACAATCAACAACAGCGGAGTATAGCCCTTTAACCTGGCTGGGGCGGAGTAGACACAGAGTGTGCGCGTCCTCCCAATATAGTCCTTAGCCCACAGAGGAACAAAACCAGACCAAAACAAACAAAAGCAGCCCTCTCGGTTTCAGAGTTGGCTGTGGTGCTTTTAGAGCTGACTGACCAATCACAACCTATGTGTCATGCCATGTGACAAATGTATAGCATTATCATGGAGGAACATATTAATTACCTTAATTAACACGTGACTTTAGAAGTTTTAGATTAATCAGCATGTGACTCTTGGTTATTTGTATTCTTATGGGAATTTTTCTCAACCAGATGCAAATACCAGGGTAAAAATATAGCTCGCCTTATCCATAGAGAGAATATTCATCGCGGCTGCACTGTACATCTAAGAAAACAGAAAGTAATTAAAATGTTGATTACTGCAGTAAATCTCTGAAATGTCCTATTATTTGTATTTCAAATGTGCTCACATTTCTGAGAAGTTAGCTTTTGCACACCAACCTACTATGATTATCTGATGCCCTCCGGAAGGTTAGCTGAGTTGTTTCCTATATTACTTAGGAAAAAATTTCTTTTCACAATTGAAAATGTCAGCATCAATTGAAAGTAACACTAAGCATGTGCTTGCCTTCTGAATATTATCCTCCTCACCTCCCTCCAACCACCCTGCCGAGGATCCGGCTGTGACAGTTTGATTAGATCATCAATCCTCACTGTTAACAGCACTTTTCCTGAACACCTGGGCTGCTGGGTCACATCTGAATTCAGCTACCGTGGTTTCAGTGACCCGACATGCATCCACCACAGCAATTTACATTGTGTGCACAAATTAAAAGTTACCTTACAACAACAGTTTACTTTTAAAAATGACCTCTTTCTCCCCATGGTAGGCTCTGTTATGGTACAGGAAGTGCATTTTTGTATGGAGAAAGGCTGTTCTAAAACATAGTCACCGATCATGGTGAAGGTGGTCCTTTTTTCTCTACTTCAGAATTACTGAAGTGAAAATAATCTTTCTTTCATCTTTTTCTCGTGTCATTTTCACATCTTTGATTATATTTCCAGTTTGGTTACATTTCATAGGGGTTAAACATAAATAAATAATTAAATTTCAGGTGTTTCTGAAAATCTCATTGCTCATAAGCTTCCTGTTTGATCTGTCACCAAGCTGGTTCATTCCTCTCTGTGTACAGTGCAGTGATGAATACCTACAGTTTCCGTACAGTCAGGTCAGTGGTGACAGTAATGTATCCTTTTAAATCTAGCTTCATTATATTTTTCATAACCATGATTTTATTTTGTTTTCTCCATAGCTTCTTATTTTTGTAATAAAGGGAGGAGAAATAACAAAAATAAAATCTTTTAGAATGTATGTTTTTTTAAATATAGATCTGTTTCCTCCTGTTTTTAAATTCTATTTCCTTGTGTATTTATTGAAAATTAGGTACGTAAGTGCACAGAAGTATATGCGTACAACACTCGACTCATCTCTCTTAAAAAGTTTGGGACTAGACTTCTTAAGTTTGTAGCAGTGTCTCATGTTTTCTCCGGGTAAGTTTGAAGTCCTGCCACAGAGAGAGTGGGTGCGACTTGTATCTGTCACCTTAGTTGTTCCCACCCTTTCTCTCTTCCATGCTTTCTGACTTGCTGTAAGACCGATTGTTTGGACACAGTGTGAAGACTTTCCTGCTTCCACCACACTGTTGCCCATCTTCTGTTGAGGTCAGTCTTTTCGTATGTTAACTTCTAATCTTGAGTTTTAAGTTGTTTATGTGTGCACATGAGCTCGGACACGGAATGAGCTCGGACACGGACGCATAGTTTTACGTATGCTTGGTGAGCTCTCGGCTGCTCCGTGTGCTTAGGGTTTCTTTTCCCTCCCTGAGAAGTGGCCCGGGCTGAGTGCTGTAGCTGTGGGCACAGGGAACCCACAGAAGCTGCGTCTCTTTCTTTGGACTGTTTGTTTCCGTTAGAACAGCCGATGTCTTTAATCTGAACCTTTATTATATTTCAGAAAGTTTGACACTTGTTAAGGCCTAATCGTTTGACAGTGTCATAGTGAGATGTGATCAGAAGTCCAGCTAGTTGACAGCCAGTTGGCCTAGCTTTATTTCAGTGTTTTCTGCATCTAGCTCTGTGACTGTATCTCGCTTACACTGTCTCTGTTTCAGGCTCCAGCACATCGGGCTCCACCAAGCTTTGCTAGCCTAGAGTCCTCGTGCCCAGCTCCCTCCCTGCTTTGTCTTATTAAAGCTGATGCTGTCCGGCAAGTCAGAGATAACATGTCATCATGGATTATTAAAATGTGTTACTGGGTTTAAATCTTGACATTGTCACTTTAATCATTTACATACCTGGCTAAATTACATGAACTCTGGAGCTGTTTACTAATCCATGTATAGGAGTTCCACTCTTCTTAGGAAGTGCTCCTAAAGAGTAACGTAGCGCACGTGTGACACGGGAGAGGCCTTTACACACAGAGCATGTTTTCTACTAAGTCGCCTAGACTCCAAATGCAGTGGGTAATGGAGCCAGAATTATCAAAGGCTAAGCCTGGTTCCACATTTTAGGAATGGATTGGAGATTATGTTAGCTTCCTGTCACTGTAAAATACCTGAGATAATTTACATGTAGAGAGAGAAGTGTGTATTCTGGCATATAAGTAAGGAAATTCCAGGCTAAGATCAGCTAGATCCACTGCTTTAGGCTCTGTGGACAGCCAAGTGTTCAGCTTCCCCAGTTACCTTGGAAGCAGAGAGGCTCACTGCCCTTGAAGTGTCATGACCCAGGAACTGCCATTACACTCTGGGGACATCTGGTTCCAGCAGGAGTACAGTAGTCAGCTTTGCCGTGGCTTGAGGGCTGTCTCCGGGAGCTAGACTTTCATTAGGAACTTTATCTGGAACTGTATTTGAGGTGACTCCGCTGGCGTGTAGTTAGAAATCATCTGGAGAAAGCCTGTGTATCCTGAGTGAAAACTCGTGTTTTGAGAAGACATATATCAAAGAGTGTCCTAGGTAGAGGGACAATGCAGATTGTGACAGCAGATCCACAGGTGGGAGACCTGGTTGCCGGAACTATTGCAGTAGAACTCATAAGCAGAGCTGAGAGGTAACAGCGCGGGCAGTAGTTGGTTCTCGAGGTGTCCTGAGAGCCTTGGTGGGGCGATTGTCTTCCCTGCGCCAGGATCTTCTGGAAAGATGTCAGGCTGAGTGGTGCTGAAGGAACACACTAGTTACCTAGTTAACAAGCCTGTGATGCCAGCTCATGTTAGCCCCTCATATGTTATGACACAGGTCATAAACATAAATAGTTTATCAGGACATGATTTCTAGAATAGTGTAAAAGTTGACTTCACCATAATTATCACACCACTTAATGCATGTCCCCTAAAATATGAACATTGTGATGATTCTGTGCCTTTTATTATTCATTTAAATTGTGCGCATAGGTTCTTTTGTAGCCACTGCAGAGGACTTTCTTGACTTTCTTGAACTCGTACCTACTTCGCCTCCCACAGATTTTATTTGATAGTATTTTTATGTAGAAATAGTTTTGATGATCATCATTTCATTTCTAAAAACAATATGTAATCAGCCCTCCTGCAGATTTCACCTACAGTGGATGAAAATTATTACTAATACATCATTGATTAAAATCAAATGTATAAAAAGTTTGATAATTCTTAGACATAAAATGTAATATTCTTTAAATTCCATTTCTAATTAGAGTAGAGAGATTTTTTGGTTACCATTTGTGTATCTTTGAGTGAATGTATGTAATGCTGGACCATAATAACACTAATTTAGTTTAAATCTCAAGAAAACTCTGGAATGCTGTAAGCTCCTCTTAACTGGATCTACTTGGAAGACCAGTGTGCTTTGAGCCTGTAGATGGTGAAGGTGGCTCGAGGAGCGGGAGGTGGAGAGTCGGTGCAGCCTCGTAAGGAATGTACTCCGCACGGTACTCCACCCCAGTCTGTGCTGTTTTGAAGGCTGTGGATGCTCTAGGTGGCATGGCTACTGCAACTATACCACTTGGGGACAAACTTTGGAAAGAAGGTCATACCCACCTATGTCTCCAGCCTGAATGCTTGCTTCCTGGTCCCATACTCTTAACAAGGAGCCTCATAGTCTCACGGTGTGACTTGCCTTCCCTTGCCATGGCTGGGGATTGTTTCTGTGAGTGATACCATAGTGTGCATGGGAAGTCAACTTAGAAGATGTACTTCTTGTTGAAATCACAGGACCTATGTGTCTGAGATAACCCACGTCATAGTGAATGGGCACAGGACCTATGTGTCTGAGATAGCCCACGTCATAGTGAATGGGCACAGGACCTATGTGTCTGAGATAGCCCAC
>JAQHUG010000004.1:5547616-5570625 GCA_028555095.1 Dicrostonyx torquatus
TCAGTACTATTTGCCTTTCAGGTTCTCACTAGAACAGTCCAGTTTTCTTAGAGTATTCAGCTCATTTCCTAATCCATAGCACTCAGAGCACCATGGTCACAGCAATGTCCCAGTTCCGTGGTTTAACTTTTGTCTGTGATGAGATACCATGATTAAGTCAACTTAGGAAAGTGTATGGAATTGCTGATTCAATGGCCACCATGGTGGGGAACATGGCAGCAGCAGGAAGGCTTTCTGGTGGTGAAGTATCTGAGAACTGCATCTAGAGGAAGCAGGCACAGCACGAGTCAGAGGAGCAGGGCTGACTGGGGCTATGTGGGCTTTTGAAGCCTCCAGGCCCATCACTAGTTCCACACCTCTTCCAAGGCCCAACACCTACTCCTTTCTAAGCAATTCTCCAGCTGGAAACCCCATGTTCAAATCTGTGAGCCTGTAGGGCCATTGTCATTCAAGCCACTGCACCATCTTCAAGAGATAGTGACCAAGATAGGACGCCAGCAGAGATCTGAGAGTGCCGGGGTGCCAGGCACAGGACTGTTAAAGGTTTTTACACGGGTTCACCTGATCATAATTTCTTTCTAATGAGAAATTATGCTGGGAACATGGTTAATGATATTACTGGAAACCCCAGTGACTGTAGGCAGGGTGAGCAAAAGCAGTGATGTGAGGAGTCAGGAGACTGCCTGTTCTTCACTTCCTGGGTGCTGTCCGTCTCTGAGGTAGATGGCACACCTACCTCATCCTGTGTCCTTTCGTAAGCTCATTTCAGCATGCTTTCTTCTGTTTTATCTTGACTTCTATTGGAACTTAAATGTCTCCCTACCCGCCCAAGCAAGGTAGTGGGAAACACATGCTTGAACCCACACACGCTGCATCATAGGACTGACATGCCTTTTTAGTTCTGCATGGTGTAGAACACAGGCCCCATTTTTGAGTTATCTTGATTTTGACATAATCTCTAGTTATATGGGAGGGATAAAAACTTGACCTTCAAGAGTGTCTAAATAATTTGCATATAATAAAAATTTTCATTTAAGTTTATTTCATATGTGATGAAATCATAGACATTTTAAAATTCATAAGGGAACTGTGCATTCCATATTTTGCTTCTAGAGATTTCCCCTGTGGTAGCTCCTGAACCTTCGTTAATAATTACAGGTTACCAGAGTTAAGTTAGTTAAGATTTTTGTGGCTTCCCAGCTCTTTGAAGGCAGTGGAAGGTAGATCTCTTGAGTTCGAGGCCACCCTGGTCTACAGAGTGAGTTCCAGGACTAGTCACAGAGAAACCCTTTCTCAAAAAACTAAAAGGAAAAAAAAAGAATTTTGTGACTTGTTACTTGTGCATATTGGTATTTTGTATGAAAATATATGTGCTTCCAATGTTACATCTTAGAGGTTGACACCCCTCAGAAATAGAAATTGTTTTAAGTATGGGAAGAGGGAAAGCTAAACAAGCAAACGGAGTGAGAGGAAAAAACCTTTCTCCTAACCACACGTACCGAGAATGGAGGACTGCTCTCTGAGGCTGTGATTAAGCTAGAACCTGGGAACCACATCTTCCCAATTGTTCTTGTGGTGCAGGTGACTCTGTCGTCCTTGTGGGATATAGAGTTTTCTCTTTCTTCTGGGAACTGGGTACATGTAGCAGGCACTTGACGCACAGGGAGACCAAGCTCAGTTTAGTATCCAAATAGAGACCTTGAGAGGAGAACAGTCTGCGATCCAAGGGAGCAGTGCAAACTAAAGGGAACATTTCATCAGTCAGAACGGTAAGGAAGGCACGTGGCAGGTACTAGGAATTCATTTATACGTGATGGTGACCAAGTTTACATTCTCCGGATGTGTCGTAAATTTAGGAGCAAAGGATTGTCAAAGCGATTGTTAATCCAAAGGGAGATAACTCATGCAGTGCTAGGGAATGACACTTCTTTGTGTTGTCAAGACCCATCTCAGTAATTAGTGAGCATATTGTACGTGATATCGACATGCTGACTGTGTCCAGAGACAAGGGCAGACCTTGATACGAGGTCGGTCCTAAAGAGTTCTAGGGCTGAATGCAGTCTTGTACCCAGGCACATGGTAACCAAGGAGAGCTGCAGGCCATGGGCATTGTAGGCGAACCAGATCAGCCTGATGTTCTGACAGTGTGAACAGACGTCCTTGAATAGCCCGACCCCCATTCATTCCTAGAGCTGCTCTGACTGGCGCACAGTGACAGGGCTTCTCTCTGTGGTGGACAGCGGTAGTGGGACAGAGTAATGGGTGACAGGGCTTCTCTCTGTGGTGGATGGCGGTAGGGGACAGAGTAATGGGTGACAGGGCTTCTCTCTGTGGTGGATGGCGGTAGGGGTCAGAGTAATGGGCACAAATCAGGTACTTGGAAGGTAACTAACTGTACATTGCTTGTGTTGAGATGTGGAAGAATTTGGTCAGACGGGCCAGGTAAAGAGCTGATGGTCTCTAGGTGTGTGCCTGTGGTTCCTTTCCTAAGATGATGGAGAAGCAGCCCCGAAGAAAGTGAGGCAGGATGTTGTGGAGGTGTCCTGGATGTCTCCGGAGATCACAAATACCTGTGTACATAAATCTAAAGTTGATATAGTTGGGATTCTTAAAATTGAATATTAAATTGTCATAAAAAAACTAACCTTAGTTTATAAGTTTATAAGCATAATTCTCTCTCTCTCTCTCTCTCTCTCTCTCTCTCTCTCTCTCTCTCTCTCGTCACAAGTGATATAGGAACTTTTTGGTTTTTTTTTTCTGTTCAGTTTATGGGAACATGTGGCCTGGTGGAGGCTTGTTACAAGTGTCGTCTGGTTTCTTTATTAGTAATTGCTGTATGCCTGAAAGTTGAGGTGATTTGTGTGTAAAGAAAATTTCACCCTCCTTTCATACCTGTCTGCTCCCTTAGAACCCTTTGGAGCAATTTAGACTGGCATCATTGAGGTTCTTGATCAGAGTTCTGCGCAGGCCGTTCTATGGTGTCTGCCCCTCCAGCCATTCAGGAGTCATCACTGCCTCTACGAGCTGCCTGCCTGAGCTTTCCTTTGCAGGCGGAGCTCGGAGATGCCCCGTAGAGCACTGACAAGCAAGAGTGTTTGTGTGTGCAGTTGACGCCGTCTTTGCCAACAGAGAATTTACTCTTATTTTCCTTTTCTCATAATTGACACGCCCATGATGGAGAGGTGAGAGATTTGGGTAAAAACATTACCCAGCGTGCTTCAGACATGAAGAATACAGTAAAGCTCCTCACCTGCAGGTCTCATCAGAAATCGCTGGTAACTACTATTACTTCGGCTCTGACTGGCCTGTAGAATAAATATTATTTTCCTAAAAGTTTGGCTTTAACTATTACACATCTGACCGGGACGTTTTGCAGAGGAGTGCGTGTGTTTCTCTTTCATGAGGGCAGGTATAGCTGTTAGCTTCATTAGCTTCCCAGGGATTGCACATCCAAAGCTGTCCTGACCCGAAACCCAGAGCTGCAAGGCAGGCGCTCTAGGTCCTCTGCTACTCTGCCCCAGCTCATGCACTTTCACTGATCTGAGGAACAGCTCCCAAAGCAAACCCTAAAGTCAGAATCCACTCTGTACCTGCATCCAGAGCTAAGTCCGTCTGTCTGACCACAGCGATGCCCATGCACCAGGCCTAGGCATTTTGGCTGTGTTATTTCATCCACCTTTGTCCCCCACTTCCAGATAGAAGAGTTCAGGGTGACTCAGTGGGAGAGCACTTCAGGTTTGAGCTTCAGAAACCTGAAACAGAACAACAAAACTAAAACCCATCGGTATCACAACAAAACACACCACTACTTGATGGGAATGCAAGGCAGTTCAGCAGCCATTTGTAGCGGAAAGTCGCATTGAGTGCTGGTTAGCAATATCCTAAATCCTCGGCCTAACCTGATACCCGCTGGAGTGTGGTGCAGGGAGCAGTGCTAGAGGCAGCGCTGGGGAACGACAGCTTCTCGGCAACAGATTTAAGATTTCACATCCAGGACTCTGTTAGCTAAAGGTAAGGAAGTGGACTCCAGTAAGGACTTGTTGAATAAATGAATCATTATCTTTAACCAAAGTGGGTGTATTTTATAAGGAGCAGGAACCATAAGAGGAAGTTACCTTAGGCAGACTTTCAAACGGGAAGGGAATTTATTAGTGTAATCAACTAATACTGTTTTTCTGTATCTCAATATTGTGATGACCGCATTTTCAGTGGAAACCTAAATATGGAAGTGGTGTTCTCTACCATCAGGAAGCTGACACTCTAGACTGGTACTATTAGCTTCAAAACAGTAACATGTCAGGTCGTCCTAGCAAATGCAGTTAACATCCTGTTGTGGGAATCTGTAGAAGTCCTCGGACAAGATGCTGGAAAAGACTTTGTTCTAGGCTGAGGGACAATTAATGATGAAAGGACACAGATTAGAGGAAGCTTAATGGGGACTCTTCATTGTGTTTCTTAAGAGATGAAAAGTGGGGGCTGGAGAGATGTCTCAGCAGTTTGTTTTCTTGAGAGCCCACATGGTTAACTCAAAACTGTCCCTAACTCTAGCTCTACCACCTTCTGACTTCTGTTGGCATTAGGCACTTATATTTCACACACACGCACGCACGTGCACACACACACACATTTAGGCAAAACACCTGTCAAATAAATAAACGAATCTAAATTTTTTTTGAGTGAAAGAAGTTTGCCGTGAAGGGAGGAAATGTCAGCTATTGACTGAGAATATGCCTCCTATGCATTTCTCATGGGCTTCGTGTAGGCTGTTTTGGAAGGTGGACCCCGATTTTCCCTCTCACTCCCTCCTCAGCATCTGCAGTCACTGGTGTCCTTTGCCCTCTTGTCGCTCCTTTTCCGGAGCTCTCAGCTGCTGCACTGCATCTGCCAGCTTGCAGTCCCCCCTCTTTCTGCTCTGGTAGCTGCTAGGGCTAGAGCCTGCCGCTGATGGCAGAGAGCTTCCGCTTCTCCGCTCACGGGATTCTTCTCATCATGACCTTCACTGTACGAGTCCCAGGACTCCACACACTGGTCACGATGTAGTTCTGTGCAGCTTTCCTTGGCCCAGTGGAACTTGGTCTGGAGGGTTCATCCCTCAATTTCCAACCCCCCTCAACCACTGTGTCGGTGATTGAGAGCATAGCCAGGCCATCCTTGTGTCGCTGGGCGCTGTCTTGAAGTCCTTGTTTTACACTACTCTTTGCAGTACAGCCATGAGGACACTCTGATCGACTCCCCTACATCTGAAGTAGTGTCCTTGAAATTAAGCAGCTTACTCTCATTCGCACTGTGTGTCCTCACTGTGCTGTATAGTGTCTGGCTCTACTTCTGCCAATGGTTCTTTGTGGATCACACAACCCTGCTCTGCCTGCTTCTTGCACCAGCACTCTTAAGAACAACTCAGTTTTTGATCTGGATGCTGTTAGCTGGCACCTTGACATTTTGTTACACACCTGTTCATGATCCAAAAGTTAAAGTGTTGGGAGCTCCCATGTGCCTGTTTGTTGTCTCTGAAGTAGGAAGGTTTTCCGGGTTCCTCGTCCAGAATGTCTGTACATGTCAAGGGGGTCTTACGCTCACTGGTTCTAACATTTAACTCTGAAGATGTGGTGTTTTAGTTAGGGTTTCTATTGCTGTGAAGAGACACATGACCATGACGACTCTTATAAAGAAAATGTTTAATTGGGGTGACTCCCAGCTTCAGTGTGTTATCATCAAGATGGGGTGTGTGGCAGTGTGCAGGCAGATGTGGTGCTGAGTACATCTGACTTCCTGGGTGGTATCCTGAAAACAAGGCCACACCCACTCCAACAAAGCCACACCTCCTAATAGTGCCACTTTCCATGAGATCACAGGGGCCAATTACATTCCAACTACCAAACGTGGTTAATTCAAGATCCCATACCCTGTCCTTCGTATGCTGTGACATGCCTGTGGGAATCATTCCAATAGCCACTGTTCCATAACACCTCTTTGATAGCCTCTGTTAGTAGCTCACTTCTCTGCCTTGCACAGTTAACATTTACAGATCTCTTTACCTCTTTCCGACTCTGCTTAACTTGAGGCAGCTTATAGTAAATTATGCCATCCTGTTGCTAAAATTCTTTAATGTGTGCTATTTTGAGGAGAATTTCTATTCATTCTGGCCCGTGGCCCATTTCTGTAATCACAGTGTCATGGTCATATGGAATGCCTTATCTTCTAACAGACTATGGAGTTTTCTTGTCTCCTCACCCTCAATTCCACACCAGTCATATCTGCCTGTGGTGCTCAGATCGCCATCTCGACAGGATCTAGATTGACCTAGGAAATGAGCCTCTGGGAGGGCCTGTGATGGTTTTGGAGAAGACCACCATACATGTGGGAAGCTAGACTCAGTGAACAGGAGTGGACGCTGCGTGACTAGCAGCCTCTGACTCCTGCTGCTGCGAGTCCATCAGCCATCAGCCGTGTCCTCCAAGTGTGAGCCGAAAGGACGTCGTCTTCACATTGCTGCTTGTTCATAGACGTGCGGAAGTAACTCATGGCGTGTCCTTGGACACTTGCATCAAAGTCACCTGTGGCCATCTCAGGCTGTATTCCTGCACCTGTGCTCGCACCCCTCAGCAGACTGACCGCCATGCACTCTCTATTTTAGCAAATTCTGTAAAGATTCTTAGCTAGAGCTGAGGTGAAAACTGCCTTCTGCCACATGCTAGCTCTTAACATCCCCTACCCCTGACCTCTATGAGATGCTATAGCTTGAGCTTTAATTCCAGCGACCACTGTTAATTCACCGTTTGCCACTGAAAGTTCATTTTGCTCTATAGTAACTTTTTCTGAAGTTGGCATACATCCAATTTTCAGCCACATTTTGGAAAATTCAAAAAAATAATTACTGACCTGAATACATAAGTGAAGTCGCTGGTGTTTTACTTCCCTCTCGCTGTTTTATCCCTAGCTGGTGTGCCCGTCTTCCCGTGTGCCCACAGTGAGTTTCTAATTTCTGAGTCCAGGGAAGAGCTCCAATTAGTGAGTGTTGACTTCCCTCCAGAAGACTCATTTTGTCTTGAGGCAAATGGTGGTGCTTAAGGCAGCGAAAGGCTCACGCTGTCCCCTGTCCTCAGTATGATGTAAAATAAAACGTTACGCCAGGTCCCTTCATTACACATTCGCACATCACAGTACCTGTGAGTCTGACGGAATTTTGTCTTTTGTAAGGGTTCGTCTGTTTCAGACATGCTGCAGCCACTTTCTTCTTCCTCCCCCACACACCACTCGAGTCTAGGCTGCCAAATTAGCTGGATGCTTTATTTTTGCTGTGAAGAAAAATTGGATGCATGTACAAAACAGTCCGATGCAGATACTTAAATGTAGCTTCCCAGTGAGACTTAACTCTGAGTAGAGCCGTTGAGTGGGCGAAGCGGGGCGAGGCTGTCTGTGGGTCACCTCCAGGACAGAATACCTCATTGTCAGTGTGCTAAGAATTACGTGTAATAATTATAGGGTTTGATCTTTTTTGTGTGTGTGCTGGAAATTTTAATTCGTTGAAGGACATTTAGTTTCCCTACACCTTTTGGTTTAATTATTTTCCTTTAATCTCATAAGTGATTTCTAGTAAGCTAATATTTTTATTTAAGAACATGTGCCTAGGTCTTGGTGGCGCATGCCTTTAATCCCAGCATTTGAGAGTCAGAGGCAGGCAGATTTCTGAGTTCAAGGCCAGCTGGTCTACAGAGTGAGTTCCAGGACAGTCAGGGATACACAGAGAACCCTGTCTCAAGACCTGAAAGAAAATATGTAATGAAAGAAATGAACGTTCACACTGAGAAACAGTTCCGCTGTCCTTTTCAATGTCACCGAGGGGCTAAATCTCACATTTTTACTATATATCAATTCTTGTGATTATTCATTGAGCCACTGTTTAACTTTACAAGTTTTAAATTTTAATTTCATATTTTCATAGTTACGGAACTTTTAAGTCAGCCTCAACATTGTTGCATAGCGGCTTATCCTTTGTAACCTGCAGACTTAGCTCCCCTGTCGTGCAGTACTCTAGCTGGTGCTGGCTGAGGAGCGGCAGCTGCAGCGTGTTCTGCTCTGGGTTGTGGCTCTCGGGCTTCCCTTTGCTGTTTGAAGTTCTCCTTCTTTTCATCCTGTTAGAACTGCCCTCTATTTCTGGAAACCACACCTCACTTCTGTCTTTCTCGATGGCTCTCTACCTCTCAGCTTCTATGTCCGACTTCCACACCCAGAGTATAATCGATCACCTCCCATTTACTCTGATTTACTCACCGCATCTTAACTGCCCCTGTTAATTCTAAATTCTTCATGGGAGTCTCATATCTGACTTCTTTCTTGCCTCCTCATTGGTCCTGTTGACTAATTTCACTCTTTTCTCAGGGAGCTCTTTTCAGTCTTATGAATATGATGAAGTCAGAACATCTCTCTCCCTCCTGTGTTCTGTCCTACATGCTGGTCTCTGTGGGAGGCATGCTCACTTTGTAATCTCAGGATCACACTTGACAGTTCTTTTTTGTGTGGTAATATACCGGGGTCCACTCTTCTATGGCCAGAAGTCTTGACTTTTAGAATCGTGTGAACAATTGTGGTTTGTAATTACCCAGCATTAGAGATATTTACACTGAAAACTTGTAGAATGCACATCCCACTCTAGATAGGTTTAACTGTAAGTTCATCACTGTCACAGCTAATTACTATCCTTCAGTCTTCTGCTGCAAATGCTGATGGTCCTGACTCTGAGGTCATCGGAGTCCGTAGACCCAGAGCACTCACCGATTGAACATAAGCTCTGTAATTGACTCTCAGTGTTCTCTATATTGGTCCATAAGTTTATAGTGTCTTTGAGACTCTGTTGTAGCATCTGTCTTATAATTGGAATCTATTTTTCCACATATAATAAATAGTTCAAGTTTTAAATATAATTTCCTAGTGTGCTTACTACATTCACATTGTGAATTAGATAATGCCATTGTTGTTCTCATTGATATTTTAATGAAGTGAATTTTATTGCTATACTGTGTTCTTTATTGTTAGGCCATTAGTATACACTTCGGGAAACACTGGCCTGCTTCTGACTCTGGGAATTTTCTCCGTAAATTCGTTTTTTAGTGTGTTTCACGTCTGTTTGCTTTGACCTCTAAAATGCACTCTTCAGGCAGCATTTGCTTACTCTGCTTTCCATCGTCATTAGTAGTAACTTCTGCGCGTTCTGAGTATACATGTGTGCTTCTCAGCCCAGCACCAGAGGCACGTGCTCTCCGTACAGTCAGTGGTGACGCTGAAGGAAGTAGAGAAGGGAGCCGGGGATACATGTGTGCTTCTCAGCCCGGCACCCGAGGCACGTGCTCTCCGTACAGGCGGTGGTGACACTGAAGGAATTAGAGAAGGGAGCCGGGGATACGTGTGTGCTTCTCAGCCTAGCACCGGAGGCACGTGCTCTCCGTACAGTGGTGACGCTGAAGGAAGTAGAGAAGGGAGCCAGGCAGGCTGCCATGCTTTAGGGTGTTTCTGGACCTGGAGTATTATGCTCCGAGCTACTGCTTCAGCCATACCTGATTCACGTTCATGGAAAGTAACCACATTAAAATATGCTGAAGAGATTAAAAGTGAATATTAATTCTCTAGTATTTTAGATAATTTAAATTTAATTAATTACATCAAGTTTGCATTGAGCCGAAAATGTGAGTAGTGTAATTTTGCATCAACACAAGTTTCTCTTTTAGAATTCTATTTATTCTCTCCTGTTTCTCCTACAGTTAACACAGGTGTCTCTTTTAGAATTCTTCTATTCTCTCATATTCCTACTGCAGTCAACACAGGTTTCTCTTTTAGAATTCTTCCATTTATTCTCTCCTGTTCCTGCTGCAGTCAACACAGGTATCTCTTTGTGAAAACATGCTGAACAAAAGTACCCTTCCCCTGCCTACCTTCCTATTTAGTTTGAAACTACTGATTGCGAGTGTTTGCAGGCTAACTATACAATGAAGGAACTGCTGTTTTTGTTTTTCAGAGACTTGTTAATAGAAAATACAATCATTTTAATACTGTGGTATATTCATGATCTCTATAATCCTGTCCTCACCCTGGATAGAATGAGACCATGAAGAGAATCCTAAAATCTAGTTTTTTTTCTTTTTTCCTAAGCTAAGTTTTATCCTATAACCATTTATCAACTTTTGAGTGAGCAGCTCTTGTATCCATGAGCATCACCAGAAGCTCCTTGAAAGCCATGACTTTCCATTTATTTTCTATTTGAAATATCTCATATAGAAATATAAAATAGCTCCAGTTAATACAATAGCTAGCTCCTGAACCAAATACAAATGATTTTGGTACAGGAGTAGTCATCTTAAACATCAACTGTATTTCTAGAAAATATTTCTAATATCATCAGAACTCGTAAAAGTTTTGCATTGTAGGAATTTGTATCTGAAAGTACCCAAGAGCTGCCTACAAAGACGTGTACCCCTGTCTTGAGCTACTCGAGACATATTCTTCCCACCATCCTCTCTCACGTCTGCATCAGTGAATTCCCTTTAATCTCTCCAGCCATCCAGGCTGTGCTGTGCCAATACCCTTCCTTCTTGCAGACCCCTTCCTTTCCTACAGGTTTTCTACAGATGTGTGACTTGGCCCTCCTCCTCTAGTGCTCCTCGCATATCAATCAGGTCTAGTGATAAACTCAAGTTTTCTTCTGGACACTGGTATCTAAGACATGTCGTGCTCTGATTATGTTAAGTTGAATAAAATATTATCTACTTTGTATTTATGATCTCTTATCCTGGCTTTTAGACTATGTAAGACTGTTACTTATGAATGATATATATGTGTGTTCACTCATGTATGGGTATATTGCAAGTTAATGGCTTTCTCCAATTTTTTGTTTACTAAAATTATTACTATTTAAAATTATCCACATAAAACTTTATCTTTGGATTCAACAAATGTGATATTTTATAAATGAAAAATATTAGAAAATGTATTTTCATTTTTTTACTCTTAGAGAATATTAGTAGGTCCAGAGGGTATGCTAGGGTGTGGCTTTCACTAGAAGCCAATAAGGACACTTCAATGTTAAGCCAGCCTGTGCTGGTGTGCCCTAAATAGACTATGGGAATCAGGAAAGAAGAGACTAAGGGCACATAGTCTTCCAAGGGGTGATTGAGAGGCAAGTTCCGAAAGAGAATACCAGAAGGAAGAAGAGCCAAGTGATCCTGATTGATGACTCCGGAATCCGGCCTGTGGCTCAGGCCATCTGTGACCCACATAGAGACAGGACGTGCTGCTGCCTTCAGGGTGCCAGGTGTGGAAGAAGACCAGAAGGGCAGAGCAGACCCCAGGGAGATTGCAAGAATTTTACTCAATTTTAGTCAATCTTAGCTCTCTACATTTTAACCTGAAATTTCTAGTAGTTGTTAGAAAGAAATGCATGCACTGGGAAATGGTGCTGAGGCTACACTCCTCCATCCCGTTTCTCATATTGTAAATGCACTTTTAAGTAGTGGTTAAATACCAGCTAAGTTGTTGACTTTTTGGCTCAAAACCAGTAATAATAACTGGTTTCTACAACTTTACATTTAGAAAAGTTCTGATAACTCATGCTTTTCATCGGAACACACAGGAAGAAGTTACCTGCTTTCCTTCAAAGTGAGGGCTGTTACTAGAGCAAGTCTCTAGAATTCAGGACTCTGATGGATTCATGAGAGTTCTCCTTTTTTTTTTTAAGTTGGGTTTTATTTATTTTAGCTAGAACTAAAAAAATTACAGCAAGTTAATATTATATGATACTGCATTGCAATTATAGGCTGGTGAGTACCTGGTATTATATTTGAAGGAATATTAAAAGTTGAAATGCAAGTTTGTAAGTAAAAGGTTGAGCTTAAACAAAATAGCATGGATTAATTCTTTTACATGGTTTTACTTTTGAATTAGGGTCTTTTAAAAGTATAAAGAAAACTGGGCGGTGGTGGCGCACGCCTTTAATCCCAGCACTTGGGAGGCAGAGGCAGGCGAATCCTGGTCTACAAGAGCTAGTTCCAGGACAGGCTCCAAAGCTACAGAGAAACCCTGTCTGGAAACCCCCCCCCCCAAAAAAAAAAGTATAAAGAGAATAAGTAATACCAGAGCACAAAAAAAATCCACTGAAAGCTGAGAGAGGAGAATACCGTAAATTTAAAATAGATGGACTATCAAACTGAGTTTTAAAGTGGGCTATTAATAGGAATAAAAATAACCCAAGCCACTTGTAAATGAGGTCTCAGACAGATAAAGGAACTTCTAATGGTAGCTGTTTAAAACTTAAGTGAAACAATGACTGACCCCTAACAGCGCGCGCACGCACACACGCACACACACACACACACACACACACACACACACACACACACACACACCATTGCAGCTTTTGAAAGTACCTTCAGTGTAGGAAGTTTCATGATGTACTGGAAAATGCTTTGGGGTGTGACCAGAATTTAGTTATTCACTCATCAGTCTTCATGAACATCATAATATTTATCCTTTTAAGAAATAAGAAAAGGCTATAGCAAATACAGTTATAGATAATAAGCATTTTATAACCATCTTTGTTAGGGCTTTGTTATATAAATACTTCCTTGTCTAAGCTTTCTATTTTCCCAAGATCATAAGATTTTGACTTTAGATCTCAGAGTTATGTAGTAAGAGTTACTGCATGCTTTCCCAGCCTACCCTCGTTCTCCTCTCCATAGTTGCTGTGCCCCTCATGTCACACCCTTTCCCTCTGCCTTGTTATATGGAACAGCTCTGGCTGTCACTTCCGTCCCCTGAGAGGTGGTCTCTGAGGCAGGCTGAACCTGGGGCAGGGCTCTAGGTGCTCAGAGTATTTGATCTTAAAGACTCTTGGGTGCTTCATCTGAAGATGCCAAAGCCTGGGTTGGAAACTGCATAAGGATTTGTTGGGTTGCTACGGTGTACCTTCTTATGTGACTGTGGGTGAGATATTTCGCTCTTCTCATAGTAGTATTCATGTCTGACAAGAGGAGCTGTGCTCTAGAGGGACAGTCTGAGGGATAAATGGAGGCCACGTTTCTTCAGTTTCAGAGAGAGCCTTTTGCAAGTGTTATGCAGGTGATGTGGTCATGGTCTGCCTTTGTCTCTTGTGAATTAGTTAAGCAGTGTGCAGAACTCTCTGACTGTTACAGGAAAACTATAGAAGGATCCATGCATACCTTGTCAACAAGCAATGCCATCTTAGTTCCTGGTCAGCTGGACGCTCTGCCTTTGTTCCTGCGATGGACTTACCCCGAGCAATGTGCTATGAAGCCCGCACTTGTTAGCCTGAGCTCCAGCTCATTGCTAGGTTTATGAGAACATGTGACTGACATGTTAAATAGAGCACACAAGATAGAAATATCTATAACACATTCTACTATTTTTAATATTTGTAGTCTGACAATTTGAACTATGTCCAACTGCCTGCACGTTTACATGTTCTTGATACACATTTCAAATTGAAGTGTTTTACACTATCATGAAAATTTAGGAGAGAGGCTCACCTGAATGTGACCGGAGTGCAAGGGCGAGCTTCTCTCATGAGTGTGGTGCATGGCAATTGGTCCTGGTGACCAAGATTAATGAAACTCAGATGGGTTTTAATTAGTGCAGCAGCCATCATCAATTATCTAGTGAACACAAATATTGTTATATTTGGGAAATTCTTGATTTATTTTATTCCATTGGCCAGCAGATTTAGATGAATGAGTTCTCATCATAAGCATTCTGAGAAAAATCGCCAGAGGCCACAGTTTATTATTTAGGACACAATCACCGAGAGTGAACAATACAGAACAAAACGTTGAAAGTGTTCTAAACATCAGTTGGAGTTTTTCCTGAACTATTGGCATGGGCAAGTTGTCAAACCTTCAGGACATCCGGAGCGAGGGACCCCTCAACTGTCACTGTCAGAGAATGTCTGCGGCAGAGGTCAGTGTGCACACACCTGACACAGGCTGTAGCCACATGGCTTTGTACACAGTTTGTCTCCACTTGTCCTTTAGGGACTTGTTTCTGCAGGATTGACTGCTGCCTACACTGTCACCAAACAGGAACCCAGCCCTTTCTCAGACTATACTTGGGTACATACGCATACTCCTGCCAACACAACACATGTGAACTCACCTGTGCTGGTTGTGGATTTAATCTCATTTTGCACTAATTTTTCAAGTGTTTAAAACTGAATCACTAGAAAATCTGCAAGTGTTTAAAGAGAGAAAATATTCATTTACTTGAAAGGTTTATGACAATATTTTGTTAACTTGCCAACCAGATTTATCAAACTAAGATCATTTTAACATTTCTCATTTAAATTTGAAGCAGTTATCTCTCAGCATTTGAATTAAAAATATAGATACTGTACATTTTTGTATGAAATATGACAATATAGTTTTAGGAAGTGTTTCCTCCTGCTTTCTAACAATCTTCTAAACCCTGGAAGTTAGTGAGAAATCTGGAAAAGGTCCCTAGGAGGTGGGCAGGGACACCTTTGCATCTTCCTCAATCCATCCTCTTTCACTCCATGGAGAAAGGTTCCCGCCCGCTCACTGTACAGTGCTGAGCCGAACGGAGTGGTCTGAACGGCTCATCTGAAGAAACTGAGTCATCATCAAGGCCCAGTCACCATCCATCACTAGGGATATTTTCAAGGTCTGTGGCAGGATAATCAATTGATGTTAAAATAAAAATGTTTCACATAGGAAATATATGCATTAATTTTTTTCTAAATCTTGTAAATTCTGGGGTTTTGTTTATTATGTAATTTCATAGATAACATTTCCTTTAGTAAATTAATCAAATTAATTAATACCATAATTTAATCCAAATTATCAACCTTGAGAAAAGGGGATGTGATTAATGTCCACATGTAAATCCTGGTGACTGGTACCTGTTCTCGCTGAGAATCCCCACCTTTATGCCTTAGGAAAGCAAAGGTTGTCTGAAAGCTTCTCTGTCTTTGTACTGTGGAAGGAGTGACTGCTGGATCTAGTTTGTCAGATTCCCGGCAATGGTGCTGCTGGCTCCTTTGTTATTGTTTTTGCAGCAACTTTTAAATACTGTGATTTTGAGCAGACATATTTCATAGAATAAATCACAGGAAGGTCTCTGTTTTATTGAAACAGTGTCCTGAAAAAAGGAGATTTTATTTTTTATGCATTTCTTTATATGTGATTATATTTTGCCATCAAGAATACACCCTGCATTTCTGAGTCACAGACATTTGGAGATGGAGACCATTGGTTGTTTCATCACAGAAATAGGTTTTATTACTCAAATATTGCTTTGAATAGAATTTCTGTTCTTTTTTCTTTTTTCCCTTTTTTCCTTATCAGTACTGGAGGTGGATCCCATGTTCTCATATTAGTAAGCTTTACCATTGAGCTATGTCTCCAGCTTTTTAACTGGTTAGGAATAATCTGGCCTCCCCCACGTAGTACTTTCTGTCAAAACCATCTACTTGACTTTTTATGGCTTCAGTTTGTCATCGTTATTTGACTCATTTGCATCTGTGTTGTTAGAGGATTTCTTTTTAACCCGGCTATCTGTCTAAACATACAGTGTACCAGTAGTTCAAGGTTGATGTCCAGGGGAAAGGCTTTCTGACCCTTACAGAGTTCTAGGGGGGAAAAAACCAAACAGATATCACATAGCAGTGGGAAAGGACTGGATTCAACTAGTTGTTGGAGATGTCAGTGCTTCTTTGGCATCACTGGAAGTTGTTTCACACATTACATTCATGTTTTGTAAGAATTTATTATTTATTTGGTAGACGATGGGTGAATAAGCCCGCACTGGTTCAGCCCTGTCCATGCGGTTCCTTTTTAGATCAATCTGACCTGGGTAGTGTTGTAAGTGACTGTCTGTCCCTGGTGCAGGAGGTGTAGGGGAGTTTTATGACTGCAGCCTTCGGGGGGGGGGTCAAAAGAATTGTTTTACTGTTATGTAGAAGTTTATGAACATGAAGGCACTTCATTTTCCTTTCTTAATCATGAATTATGTTGAATTAGTTCATGAGATCTTTGATCATAGTATTTTCTCAGAGGTGTCTCTGTCTGTTACAAAATTATAACCTACCAATGTGGAGATGAAAACATTGGTCACTTTTTTTTTAAATTTAGCATAATCCAATAATTTCAAGGAAAACACAAATTTTTATTTTGTGGATTTAAATGTGTAATATAAAACATAAGAGTCATGTGTCATTCTTCATCGAGGCATGCAGAATCTGAGCTGCAGTTGCTGGATTATTCCTGAAATGGGACACAGTCTCACTCTTAACCTTGTGGAGACTTTGGTTTCCTTTATATTCTGTCTATGACATTCTAATTAACAGTGGAGCTGAACTCACACAATGTGCACAAATGGCTGCTAGGAATATAGATAGCATTGAGGATAATCCTTGGACCAAGCACTCCCAGCAGTTTAAGACATAAAACCTGAATTTTGTCAGTCTTGCTGGGTTTAAACTGTTACAAACTCATAGAGTTTGTAACTTAAGAAGTGTTGCTTTTTTCTTAAAGTTTTTTATGATTTCTATCAACACTTTTACCTTAGAATTTCATTTATGAATATTATATATTTGGTTTTTCGAGACAGGGTTTCTCTGTAGCTTTGGAGCCTGTCCTGGAACTAGCTCTTGTAGACCAGGCTGGTCTCGAACTCACAGAGATCCGCCTGCCTCTGCCTTCCGAGTGCTGGGATTAAAGGCGTGCGCCACCACCACTCGGCTTATGAATATTATATTTACATTATTTCTATCCTTCCTTCTTATCCTTCAAACTTCTCCCATGTCACCTTCCACTTTCTTTCCTATTCATAACCTGTCCTTTAAAAATTATTTTTATTTACTCATAAGTATATACATAAACATAACTTGCTGAGTCCATGTTATTATTGTATATGTACATATGTTTAAGGCTTACTTCTTGGGATTTGCTAACCTATTGGGCTTGTAGTCTTGGAGGAAAACGAATTCTCCCTCTCTCAGCAGCTGTTAATGGCCTTTGCATAGCTCTGCACGTAGGGTGGGCTGTGTGTAGGGTTTCCCTCATTTGTTTGGCGGTTGGTGTCATCGCTATGCTTGTCTCATTTGAGGCAGTCTTGTTGAGGTTTTATGGGTGCAGCTTCCTGTCCTGTTTAGGAGACACTGTCTCACAGAAGGCTTTTTAGTCTTATCATTTTCAGTTTCCCTCTATCTCTTTTACAACACCCTATTCTTTTTTTAAAATCTGTATTAACATAGAAACCTAGAAACTGGTGATACGTTTAAAAACAGTAACTTCTCCATAGTAGATTGTATTCAGTTGCACTGAAGCCTAAGAATCTGGACTCAGGCTTTGACATACAGTACTCTTAAGGCATCCTCTCTATAGGGTTTCTCAAGAGTCTTTATAGTTATAGCTTATGGGCTAGATACGTTGATAAGAACTTTTGTTCCAACAGGCATTATTAATCTGTAATACATGCCAATCACATGTGCTTTGTTAATTCTTATTGCTGGAAAATAGTATTCAAAATCTGATCCATAATTAAAAAGAATAAATAATAAAAAATATTTATAAAAGTCGCTAACATTTAATGTATATTATTATTTCTAATCCTTGGAGAATATGTGATCCTAACTTAAATTTCCCAAAATTATGTGGTATTATAGAAATAAGAGGTGTATTCTGGCAAATACATCCTAAGCTTTCATATTATAAATGCAACTTACTGGAACGTAAGTGTATTTATTTGGAGCTTCTCTCATGTCTTGTTCATGTTGCTGTGCAGACAGAAGGCCGGAAGACCGAGCAGAGGACATGTGGTGGTGGAAGTCACTCTTCGTCCTTTCGCTTTCTCCTGTTCCCTTCCACCTGATAGCCACTGCTTCCTGAAAGGCCTGGGAGAGCTGACATGTTACACTCTGTCAAGGTCCCTGACAGCGCCCTAGCAATCAGAGTCCTTCCTTTGTTTATAGAATTTAAATGTCTTGATGATTAGAACTTTTTTCTTTCTTCTCAGAATAAAATTGTTCTGTACTGACTTTTCTTGTAGTGAGAAGAAAGAAATAAAGCAACCCTATTTTCTATTACAAATTATCATAAATATTGGAGATGCAGATTTTTCTTAGGTCATTAGCATATCATGCTGCGACCCACACCAGAATGCACCATTAACAAAGCAGCCTTCATGTAATTAATGTAAATAATATGGAACTCCAGCTTGAGCTACCCAGTCAGCCTTGGCGAAAAGCATTTGTCATAGCGCGTAGTCTAAGGAGCTCAGCCTCAATTCAAATGCAACTTCATGGGCTTCCCTTTTATTTATTTATTTATTTATTTATTTATTTATTTATTTATTTATTTATTTATTTTGTGTTGCTCATGTTATAAATTTCTGTGAAGCATTTATGACTGTAAATTTCTGTGGAACACCTCCATAGGAGAAGAAAGCAATCCAATAAGCTGAAATTAAAATTTTATTATTTACAGTGCTTCTGCTGGTGAGGACAATTAGTATCTTCATAAGGCGAAATAGAGATCATGGGAAGCAGCCGAGGGCCTCTCCTGTCCTCAGAGTGTGTCCTGCCCTCAGCTGTGGCAGCGAATCTAAAGGATGGTCCTGTCGCCATTTGCTGCGATTGCCCTCTGACTCCAAAACACAGAGGAGCGTTGTAAATTTTTCATGAAGAGGTTTCAGTCTGTAAAACAGCAAACAGGAATAAGGTTTTAAATGCAATCATTGTCAAGTTTGAACAATGTAATTTATCAAGAGAGCAGTTTGTACTATATAATAAGTTTCATATATTAATACAATTTTTCATCTGATGTCAGGCTTCTGATTTATGAATAGCCCATGATCTAAGGTGATCATTGAATTATAATTCACGTAATAAGAAGCCAGGACTACGACCCTGGGACTGCTACCCTGGATTAGCTTCCATGCCACCAAGCCAATTTACTAAACAACCGTGGGCTAAATGATACAGTTTTTCTAATTCAAAGAAGGCACTCGTTAATTAGATAAAGGCTAAAGCTCTCATTATTTTTAAATGATTTAAGAACGGGTAAAGATCTTGCAGCTTATGCGGCAGCTCTAATAGTTCTCTGCTTACTGCCTTGTAATAAGAGTATTAAAGACAGATGGGCAAGGCCGATTTAAACCAATTACAGCGCTTCATGTGCACCCGTAGCAGTGACTGTCTGTGGGCATATCAGATGCTGTACTAGACCTGCTCCAGACGACCAAAGCAGCATTGATTCATGTAATTTGTGAATAATTTGTTTCTGCTAATTTCAGGAGAAAGCATTCTGGACTGCACTCATTCTTGGGTTGCTTTCTAGTTCTCAGTATTAGGTACACTCAAACTTTCTGTCCATCAAAAGGAAGACAAAAGCGTCTTTCTACCAATTCCTTCAGTTAATCTCGGACCTGTTAGGTACTCGACATTGGGCTGGTTCTTAGCTCATGAAATGGTGTGCTGCTGGTTACTTTGATTCCTGGGATGCACTTGGGTAAATATTAGTTATTTGTTTATAAAACAAGTCAAATACATTTTTAAAAATCATCATTTAACTTCATGGGAGAATTAATTGTTTGAGTCATTTTCCATAATTTTGTTGTTTGATTGTATTTACTTCTATTTCGTGTAGATAGCAACTGCATTCTATGATACCTGCACATGGAGTCATTAATTTCTTTGGTATTATCTTGGTTAACTAGCCATTCCTTTATTCTTTTCTCCACTTTCATTTTGTCTTCTTGCAAACAAAAGATGTAATGAAAATTTTTGGCTAAGCATCAAGGTCTTGTTTTCTTTGGGCTTAAAGAGTTCATTTCCATTGTCACATCCTAAAGAACTTCCCACAGGCATCGCGTATGCCTCTGACTTAGGTTTGTTTTTGCTGGGTCCTTTTTCCCTCCTTCCACTGTCTGCTCTCCTGCGACTGAGGCGTCCTCACCCCGCATGAGCTGATTCTTCTGCAGAGAGCATCGACTCTATAATAGCCGCAAAATTGTCGTTCTGCCTTAATACATTTGATGCTGTTACCTCCTTAAGTTGTTCCCTGGAAACTAATAAAGCCTTCGAAAGAATAGAAGGTACCAGGATTTTGGTACCTATTCCTCTGGACCTTTTGTGCTGTTGGTGACCCAGCCGTTCAGAAGGCTCACAGGTTTGCAGAGGATTTTTGGTTGTTACCTCTGCTTTTATCATTTTTCACTTTATTCATTAATATGGATTTCCCACAAATCTTTCAAAATTGTTGGGCACAAGCTAGCAGTAAGGGTAGGAATTCAGAAAGGAAGAGTAAGGTATACAAAGGACTTCACAACATTGTGTGTCCCCCAGTAATGCCATTTCATCCCCCCCAAAAAAACAGCTTTTCTTATATGAGCAACAAGATATGTTATTAATGGACCTAGAGAATAAGTTGCTTGTTGTAGTAACTCTTGACCTGTTTGATAAGTACTCACGCAGTGTAGGGAAGTTTTATTGTGCTCTGCAGTATGCGCTTATGAAGTGTGGTCCATAATAAAACAGAAGCAATAACACCGATATTTCTGAGGTAGCCGTCAGGGCTGACCTGCAGCAACATATTTCATCTGGTTCATCTGCTATGAATGTTTGAAAGTTACAGCTGGAAATCCAGGAGCATTATTGTGTCTGCGACTCTGATGTTTGCCGTTGTGAGTAGTCTCACCCTTGCAACTCTCAAAGGATCCTCGTGACAGATGGAAAAGAGAAGCGCTTGGTACCTTAGGCAGCAAGACCCCTTAAGCTGACCGGCAACTCTGAGGAGGGTTGGGAAAGGACAGATGATTTTTAGATAAATTCAGGGCTTATGGGTGCAAAGTTTATGCATATGTCTCACAAAAAGGAAACCATTACGTCTGATTGAGATGGGTTTTGTAAGAAACTAGGGTGACACTTAAAGAGGAAGCGTAGAGTTGTGTGACAGAGATTGTCTCAAGAACGAGACTTTTCATGTCAGTGCTGTCTGGCATTTGAACCTGCAAAGAGAAAAATTATTGCTCTGAAACATAGTTTCTTTGTGTGTGTTCTCTTCTCCATCCAGTTTTACGTGCTGTGAATGAGGGCTGCATGCCCTGCTTGTCTGTGTCTTTCCCAGGAGACCTCCATCTGGTTCTGAGGAAGTGGGCAAGAGGCCATTGTTTCTCTCAGTTACTAGTTCAGATGCCCAGGATGTTTTCCAATCAACAGCTTCCAAACAGTGTAGGACCAATTTCTTCCAAGGTGGAGCTAAGATTTTTCAGCAATGTCTTCCTGTAACTGTTGTCTGTTTTTTCTTCTTAAAAGAGCCCATGTTAATCAGCCATGCCACCTGACATACCTTCATCTGCATGACAGTCGGGTGCCTGTATTTGCTGAGAAGAATGCAATTCTTATGTAACTAAAACCGCACCCAGCATAAACTGTAGCGGGGCTCCCGCTCAACTGCAGAGCCTCAATGCTATTTTTACCATTATTAGTGCTGTTATTAGGGCTTAATCAAAAGTTGAATCTTTAATTTCTGGCAAGCTCATACTGTCCATACACATGAGTATTTTTGCTAACAACTGTATTGCTGCTGTAAAGTACTCTGAGCCACATTTCTGAGTCATAGATAGCGGTGCATTGGCTCCGTGAATTGTCTCTTGTATACTGGAAGGGAGGCAATGATACTAATTAGTGGCAGTAACTTTTTAAACATCATTCCATCCCAGTTCTACACCTCGATGTGACCGTGCTCAATCACCGCTGTTTCCATTATGGGATGGCAGCCATAAGAACAGTGATGCATGAATGTTCGTATAGCCCTGTTTCCTTTTAATTTTGTAAATAACATCATTATCTTAACTTACACCATTTTATTCCTGAATTCTCTTACAGCTGTTGCTACAGGTACATGCATATAAATATCCCGAAAGCATTTCCCCTTCAGGATGTGCTTCTATCTGTTCTGTCCACTAGTTCCTATATGTCTGAGAATTCTGGGATTGGAAAAGCTAATTGGACCTCCAGCAAGTACTCTGATGTTAATCAGCCTAGTGTGCAAGACAGAAAAGCTGATAGTCTGAAACCACACTTTAAACCAAGACAGACTGTCAGTCTTTGTGGTGGGGAATGGCCGGCTTATGTAATCAGATACTAAGCCTGGGAGAAGGCTGTCAGGCACACTTGGTTGTGTAAGCAGCCGCCTACTGTGCTTTATCTGACAGACAGTGTGTAAATCTGTCCATGCAAAAACCTAAATGTGTAGTCTGTTCTTAGTTGCTGTAATAATCTGCCTATTTCTGTCGGCGCAGCAGTGACCTCACTTGGCAGAATGTGCTGCACATCGAGGCGCAGGTTAGGGTCTGCTTGTGTCAGTCAGGCATTCTTTGATTGGCAGGAAGATACGGAGGAGTTCACTCAAGGTTTGCTTCACGCTGAAGCAATAGACAACATGTTCCGGGCAGGAACAGTGTTTTTAGATGGTTTTCTTATATCTTGAGTAAATGAATAGATTATATCTTATCTAATTGTAACTTCTAAGAATAAATATGCTATAATATCAGTAAGCTCTGGAAATATATATCCCAGGGCAATATTTTATTTAAAATGTTTCTGTTAGATATATGATTTCATACCTACAGCTATATCATGGGCTCTTGTGTTCGTTATATGATTTCTTTGTAATTTATACAATATTTCATTTTTAGTTCCTTACTATGATTATGAATGATTTCATAAGTGTGGATACCTATTCTTTATTTTAAATCTTATCCTTGAAGTTAAATTACTATTTTATATGCAAACATATGTTTTTCATTCTACTGAGATAAATATGAAGTTAGTGGTTTTTTTTAAATTTTTTTTATTGTTAAAAGAAAAATTTACATTTACTCCCCTAGTTCCCGGCCCTCCCGCTCCCCCACTACCCCACCACCCTCCCCCTACTACCTTAAGATGGGGCAGGATACCCTGCCCTATGGGAAGCCCAAGGCCCTCCCCC
>JAQHUG010000004.1:5572282-5582282 GCA_028555095.1 Dicrostonyx torquatus
CCAGTACAGTTTTAGAGATTTTCTTTAAAATTTTTATAAGATTGTTTGTGTTGTTTTATATTCTTTTTAAGATCTTCATTTTAACCTAATAATTAGTTTCTTTGTTAACTATAAATAATGGTTGCACATACTATTACTTTTTTCATATTTTTTATTAAAACGTTTACTTTTCATTTTACATACAAACCCCAGCCTCCCTTCCTTTTCCTTTGCCTGCTCCAAACAAACACTTAGCATCTGGCCCTTTCCCGAATTTATGACCTGACCTACCAGCTATCATGGGCAAATCCAGCTAAATTTTATCATGGTTTGCTTAGACCAGAACTTGTGGTCTCTTTTTAGGGAATATCACAGAAATAAAGATTTTTGAAAGATAATGCAAATCACTTTGCAAACCGTGGTTGAGCTCATTGAGCATGCTCCCTAGAAGTGATGCCTTCTGTAGGTTGTCAGTGCCAGGGGCAGCCTGGAATGTGAGTATGCTTAAAACTGGAAGGGAAAAATTAAAAAAAAATTCTACTTTTTAAAACATGAATGATATGTTCAGAACTTTAAAATGACAGGTACCTGCATGGGTGAGGTTAAATCTCTTTTCATACTAGTTAACAAGGTTCTAGTCTGTTAATTAGGCTAATTATCACCTGTTCATGGCAAAATTGCCCTCAAAACTCTTGGCTTGAGTAATGGTTCCCTGGTGAACTGTGTAAAAGCCCTCACGGGAGGGTTTCCAGCTCTCACTGGAAGACACACTGGCAGCTTCAGAGCTGGATTTAGGGATGGAAATTCTCCTGTCCTTCTGGTCTTAGCTTTTTGTGGCTTCTTGATCTATAAGTTATGCTCACATGTTTGTGTGTGTGTGCGTGCGTGCGTGTGTGTGTGTGTGTGTGTGTGTGTGTTTGAGCGCGTGCATGTGTGTTCTGCATTACAAAATGCTCAAAATCCAGCCTCATTGATAATCTAGATAATTACGTTATATTGGACACATTTAATTTTATTCACTAGGACCTATGGACCTTCACGTATCTGAAGGGAATGACCTAGGCTCTCAGTAACATGTCTGGTGTTCAAATGCAGTTGTTTCTTACTGCTGCTGCTCTTCCTGTTCTCTTTCTCCTCTCCCTTCTCTCTCCTGCTCCTCCTCACCACCTTCTCCCATCATTCCCCCCCCCGCTCCCCCACACTCAGTTGTTGTCTGCGCCAAAAACATTAGTGTTTCCCAGTGGTAGTGTCTTTAGATAGTGACTTTGTTACTACAGCAGAAATCCCTGCGCCTCCTCATTTTGACCTGTCTTCCGGGTCACATTTCCAGCGTGAGATGATGGTGGGTGCACTGGTGTGCCTGTTGTCTCTCTGTGCCTTTAGCTGCTTTGGTCAGGAAAGGAGTGATTGCTTACTGCAGAAATTTACATGGTAACCCTACTGGGCAAAGATTTCATCACGTTCATTTCATCTCTCAGTATGTCGTTATATCATTATTAAATTAGGGTCGTACAAAGAGCCTTTTATTCCAAAGAAACTGCCTGTGCTTTGGTAGTGTTTGAATAAGTTAGAAATTATTGAAATATTTATTTATTCATTAGGCTATTTTTCTAGGAATCAAACCTGTTGTTTTATAGTTCTGTATTGTGTTTATTTATAAAGAAGAATGTTGCTTGTAGTTGCCTTTTAGAATTTCAGTTCTAGAATGATTTTGAGTGGGTGATCAGCATCGCAGTTTTGAAGGAGAGCGACTGCATAGCTTTTCATTACACTGGAATTTAGCTGACTCCTCTTTCAACTCAGATGTGTCTCACCCAACTCTTCCTTTCTCTTGTGCTTCTAGTAAATGTGTGTGTCATTTGTTAGTTTGACTGGATTGCATCAAAGTGTCATGGAGAAGAAGTAAGAATTATCGTTTGATTGTTTTATTAAATGGTTGATTTAAATTATAAAAGATTTGAAAGTATAGGGCATACTGTGGAAGAGCTAGCAGTCTGTTTGCTCTAGATTCTTTTCTTTTGGTAAAGTTAGCTGTGTGGTTGTGTTCCTCCACTGCCCTCTTTTCTCCTTTCTTCAAGGAAAGGAGAAACGTCAAATCAGAGTGTCATACAGTCATGCATGTGAACTTCCTTCATAAAATTGTATGCCAATGGTGCAGCTTTTAAAGTTACTTTTTAATAATTTATTTTTTGCATGTGAGTGTTTTGCCAACATGCCTGTAAGTGAGCCATGTGTAAGCCTGGTGCTTCTGGAAGTCAGACAAAGTCATCAGATCCCCTGGGGCTGCAGCTATGGACTTTTGTGAACCTCCATGTTGGTCCTGAAAACTGAACCCAGGTTTTCTCAAGAGCTACAAATGTTCTCAATCACTGAGCCATCCTCCCAGCCCTCTAACTTATTTTTAATATAGGTATGCCATTGAAACTTTCAAATCTGTCTTGATAAGTATAACTAAAAGTTACTAATTTCCATAGCATAGTGATTCAGTCTAACCATCCCCTTAAGCCTGTTGAAACTTGAGTGGTGGAGTTTATAGAAATATATCTTCGTGGTCAATGGCTGACTAGATTCTCCAGTATAAAAGTACGGTTATAACAAGCTCAATATTAAATTAAGTGCCAGTTAATCATTACAAGATTATCCTGAATGAAACAGATTGAAAACATCAGACAGAATAGTGGTGGCTTTTCTTCTTTTCTTGCTTGCTTGCTTGTTTTCAGGATAGGTTCTCACTGTGTAGCACTGGCCAGCCGGGCTGGATTCACTCTGTAGACCAGGCTGGCTTTGAATTTATAGAGATCCGCCTATCTCTGCCTCCCGAGTGTAGGGATTAAAGTCATGTGACACACACAGCTAAAGTGGTTCTCTTCTCTGTTTTATTTTTGGCTTTTCGAGACAGGGTTTCTCTGTGTAGTCCTGGCTGTCTTGGAACTCACTCTGTAGACCAGCCTTGCCTCATTCAGAGATCCGGCTGCCTCTGCCTACTAAATGCTGGGAGTAAAGGTGTGCGCCATGGCCACCAGGCCTCTGGAGTGTTTTATAAAGGCAGGTAATAAAGCGACCTTTTCAGGACGCTTTTATCTTCATTTAGAAATGAGATGTGTGTACGTTTTTTATTAAGTTAAGAAGTATAGTTTTCTAGCTTGCAATTAAACCTTTTAATGGCATTTAAAGTTTTAATCTGAAGAAGATGAATTTAAAATTTCCTTTAAGAATCCTGACTTTAGTAATTTGGAAAGCTATAGAAGTAAATCAAAGTTCACATTTGGTTTTTGATATAACATTTCTCTTGTTTATCCACTCAAAACCAAGCAAATGCTCAAAAATTGTGTAAGGTCTAAACACATGTAAAGGTTAGTCATGGGGGCTGGAGAGATGGCTCAGTGGTTAAGAGCATTGCCTGCTTTTCCAAAGGTCCTGAGTTCAATTCCCGGCAACCACATGGTGGCTCACAACCATCTGTAATGAGGTCTGGTATCCTCTTCTGGCCTGCAAATGTACACACAGACAGAATATTGTATCAATAATAAAAATAAAATATATTTCAAAAAGGTTAGTCATATAACACATTTTATCTCACTATTAATTCCTTAACTTTGTACAAGATGCATCCCAATGAGAAATTTTAGTTTTTGTTATATAGCTGATAATGAGGCTAGTTAGTAGTCCCTCTTGAGATTAAGTGTTGAAATATAGACTTTGCTCTTGGTTCAGCTTACACGAATCATACAAGAAGAAACCTTTGGAAGGGATCTGTGGGCACATGCCAACCCCTTCTCCTTACTGTGTTCTCTTAGTGTGGCGGGGAGAACCAGAGCCTTCCCCTCTGTTTCCGCAGGTATCTAACGGAGCAGCACACACAGAGGTTAGGAGGAGACCTCTTCTGCGCAGTAACGCTGGACGAGTGGTTAGGAACCCTGTTCCACTCTGGAATCCATGGAAGTTTATACAGATGAACCCCTAATGCACTTTGAGTTCACCGTTTCCCACTAGGGCAAGGGCTTCATTGCAGACAGTTTTAGCATCATGGATTTCTTACCTTAGAACTTTAGAGTGCAGACGTGTGTCTTCACAGGGATTGCTAAAGGAGTCTGTGTTTGAAATAGCTTTCCTCCGAATTGCATTGTCTTTCTGCCTTGCGAGGGTGAAGCAGATGCAATCCCTTTGTCTTCTGTGCTCATGTAATTCCGTCTTTGAGGCTGGACCTGTTCGGGAAGACCCGTTACTCACCCTCATCCTTCTTTCTGCTAAGCACTAACCTTCATCACGAATTTTCCCAAGTTGAATCTCTCTTTAAATTATGTTACGAAATACCTCTTCTGCAACCCTGCATAGCCAAACATCCATGCCTCGTCTACGCACTCCACATCACTTGGTCTGTGTCTTTGCTCTGGTGTCTGGAGGGAGTTGGAGGGCAGCAGGCTGAGTGTGTGTTGTCCCTTCAGGGCTCTGTCACACCTTTCCCAGTTCAGGAGTTTTCTTCTGCACTTCCTGTTTCCGGCATTCTTCCTCAAGCATCTCTCTTCCCAGTTTTCACCCGTCTTTCTGTGTCTGAGTGATGTGCCTCCTCCAGTCTTCCATGTCCCTTGCTTGCCCTTCTTTTTAATCTCTAATGGCTTTTTACTTTTATGAATGGTTTTTCTTCCTTATCAGCATCAGCTTGATACCCAAATCTTCCTGTCTTTCTGATTTCTATGTACTCTGCAGAGCAGTGTTCATAGACTGCAAGGTGGCATGTCTTTCTAAGAGGCTCCCTGAATGCACCCTGTGGTCCTTCAGTTTCAGGTTTGTGCTGCAGAGTGGTTTCTGCTCTCCTGCATGTGCTTCCTGATGGCTCCTAAGGTCCATGGAGAGCAAGGGTCCTTCCAGGGCCACAGTCTTCATTGACACTAGCCTGACTTGAAACAAGAGATCCTGGAAAATTTGACACAGATCTCATGCCATTGCAGGAGACAGAAGGCTTGCAAACAGGAAGTGCGTCCTGCGCTGGCGATCCTTCCATGCTTTCATTTGCTCAGTGACTGGACTTCCTAGTTTTCATAAGGGATTTTAGAATGCAGAGTGTCCAGAAAGTCGCACGGTAGTCTGAGTACCCTTTTCTTTTTTTTTTTAACCTGGCTCCTGTCCCTTCTGGACAGGCACTGAGCTCTGCTCTAACGTTTTCATTATGTGTGAATCATAGACAGTGCACAGCGAGGTTGTGTGATGTAATTTTGTTAAATGCACATCGTGGTAGATTTAAAACTGAGGGATTTATTTTGTCATTCATAAAATTGTAATCCAGTCTGGAGAAACTATTTGTTAAAGATAGCATCTACTTAACCCCCTTATTTATTTCTTGTAAGAGAAGGTTAGTTCCACAATAAATACATGGAGAAATAAGTAGATAGGGGAATTTATCTTAGAAATAAGATCCCTGTCACAGTTTTGAAATGCTAAATGCGTGAAGAGCCGTCAAAGAGATATACCGACATGATATTTTTTGTAGTGCATTTCAAGGTATTTAGTTATATATGTCATTCTCTAGTAAGAGTCAGCAGTGATCAAATGATACAGGGATTTCAAAGTCAGCCTGTGTTCACTGTGCAGACAGTGGCTCCTCACATGTGGAGCAGGGAGAGGGAAACTGGCCGTTTGCTCTTAACGAATGAAGCCCTTCAGATATGCTATGCCATTACTTAGAGATTTGTCCGTTTGTTCCATACTTATTTTACATGTATAGCATTGTTTTGTAAATATATGTAGCAGAGGAAAGCTGGTAACTTATGACTGGCTTCCCAGCATTCATGGGGCTTTATTGATTTGTTAAAGTGATCTGCATCCACGATCAAATGGGAAGGGTCAGTTCTTTACCGCTTAAGATTCTTTGCCTCCCCTGACCAAACTGTAGCAGTTGAAATCATGGCTAATGTGTGACAGTATACCTTTTCTGTAGCCCATACTGATGATGTAAAACTTAGCCATTAGCTTCTGTGTTCTTCTCCAGTCTTCCTTGGTCTCTGCTTTCTGGTATAATGCTTATCAGCTTTCTAAAATTGTGTAATTTTAATTTTGACTCTTAAGAAACATGTTCTCTTATTTGATTGTTCATTATTCTGAATTAATTTGTTGAACACTATTGTTCACAGTGATACTTAAGACTTAATTTCATCAGAAATAAGGAATAAGTTTTAGTGACGAATTCATAAATGCAAGTGGAAGGTGGCAGAGGAGGTATGGGCTGCTCATGGTTCTCCTTGTGTACCTCTGGAGTTATGGGAAGATTTAAAACTGAAGGAGAAATTTGAAATATTTTTTAATGACATATTGGGTTTCTGTTTTTCGATTTGTTTTTGTACAGGAGAAAATTGTGCTTTCTCTTTCTCAGGCTCATTTTAGAACAGTATGTTGCTGTGATGTTTAATTTTGTCTCCCACCTCAGTTCTTCGCAGGCATGGCTCTGCTTCACTACTGAGATCACAGGAGATAGAGTGTGTTTGGGCTAGTGTGGCTGCAGACTTGCTTTTGTCAAAGAAAACTTTTTTATGTACCTGTGTCACCAACCCAGAGGGACTTTTCAATCAGTAGCCATTTTGGGGGGAGTGGGGTCTCCTTTCATCCCCAAGGAGCATGGTAATTCATGGCTACAGGCTGCTCTCAGGAGTCGCCGTTGGAGCAGCACAGCCGCCGTCCTGGCAGACAGCAGAGCTTGTGTGAGTGTTTGAGTGTGGATAGCATTTCATTTAGCCTTTGCTCTGACAGCCCCTGCCCTGGATAAGTGCTGTAGGCCTGTACAGGTGAAATCTATTCTCACTTTTGCCTCAGGGGTGACTGGACTGTAACAGAATTTTTCAAACCCGTTGGGCCCAACCGCAAAGCAGAGAATAAATGGCTGAAGTGCCAGGCCTCGACAGAAAAATCAATGCCTGGTTATACAGACATGACAGAGCCTGCCTGCAGTCCCTTTGCAGAGGCTGTGTGCACCGCACCTCAGGGTTACCACATCCTGTACCTGGACTCAGCGGTGTGCATGTGCAGCTCAAATTTACGTTGTTTTCTCTCCTTCATGCAGGAAATTTACATGTCACTTATGTGATAGAAGCTTCACAGAGAAGTGGGCCCTGAACAACCACATGAAGCTGCACACGGGGGAGAAGCCTTTCAAGTGCACCTGGCCCACGTGTCACTACTCCTTCCTCACGGCCTCGGCGATGAAAGACCACTACAGGACGCACACAGGTGTGCCACGCCCCTTCGAAATCAGGGACCGGGCAGGGGCGGGTACACGTGCATAGGTGTTGTTGATAGCAGCCAGTGTTACACATGACCTCCTTGCAGAGGTCATGGTGACTGCATTTGAATGAAATAGTTTGCATTCTTCCCTCCGCAGTGTTGACTGGAGTGTCTCTAATGTGACAATTCAGTGTAAGTTTCCTGTGTGTGCCTGTGTTCACGCAGTTCAGGTTCAGATCGGACAGCTCATCCCTAATGTTTGTGTTCAAACTCAGTTTCTTAGCGGTGACCTTCATCACTGGCACATTATGTTTTTAAAGAGAACTGGTCTTCTGTTTCATTGTAGAAATAAGCTAAATTCCTAATTTTTAAACATACTGAATCTTAGTTTTATGTACCCTTCCCTAACTATGGGCAGTGTAATATCTCCTTCAGCGAAGAATCATGTCACACCCTAGAGTTCTTAAAATGCGGAGGCTAATCAGAATTGAGTTACTAGATGTCTTCAGAAAACGGTTTTTAGAAGCTCATGTTCACATAAAGTTTTCACGTTAAAAATAACCACATGTAATGTAAGTTATTCTGTGGAGTACGGTCTGAGGTTACATATCCTACCATGCCCTGTGGCCAGGTGCTCAGTTTGTGACACACTTTTCATAGTCTGTACAGTGAGCCCAGTACTCACGGTGTCTCTGTGTAAGTGCTCACCCCATCACTGTCGGACACCGTCAACTACTTAGTGGTTTTGTGGCCTGTTTTCTCTTTGCCCTACTCAGAATAGATTCCCCGTAGGAGAAAAATAATAAATTTTAATCAGCATTCAGAAATGTTCTTCTGATTGTTGTGAATCCTGTATTACTGTTAGAAATTATAGGTGGAAAGTTCTCCTGAAGCAGTGTGTGGGAAGCCCAGGCCTCCTTAGCTTCCTTGACAAGGGTGTTGACGATTTAAGGTCTCCAGCCTGCCCTGAGAGATCACTTATATCGAACAGCAGATGAAAAGCCAGTGCAGATGTAATTTATCGTCGGCGTTTCCTTCTAAAGAATAATTGTGGAGACTTGGCTGGATCAATAATATGGATTTTTGTTGTTAGGTCTTGTAGTCTGCACCATAATGAGAGATAGGGGACAGTGGCTGTTTTCTATTAGAAAATAAAGGATTGGTTCCATGTCTTTCTATGTTTGAATGCAAAATGGCACATTTGAAACTATTTCAGGTTGTTATTAAAAGAAGTCTTCCATTAAATCTCTGTTAGCATTTAAATATGACATGTAAAAAGAACCCCTTTTGGGTTGAGTAAAATATCTCATTGAGTTTTTCCTTAATTTCTTTTCTCAAAAAAATACTCGTGGCCCACTGTTCATCAGTTACCTCCCTCCACTCTCCCCCTTAAAAAATTGAATTTGAAAACAAATCAAGCCACCAAGGTAAATATGACATACAATACACCTGAGACTACCACCTTAGATAAAATCCACACATGGAAAAAAAATCAAGGTCACTAATGTATCTAGAATGAAATCATCTGGAAAATGAATAGTTTCACCTTTTCATGTGTGTATACCATAAATTAGGAAAGGGGGTAAACTTTAGTATGTGCAGCATGAACACATGTAGAGAATGGGCAATTCTGTATTTTTTTCTCCTGTGTTTATTAACACATTTATTTTGTAAAAAAGAAACAGGCCACAAGGGTTTCATAGATGGAGGAATGGTAGCATGCTTGTCTAGAACGGGGGATGCTCACTGCTCATGAGCCATTCCTGTTCCCCTTCGTAGCATGCTAGCACATGTGTGCACACAGAAAGACACACTTCTGCACTGTAGTCCTTATGCCTCTGTGCATGTGTAAGCACACACAGCACTGCCTGCAGAACTGCGGAGGAGCACATTGGAGAGAATGGTTCTGCCATCACATTAAACAAATGCTAATATTTAGAAACAGATTGATATTTTAGTTTAAAAAGGGCGACTTCATTGTTATTTAGTTGATAACACAGCTAGTTAAAAAGATTTATATTTTAAATTGATTAAATAATTAGATGAGTGACTATAATTAAACTTTCTTCTTCACCACTCATCTACTCTATTTTCCTATTTTGGCTAAGGGCTTCTTCATGTTTTTCCTTTAAGTTAGGAAAACTAGAAACACTCTTAAGTAAAAGGTTACTCTTTTTATTGCTACAGCTATTTTCCTTTGTTTTGTTATTTTAACTTTAAAAAAAACAGTTACTGTTTGCAAATGGATTGCCAACTAAATTTTTTGTGAAACCCCAAATATGGGGTAAAACAGGCCTGTTATTGGGAACTTGTCACTTTAAAGTCTGACAGACTATAAAGTCAATAAAGATGGGCACAAATGATTTACTTTATTCTTGGAAAAGTCTTTTATAATTTCATTAATTTCTCTAAAGTCTGCATTTGTATTGTTCTGCCTTTGCTGTGAGTATTATGGGATGAATTGTTGGCCAGCCAGCATTTGCTGGCCAAATTGCTGCAGTAGAATGAAACATAGTACTTGCAGACTATAGGTCAAGAAAGTAGCGTGTGTAAAATGCCCAGAAAGTAGTCATTTGCACAGTTAGCCAGCCCACATCTGCCAAATACACCTTTGATTCCACAGAAGTTTCCAGTCCAGAGCTATCACTGGAAGATGGGGGATAGGAATTTTTATAGGTGATTTTTACCAATCCCTGGACTTCTTTTTATGACATAAAATTCAGGAAACACAAACAGCATTGAGTATCTCCTGGTGATGTGAGTTTGATTCCCTTTGGATCCCCAACCTATTCAAAGAAACCATTTAATT
>JAQHUG010000004.1:5584131-5609931 GCA_028555095.1 Dicrostonyx torquatus
CAGTTTTCCCTAAACAATATGTGTATAGGGCGGGATGTCTCAGGACAGTTTTCCCTCGTTGTATCAGCAGAACCGCAGTTGTCTGCCATCAAGACTTTACTAATGAAGTTGATATGGTAACTGAATTTGGTGTTTTTTCTGGTGGACCATAAGGACATGTGTTGGAAAATTTCTAGGTCCACCTCTTACTGAGGAGAGAGCCCTCTGAGGGTGTGGCCCCTGGATGGACTCCATCTGTGCCCCAGCAGGTGGCCTCATACCGTGCACACATCCGCATCTCTAACCGGACTTAGGAGGTTATTTTAAAAAAATAAAAGACATAAAGTTCGAGGAAGACATGTTGGGTGCTGTGTGGGCATCAAGGTGAAGCCAAGAGTATATGTAGCCCTACCTCATGTTATGTTCTTGAGAACAAGGAAGATAATTTAAATACGTTTACTTAGGAATGTTTGGATTCTTGAAATGCCATACTATACAGATACAGGCCGCTTCATTCCTCAATATAATATTTCCAGGATCAATGAAAATGAATCCTACTCTTCACTCTTTGCTTGAGTTTATCAGGATGAAATTTCTGTAGGGATAAGAGCCATTAAGATGAGGGTAAATTTTCGATTTTTATTAGGTTGAAACACATGTACATTCATTGTATAATTCCTATGTAAGGATTATCTATAAGGTAGGCTGTGTGGGTGCCAGCTGGTTTTGTATGGCAAAGGGAGAGAGAGTTGAATATATGTGCAGAAACCATGAAGCCATAAGATTTTTTTGTTCATGTTTTCAGCTTATTGATAACTCACAGTTCTGATTTACATGACATTTTTGCTTTCCTGTTCCATCCCGTGTGGCTCCAGGGGAGAGCAGGCCTCCTTGCGCCACCCCTCCAGTGGTCATCTCCCCTTTGCCCCGCAGTGGAGGCAGTCATGCTGCGATCACACGTCCAGGTGATGGATCGATCAGGAGCCCGCACCGAGCTGGCACAACTTTATATTTATGTCGGGTCCACAGGCTCCTTATTACTTTGCTATTAACTTTCTACCATATAGGACAATGTCTCAGAGACAGAGGAATCTGTCTTTCTGGCAGTTATCTGCCTCTGTGGCACAAATCAAACATGATTCTTTAATACCGAAGTCAGTTCTTAAAGGACTTGGCCCCCACAAACAGCTCAGTCCAGCTCAGTCTAGGCACTTAGCTTTTATGTCGGACTGAAAATGTTTAAGCAACACACACTTTCTCCCCCAGGGCTAGACCTGATGGTACCTTTGAAATCTGTATTTCTTTGATGTGTCTGTCTCTGACATAGTTTACCTTTTTACCACAGTGTCCAGGCAAATTACAAGCGGTTCAGGAAGGGGTAGGTGCCCAAAGTGTTCCACGTGGCGTAAATAATTCCCGACTGAAATGCAGGCTGTCTAGGGAGCTGACACAAGACATCTTCCACTCCGAGATTTACTTTTTTCACCTGTCAGAGACCCTTGATTCAAGGGCACTGGCAACAATCCTCACATGTGGTTGGAGAGACCTGGCCAGCTTAATAACCACCAGTCCACCCTTAGGAATGGAAGTGGGATTTCCAGGAGATGTCGCTGGCCAGTCTGACAGATGGCTGACACACGAAAGGACAGGGCACTGTGGAAACAAGCTGTCCCAGTGTCCCTGTTCCTCCTTTGCTATCAGTTAGGCCTAAGAGGCGAAGTGTTTCTCACTGGGTATTTTGGGTGAGATTAATGCTTGTGAAGGAAATCATTTATGATATAAAAACAACAGCCCAGTAGGGAAAGTGCAGTTGCACAAGGGAAGACTGATGGGTACGGTTACAAGAGCAGCAGAAATTCTCCCTGTCCTGCCCTTTGGTTCTCAGTTCTGTTACATAGACTGGTCTGGAGTTGATGGGCTCTAGTGGTGCCCAGTGTTGTCTGAGGTTTAAACTGGTATGTGTCTTAGGTCACGTTGACTTATATATTGAATTATATCATTGAATAATTACTGTATTAACTCAGGTTACCATATTTGAATAAAGTATAGCTTATGTAAGTTGGCATGCACCCTATCATTATCAGATGTGTCTGGCCTCTCTCTTCTCCTTAGCATTTTTTTTTTGATTTTTTTGAGATAGAGTTTCTTTGTGTAGCCCTGGCTGTCCTGACATTCACTCTGTAGATCAGGCTGTCCTCAAACTTAGAGATCCGCTTGCCTCTGCCTCCCAAATGCTGGGATTAAAGGTGTGCGCCACCACCACCTGGCTTCTCCTTAGTATTTCTGTGCATAATAATAATACTTGCATAAAGTGTTGTATCATATATGCCTGCGAGCTTGTATATAATTCAAAACAAATTAATATTACCCAATTTAATCTGTGTCGAGGCATATATGAAATAGAAATCTCTAATTTACCAATAGAATGCTAGCTTAATGTAAACTTTTAATTAAATTATTAACTAGGAAATTTTAATGGCATTTGATAAATATGTAGATTTTAATATTTAAGTGTCACTAGAAATTTCATGAAGGCGTAAATGAAAGTTCCTACATTAATTACATTTGTAAAGCTTATGTTGAACTTCCAAACCAAGAAAATTAACTTCAAATTCTTTAGATCTTTAATTTGTATACTAACCTAGTAGGGTAGTGGTGCCTCCTGTTCCTCCTTCCATGTGCCTGCCATATCCATGAATGGTGGGTGACGTGACAATGTCTCCACTGCAGAGGAGAAGAGATGTCTAAGTGAAAGCAGTCTACAAGTACATAAGCTGCCTAGGTGAGGAGTAGCTGGCATACAGCTGTCAATATCCCCCATGATCAAGTACAGCTTTTTCCATAATTTAGCCTCATTCCGTGGGTAGCAAAAGCTTTCTATGCCTCTGCCTTGGTCCTGTTATTATTTGGCATATGTATGTACAAACAAGAAAATCGAGTCCATTTGAGGTGCATGTCGGTTAATTTTTAAACATGGCACCATACTCAGGAGTCTGAAGTTGTACAAAGTCATCCTGCTGGAAGACTAGAACCACCGACTTTGGAATGAAATGAGACCCAACTGAGTGAACTGCCATCAACAACAATCGGAAGGCCCACCATTGCTAAGACTTAGGCTCCTGCCTTGTTAAGCCCTGCACACTCATTTGGTAAATCGACAAAATTAACTCGGAATTCTTGTAAAAATGCAGAAGTCTGAACTAGTCAAACATGGTTGAGAAGGAACAGAGCTCCTAGCCTCCAGTAGTCAGAGCTCTCAGGTAGACAGATTTGTCAGTGGAACAAACTATACGCCTACGTCTGTGCTATCAGCTGACTGTTATAAGGAAATCAAGATAGTTTAAACCGTTCAGCATGTAATACTGGATTAATTGTTTGTCTATATTTAGTAACATGAGCTTTAAGACATACTTCATACTGTATACAAAATTAATTCACGGTTACACAATCTAAATTTTGTATAAAGTTTACAGAGAAAATGTTTGTGAATTTGGATCATCAAAAATCATTTTATTGCTGGGCAGAGGTGGTGCACGCCTTTAATCTCAGCACTCAGGAGGTAGAGGCAGGCAGATCTCTGTTAGTTCGAGACCAGCCTGGTCTACAAGAGCTAGTTTCAGGACAGGCTCCAAAGCCACAGTGAAACCCTGTCTCGAAAAACCAAAAAAACAATGACAAAAATCATTTTATTATTTTGGTAATAGCATGCTTTACAAAAGAACAAATAAATAAAAATACAAGTCATTAAGTTGACAACTTTATATTAGAGTAATCACCGTGAGAAGGATAATGAACCACAGACCAGATGAAAACATAGTAAGACCACAAATGTCACAAAGGATTTCTAGCTAGAGTATTGCATCTCTCAAAACACCACTGAGGGGACAGCCAGCAGATTAGTGACAGAGCCGGGTGGTTTTCGTAGATAACTCACCAGAGAGTACTAAGCAATGGCCGTAAAGCACACGGAAGTTGTCTCTGTCCATTGGAAAATGCGGGGTTAAAGCACTGACCACATCACCTCATGGAAACTCTGGGATTCAGCCAAGACAATGGGAAGTGTAGGCGATTTCAGAGACACGTTGGTATCCGCCCCAGGATAAATACCCTCGCCTGGTAGGCGATTTCAGAGACACGTTGGTATCCACCCCAGGATAAATGCACTTGCCACACCACTTCTGGAAATTGACTCAGGACAAAAGGAAGCATATGTCCATTTAGTGGCTGACCTGTCTTTGATAGTTCATTCCAAATTCACTTGTTGTTGTAGCAAAACAACAGAAACCAAGGAGGCAGCTCAGAAGTCCTTCAGGTACACCAGTCTTCTCCACCTTCCTCATGTTGCAGCCCTTTAATATAGGTCCTCATGTGGTGCTCATCTCCAACCATACAATTATTTAATTGCTACTTCATAACTGTAATTTTCCTACTGTTATGAATCTTATTGTAAATCCTTGCTATGCAGGATAACCGATATGCGACCCTCTAGGGGTTGTGACCCACAAGTTGAGAACTACCAAGTTAGATATGCAAGCACACCATGATGTATTCAATATATTCCCCAAGAGAAAAATAATTTATATCCTAGCAATATAGCCGAATCAAAAAATAAGTAGCTGTATGTAGTAAAAATATATACCACACAAAATGGATCATAAGGTTTTCTTTATATAAATTTCTAGAAGATATGATTATCATACAATAGGAGAAAACAGGTAAAGATTGGACTTCTAACAATCAGGTCTATGTATCACAGGTCAAGGAATCATTTAAGGTAAGTGATGTTCATTATCTTGATTTTGGTGGTGGCTTCATCAATAAAAGACAGAGTAGGTTTATGTACTATAACATTGAAATACTGATGTTACCTAGACAGAAGGTATCAAATTAGATAATCAGCATGTGTTTGTTGTTTTTTTTCATGTAAATTGCACATTGGCTTTGATGTTCAATTAAAATTGCTGTTTTGTGTACAGATTCAGCTCTGAAAAATAAGCATAATATTTACTTTTATGTTTTTGTATAGTTATGTATCTATTTTATATAGTTATGCAGCATATTCTTCAATTAAATTTAAACAGATAGAATTACTTTCTAGTAGACATAGATTATGAATATTGTATATCATTCCTTGTATTAGATAAAGACCTGCCACAGTGATGAACATGTTATTGTTATGAGTGGTTTTGTGTGTCCGTGTGTCTGTGTGTCTGTGTGTTGTCAGTCACTGAAATCCTGTTACCTACCGGGACTTCACTTGTTTGACCAAAGGTTTAGAAATGGAGATCAGAGAAATACTTTAGACCTTGGGTGACGACTTCACTAGGATGTTAAAGATGGGATTTCTCTTAAAGAGAAATTTCTCTTAAACATTGTTTTATTCTGCTCTGTATATGGTCTTTGATTTTTTTTTAAACCAGGGTAAGTCAAATACAATGATTTCTAAATAAGACCTACAGCATAGTACCTTTCTGTCCTCGAGGTGCAAACCACCAGCTAGTGCTGTGCACTGCATCTGCCTGCCCACCCAGGTAGGATGATTTTTACAACTATTAGCTTAACCAGCGACGCCAAGATTATCATTTTTAAATAAAGTTATTATGGCTTTACTAGTATTCTTTACTCTTCATGCATTTTATGCTTCTAGCACATTTCAATTCAAAGAACAAAGTTGCATCCAAAGTATATAATCTATAGTTTTGATAAAAGTTGTACTTAAAAAACTAAGTTCACCTTTCTAAGCTATTCCTATCATGCTAAAACAGTTTTCAGTGGCTGGGTTGTATTAAATTTCAAATTTGAATTTATGTTAATTGAAATTAATTAGCCTTGGGTCAGTTGTTCAGCAGCCAGTGTAGCAAGTGAAACAGGAAATGGTCTGAGTGCGGAGGAGCAGGTAGAGGAGGGCTCCAGTCGTCCCAGGCCGGCTGAGGCTCCACTTTCGTCCATCTGGCCCCGTCTTAGCATGGGATTAACATTGTGTTATTTATTTGTTTGTTTTGAGGCTTCATACCTTCTACCCCATAATTGTAATTCCTTCTTCATAAATATTGCTAGGAATTTATTATTTTCTATCTTAGATTCAACTGTATGTCTCTGTGTGACTGGCCATGTTTTAACCTCACTGAGGTTTCTGGACTGACTCACGTAGCACGGTTTATAAAGTTATTCCCGAGTCCTGGCCTGGAGTCCTGTGTGCAGCTACGCCCTGTACTTTCCTCATAGCCGGTTTTGTGTCAGTATATCCTCTAGTGTTCGCGTATCCATCTAATAACATTTGTAGTATTTTATAGATACAAACTTTTTGTATGTTAATACTAAGCTTGGTCGCTTCATGACCAATTATAATCCATGTGTATACATTTCTTGTCACAGGAGAGAAGCCTTTCAAATGTGACGAGTGTAACTTTGCCTCTACTACCCAATCACACTTGACTCGTCATAAGCGTGTACACACTGGAGAGAAGCCCTACAGGTGCCCGTGGTGTGACTACAGGTAATGAGCTCAGATGTGCTGCCATAATCAACTGGGGCCCGGCAGAACCTAGTCCTCCTGATCTGCGGACCCGGACCCAGTCCCTAATCTCATTGTGCAGGAAGAGGTATTTCAGTGTCGGTTTGCATGGTTTATATTCCAAGAGGAGGTAGCAGTTGCTTTGTGGTGCAGAAAGCATTTTGGAGGTCATGACCCTTCAATCCACTCCCTGGGGTCTGTGTCAGCTAAGAGATAGTTGCTAGGAAGGTGCATGGAGAGAGAGGCATGGTGACAGTGGAATGGGAGATAGAGCTTGTTGCCAGGAACGTGAGCTTGACCTCTTCTGTTGCCTGTGATAGTAGACTGTAGGCATCTGAGTGGAACCAGAGTTAGCGGGGGGGGAGGGGGTCTGTGATATGATGGACTGTAGGCATCTGAGTGGTACCAGAGTTAGCAGGAGGGGGGAGTCTGTGATATGATGGACTGTAGGCATCTGAGTGGTACCAGAGTTAGCGGGGGGTCTGTGATATGATGGACTGTAGGCATCTGAGTGGTACCAGTGTTAGCAGGAGGGGGGAGTCTGTGATATGATGGACTGTAGGCATCTGAGTGGTACCAGTGTTAGCGAAGGGATTCATCCTTCAGCTGAAGCTTTCTACTCTGACTACCACACCCCACCTATACCATCATATAGAAAACCAAGTCCCCTTCTATTGAGTATTAGAATATGTGTATTGAACGTGTAGATTTCTTCAAAAAGCAGATTTTTGTATGACTGTGGAGGTAATCTGCACGTTGGGCTAATATATTACTACAATCTCCATTATCATCCACATTATTGCATTAATTTTTATGTGAAAGGTCATTGAATAGAACAGAGATATTACAGATATATTTCATTCATTAATTATTTATTCATTCAACGTTTTATTGGCTCTGTCTACACATAACACTAGTGTGGTGTTTGGGAAGTTCGGGGAAGTGGTGATCATATTAGAGCTACCTCTAGAAATCCCTGTCTCCTGGTGCACGTGGGGTCTGGTAAGAACATTCTCAAGCCTTTTCCCCTGACCTGTAAAGGAGAAACACAGAAAATGATAAAAATCTTCCTATTATACCTTGCTCTTGAACTTAAATCCTTAGTTTATACCCTGTATATAAGGCTTTTGTTCTTATTTTTGAGGAAGAATTTCTTTGAGCATAAATTCTCATTCTCACTTTCAAATACTTTGCGGCTCCTTTCTGTATGGCCGTCCTTCCCTGGAACTGCGGGTTCACATTATTTTAAGTGGTAGAGGTGTTTCAAATAAGACGATGTACAATCCTCCACATAAATTCATAGAAGTGCTACTTTTTCGTAGCAAACAGAACTTCAGATCTGTAATGTTTATTCACTGTAGCTTAATAGAAAGCGTGACTCAACAACGGAGCCTGGTGAGGCCATGTTTGGTCTTCTCCACAGCAGCAGGCTGAGTCCGTACTGTGGGCTCCTCACAGCAGAGGGCCTAGCACACACTGTGTGCTGTGGTCAGCACTCCTCAGTCTTCAGTCATGAGATACTAATTACTAATGAACTGCCTTATAGGGTCCTGTGGACATAGTGTCACAGTGAGGTTGTCCATGGGGACCCTGTGGACAGTAGTAACACACACAGTGAGGTTGTCCATGGGGACCCTGTGGACAGCAGTGTCACACACAGTGAGGTTGTCATGGGGACCCTGTGGACAGCAGTGTCACACACAGTGAGGTTGTCCATACAGTCCCTGTGGACAGCAGTGTCACACACAGTGAGGTTGTCCATGGGGTCGCTGTGGACAGCAGTGTCACACACAGTGTGACCTGGTTGTGCCTGGAACACAGTGACTACTCAGTGTATGTTTCTTGAAAGGCCTGAAATTGAATCTTGAAAAACCCAGATAAAAGGTATTTGAAGCTGCTATGTGGACAAGATTTGGGAAGAAGAAACTGAAATCCAGTGGAGCAAATGGCAGGTTTGCTATGGGGTGGAGAGACTGTCCTGAGGTCACAGATGTCCTAGCTCCCCTGGCTGCCACTTGTTCTCACGCTTAGGCCCTGTGCATATCTGTCTTGCTTCTGTGCATAATATGCTCAGACATACACATACACACATGTACACACATATAATCAGATGCACATGTATACACACTTATGTATTCAGACACATGCACACACATATGCTAGTAAATAATTACATCTTTTTTGAAAAGATTATACCATTTACAATAGAAGCCAGGATCCCAAATATCTAGACCTTGCTTTTAAAAAAAAAAATCTAAAACAAATGCTATTAAGTGCCATAAACATTTTTCTTATGTTACTAGACATCAAGCCAAGGGCTTCGGGCACGTTAGGTAAACTTTTCCATCACACAATTTCGTTCCCAGCTGTAAAACATTTTTTTAAAAAAGAATATACAAATAAGTCATGATACATAATGCCATTTTCATGAATGGCAAGCTAATTTATTAATAATGTTAATTATCTTCAAAAAATTATATATTAAATATGTTTCCAGTTGTTTTCCATTATCGAATTTGGTAGGGTGACCATATAATTTTTTAATATTAAATTTATTTTACCTTTATGATAAAAAATTCCAAGTAAAAAAAATCATACACCAAAATTTACCAGATCCAAAGATAGCACTAGTGAACTTGTATACAGTCAGAGTGGCCCTATGGGAGTGGTGTGGCTTCACACCGGGCTTCATTCTTCTACTACCAAGTACATCTTTATACACTTACCACCACACATGCACCACAACAGAGTTAGAACTAGAGAAACATTAAGTTTTCTTCTTAAGAATGTATGAAGGGGTCCCAGAAGGACCAGTACAATCAAGACTAAGGCTTCTTAAGCTTTTTCCACTTGTAACCACTTTTGCCCAAGGAAATAGTACTGAGTTCGGGATGTACGTGTATATAAAATTGGAATACAGATCAGTTTTTCGGGTAATAAATATTAAAAGGCATTTTAAAGAATTTTTTGTTCTACTCATATTTCTATATATGAGCAATTTACATTCAACCAGAAGATGTGTCTTTTTATTTTTACATATATAGATATGTTGCTTGGATGGCCTGCTGCCTGGGGAGCGTCTTCAGTGTTTTTCAGAACTGATCATGCTCTGATTTTATAAACTTCAATACTCATAGCACGACTTTGCACAGATACAATAGTGCAGAATGGAAAATAGTGTTCAGGCTTATTTTAGAAATTATTGGAAATTTTTCCCAACCCAAAATTCATTTAACATTTTAATTAAATTTTAATCAGTAATTCTAACAACTATTTTGAAAATCAAACTTTCTAACACAATATAATGCAAAGATACACTAAATTTAATATTTTCATATCTAGGACTGATAATAGGAAAATACTAAGTTTTTATAATTATACCACTGTGTTTTAATGATAGTTTAAAAATTGTATGGGCAGTAAAACACTCTGTATAAACATACAACAGTCGTGAATTCAGCATGAGGCATTTGAAATATTTTGTTGTCTGAAGCAAACAAAGGACAAGTGACGTACTAAGCTTGCCTTTTCTGTGCTCAGCAACATGGTCACAAGGATGTCATGAGATTTCACTTGGGCGAGTGTCGCCAGAAATGCCTGTGCTCCGCTGTGTGTGTATGTGTCGGGGTGGGCAGAGTTATCGGGTGTTCAGAAGCCTTTTCCCATTACCAGACTTAGGACCCCCATGCCGCAGATTCATTAATTCCACAGTGTTAGAAGCTGGGACCTGGCGAAGCCTGGCATGTGTAGTTCATGGCAGACCTCAGTGCTTGTTTCCCGTTCACTTCTGCGTGTGAGCAAGACCTCAGATCCTGTTTCACCTTTCAGTCAGAGACTGATGTTCCGAGTGTTAACTGCAGCTTCTGTGTCCTGCATATCTGTAGTGTTTATAATCCATGTCAAGATTGAATCTTAAGAGCTTCCTACAGTACTTAGAAATTATTAACTCCAAAATCAATTCTCTTATAATTGCTGAGACACTTTGCAGTTTCAAATTCCTCCCCTGAAGATTGCTCCCTTTCACACAGCTGTAGCGCCTCTGACCCCAGGGCACACTGGCTTATAGTGATCGGTACGTATAGTATTTTGTACTCGCATATTATTTTATATTTTATATCATATATGTCATTTTATTTTACACCCACGCTACTTTCAGAGTCTGTGCTAAATATTCTTACTTCAAAGTCTTGTCGCATGCTCATGACTTTTTAGAATAATGTTTTAGATTTTAGGATGAGGGCTTTTGACAATACTAGTGCAAAGTCTATCATTTGAATCTTTTATATTGTCATCACCACACTTTTATAGATTCATGATATTGTATACAAAGATATATTTCCATATACTTCTGATTTCCTTGGTTTGAAAGAATGTTGGTAAGGCTAAGGTCATAGGATGTGTCCCCTGTGCCGTCTCATACGAGAGCACCCCTGCTTCACAGCTCGTGTGTGCCTGGTCCTGTTGGCCTTGGGAGGGAGGCACTGTGTTCAAGAGCAGACAGCGCTCTCTCAGCAATGCCACACTGTGTAATTAATACCCGGGGCACTTCTGTCCTCTAAGTCACTTATTCAAGTATTTCCTGTCCTTGGGAAAGGTTGGTTTTTGTCTTTTATGTAAAAACCTTTGTATAATTTCTTATTTTCTGAAAGTAAATTTTTGAAGCTTTTTTATTCATGCAAAAGCTTTAGCCTTCTGTGCTGTGGCTAGCTTTACTAGTGAGCTATTTTATTAATATTGGAAGAGTTAGCAGATACAGTAAGCTACGAATGGACTGTAGAAATTTGAACAGATTTTTCTGTTTTCTTCATGATAGCCTTGCTCTCCACAGACTTCCCCATGGTATATTTCTGTGTGGGATGGACACAGTGATTACAGCGGGATGCTCACGTGTTCCCTAAAAAGATGCATGTTTATCTTTTCCTCCACAATATCTTATTACTAAGCTATTTAAAAACTTTTCATGTATGCATTCTATATGCAAAACTGTCCCTGTCCTCTGTTCTTCTTTGCCAGTATTAGCTATTATCTGCAAGGAAGTTAACCATCATTAGAAATTGAAATATTATTTAAATTGTATTTGAAAATATATTTCTCATTTTATAAATTGAACATTAGCACACCAATAGTACTAGTTAAAATTATTCATGAAAAATATGAGTGCAGATTTGTTTACAAAAGAATTTTATAATTGGTGTTTTGAACCTGGGGCTATTTTTCAAGTTTGCATTATTAATTTAGGCAATGACATCTCATTCTATTTAGATGTAAACACGGACCCCTTTCAGTTGCTTTTCCTGTCTAAAATATCCAGAAGTCTAATCCATTACACATCAGTGTATTCCATCATAACTTCATAACTTTTCAGCATTAATTACCACCCATTATAATTTCAAAGCCTAAATTTAGACACATAGCACACGGTCCTGCTGTATTATTTATGCAGCAAGTTCTTAGATTTGTTTTTACACAAAAATGGAAGTCTTAACATTTTTCTTCATTTTCTTCTCTTCCATCATGTATTGTCATCGGTACAGACATCCCAGCCTTTCCGATGGCATAGTATAGCTTTGAATAATATAAAATCTCGACTTGCCTGTCAGATTTGTGTGTTCCACTTATTGTATTGGCTTGAATGTGAGAGCAGATGAGTTTTATTGAAGTGGCTACCACCGAGTTTTCTCCTTGTTTGTTTGTTGTTTTGGTGAAGCTTACCTTCATGTTTGATTCTCTTTTATTTCTTTAAGGTTTGTGTAGGAGACATGAGAAGATGGTAATCTAAATACTAGAAGTAGCAAGAGGAAGCCTAAGGACTTAAGTCTCATTTATTAAATTGCAGAAAACAAATTTAAAGCTATTTTCTATGTACCTGTTATTGAACTTGAAATAGCCTCATTGTTTCACTGAAGTTTTCCTCAAAATTTACCTGTCTTAGCTCCACTAAACTTACCTGTGCCTTCTCTGAAATAGCTCTAAGCGTTTTAGTTTATACATAGATTTTTTTTAGTTCACAGCATGAACGTATTCCCCAATAGAATAATTGTATCTTAGGAAGATACACAATGAATTCTACAATTTCCACCTCACATCATGGACTCACCACTGTTTTGTTAAACTCTTGGAGTTACGTTCCACGTTTTCTCTTCTTCTCTGATGGCTGACTTAGCACCTCGGCCAATATTTTCTGGAGATGTGGTTAGCACCATAGTTTCTTGTCTCAAGAGCGTCTTTCTTTCTTGTGTGAGGAAGATGTGAAGGCAGTTCATGGACCGTCCTCACTGAAAAGCTGCACTCCCCTAGCAGCTCTCTCAAGCACTCTGGGTTCTCTGTATTCGCTTTTCGGACTCTGCTCAGCTTTCCCAGCAGGCGTCTCGCCCAAGTGCAAGGGCTTGGCTGCTGTTGAAAGTGTTTCAGATCTGTGTCCACAACTGGAAACTTTTGGGGATGAAAACTTTTAACTTTGTAGAATTTTGTCTTACCTTTAATTGTAGTTTTTTTTTGTGTGTATGAGAAGTTTTAAGATACTTCACCAAATCCTTGGAGTTGTGGTCCTTCTATTTGAAATTTTATTTTAATTTTTAAAATATACAATTCGGTGTCAATTACAAAAATTGTTTATAGGTAATAGATGATGATATTCACATTTAGGGACAGTGTCACACATAATTAAACATAAGACAAATGTTCATTGGCACAGTGTCGTTGCAAGTCCAGTATACAGCAGGATTCATTGTTCTTGTCTGGGATTGGTTTCTGCAACACCTGAGTTAGGAGACAGTGTCCACAGGGGGTAATTTTCTCCTTTTGGATCGTCTCTTGGGAGAGTTCCTATTTTCCTTCCCATGGCTTCCTGTGCTACTCGGATTTGCCCTGAATAGTAAGAGAGGGAAAAATGGTTGTAGAGAAGAGAAAGATGAAATGAGACGCGTGGAATGAATCGAGCAATTTCTTCTTGAATAACTCTGAGTAGCACTAAATATTTTTGTTTAATTTAATTTTATCAAATTACAAAGTCATAAAAAATTATAAAATGAAAGTAATCTGACATTATTATTAGACACCGTTTATATTTAAAGCTACTGATTTAGTTCCACTAATTAAAAACAGTGTCTCATATTCAGATCACAAGAAACTTTGAGTCAGACTTTTTGGTCATGAGTGATCCTCTGTGCTGCTTTCCTGCTGGTGGCTCAGCCTCAGATGGCAGAGCTGTACACATAATTGGGAAAGCCTGGAAACCTCGCTGGCATCGTAGTTGTGGATAGTATTTCAGATAATGACGAGTGCGAGTCCTTCAGTCTCTGGATCTCTTCTGGAACACATGTGTCTGTTAGACCCGCAGGCAGACCGCCCTTGCGTGCTTGCGCCCTGCACACAGGTCAGCCTGTGTGCTGAGTAGGTACACATCAGTGTTCTAGTTGTCTGAGTGGTAGTCCTGTGGGGTACAAGTTTCTGGTAAGCGCCAGAATTTTCTTAGGTGTTCCTCCACAGAAAATGTCTGCATGATTTCATCCACCCAGGAATGGTTGTGAAGGTTCTAAGTGTGGAAATCTCTTGCGTTTCTGTCAGCTGTGTCTCTTGTTCATAGAAAGTGAGCTCATCCAGTGGGAACCATTTCTGCTCGTCCCCACCCATCTCATCCATGTCGATGTTTCTACTGTTGCGCTTTTGTGACTGAATTGTCATCTTCATACACAGCCTTTCTCATTCATACGTCTCTGTCTTTGCTATAGCACACAGACCTATAGAGTTTGAATTACTGTGTCACCCTGGCAGGCTATGTGCTGTTTAAGCCCATTATTTTCCCTGAAGTGTAGTTAATATTGATACTTTTATTTCAAAATTGTAAAGAATGTTAATAAGCAATATATGGAATCATGTACCAGATTTCTTAGCATTAAGAATTGCAAGTTGTCTTTTTCTCTTTAAATGAAGACAGTCTTCATTACCACCTCTTGTTTATCAGCACAGGTGAGCGGTTGTGCTAACCGATACAGCTAACAGAGCCCTGAGATCACAGGTTAATTAGAAGAGCCATTGCCAACACAAAGTGACCATACACTCCCTCTGCTATCTCTTAAAGTAGAATCTAGATAAACATGTTTATTTAACCTGCTGTTGTTGAATCCCAATTTCAGTCATTAATAGAGGGCCAAAGCTATCTTTGGGGATGGTCTTTCTACAAGGAGTTACTATGGACAATCCCTGGGGTGGTAGTTAGATATATCTGTATGTATTGTGATAGGAAGAAAGGCCTTAGAGATGAAAAAAATAGAAAATATTTTTGGGGCAATAGTCTCTTGCATAATAACTTATTCCTCAGACACCAGGGTTATTATCACACAACAAAACACTTTCCCATGGAACTGTCTTTATCCCCAGCAGTTGAAAAAAAGTTTATGCCACGAAACTTGTTAGGTACACACTTGTAACTCCATGGAGGAGCTGGTAGCAGTCTAGTATTGTATGTGTCGTCACCCTGGCTTTCAAAAAACAGTGACTTTGCTGTGTCTTAAAAATTGACAAGTTTTTTTAATTCATTCTGAATGCTAGGACTGCAGATGCACCATTCTGTTTTCATCTCCTTTGTTCAGCCTATTCTGAAGTAGTATCTCTCTGGGACCTACAGAAGCATCATGGAAAATGAAATCTTTGAATGTTTAGAAAATGGTGGTGGAGTCCTTTTCTGAGATGGGGTTGTGTTGGGGTCCTCCTTTTCCTCTTGGCAGTTTCTGTAGCAGCCTGTCTTCCGTGGATTGGCCTCCTTCTGTAGAGCAGATAACGAAGTATGTGGACAAATGCTCTTTTCGTTAAGAGCTTCTGTACAAGGGCAGTGCCTTGTCTTCTGCACGTCTTGGAGCTCTGTCCTTTTTTATTAGAAGAACACAGCACCAACTCTTTGTTGGCTTTCCAATGCTTACATTATTTTTTATTCTGTTTGTAAAAATGGTCTAGACTCAAAACCAGCCAAATACTATCATTATTGTATAGATAGCTCCAAATGAGGCATAGTTTAAATGAGTTAGAATTTATTCTTCCATAACTAATATGTCACATGGTATTTTTCCTACAATATTAATCTTTCTTCTACCTTTGTAAACTCGACTTCTTATTGTCTATGACTTTGGCTTGGCTCTGGCTAGAGGACTCTGTCTTGACTCTGCCCTTCGCTGTTTTTGGATACAGTTTTCACTGTGTGGTTTGGAATGTGTGCTGATTAACTTTTCATGGTCTTTTCTCCAATGTTTTATTTCTCCAGTCTTAAGTTGTAACTTTAAACAAATATGAAAAATGCCGTAAAACAAATTAGGATTTTCCCATTGGGAGAAAATGTGGTACATGTTGAAAGCTTATACTTAAAATAATGTAATATGTTTCTTGGATTAAACTATATGAAAGACATTTTAACTCAGGAAATTTATTTTGCTATTCCAAATGCAGAATGTTAGCTTGTTTTTGTTTTCTTTTTAAGATTCTGTCGTGCTATATTCCTAAAGTGTACCATTTTTTTCCATTTTAAGTTGTCTTCTCTCTCCAAGAAGCCTGTGTTGTAAGACATAGAGAATTATGTTTAGAAGAAGTACTGAGCACTAGCACTGCCTATGCTGGAGATGGCAGTGATGGCTCGAATGGCAGTGGTCGCCAGGGAATATGTGGACCAGTCAATGATATACTCAGTCCCTATGTTATGAAATATCTAGTGGGCTACAAAAATGAATCAGAGGGAAGTAACAGAAGATGAGGGATCATTTTAAATACCATTGCAAAGGTGCAGGCAGAAAATGAGGCCAGGTCAGGAGCCAGTATGAAGTTGTGTACATTCCCACCTGATGGATGAATGGAGACAGGCAGCAGACAAAGACATTGCCCTTCATGCACTGGCCAGATTGTCTCCGTGGGTGATGACATCTGTAAGACTCTCCCTTCTGGAGTGGAAATAAATGTCCTCTAGGAGTGTGGCAGGGCACCCTGATTTTCCGGTATTCAGGGGATCCATGTGAACACGTCAGAGCTCATCAGTGTGGATCCTGATAGCAGTAATGCCAGTAAAATCGCCATTAGAAAATATGGGGGTCCTCATAACCCGAGAGACAGCCAGCCAGTGTGTGTGTGATTGAGACGTCGTCTGGGGGCACCGAAAGGGACCTCTGGGAAAGAGAGGCCCTGGCAAGAAGCAGTCATGCAGGAAATGGAAGCTGTTTCTGAGGTTCTAGATCTTGAGGATGGCCAGCTTCAGTGCAGTCAGAACAGAGAACAGCTTGGGGAAAACAGGAAAGAATGCATGTTCCTTGGACTTACCATGGCAGGAGCAGCAGGACCCTCGGACGACAGCTGCTCTGACCACACTCTGGAACTTAGTTGCCCTTTGGGCAGCCTGTGTAATGAAGTTTGTCTACTGTGCGGTACCACATAACACCAAATGTGATGTTGTGACAGTGAAAGTTATACACACAGACACTAGACCTAGATGGGGTCACAGTCCTGTGGTATCTTCCCATTGTGCCCACACTGAGAACGCATTCTCTGTAGCCTTCCTTGCGTCTATCTATACAGAAGGCTCAACTGTCCTTACTTTGTTTAAAACTTGCTTGCTGCCCCCTAACAGTTCTGTGTGATCATTCAATGAATACTCATTATATGTAGTTTTAAAATAGGATATCTTTCTTGTTCTAAATAATTTCTGCTAATGTCTGACATCAGTAAATCTAATAGAACACTGGAATGACATCATCAGCCAAGGGCAGTGTGCTGAGTTTTTGTTTTAAAGACACTGGACTTTTTCATACACTCTCAACCTGTTCCGTTTGCTTATACCTACCTCTCGCTTGCCTTGTCTTAAGCAGTTTCTGGAACATCATCAATGAATAGCATATTTTTTCTGTAATATGTTGTACTAAAACTTCTTTTGAAAATTATTTTTAAATTGGCCCTGGCTTCTTCAGCCTGCCAGATTTCTAGGCACATATAATGTGATGGGGTCTGCCATACCAGGAGAAATGCCATGCGGATCTTCTGGACATGGGAGTTAGTGACGGTATAATATGGAAAGAGAAGCAGATGTATCACTCCTCAGGGTGAGGCAGGGACATGATTTGTTTTCATGACTTAGGGTGTATTATAACTGCCGAGTGTTGGTGTCAGTTGTATTAAACCACTAAAAAGTGGAAATAAGTCATGTATATCACCGCACAGGCCGACATTGGCTGTGTGTGCATTCAGTCACATGCTGTCCGCCTTCCCTTTGATCCTGTTACAGTTTCTTCTTATAAATATGATCGACACAAGGTTGTCATGGCTGGACATGGACTTTAACTTATTTCATAACAAAGGACCTTTTAAATCTCAAAGGACCGCTTCCCTTTGCCCGTCGAGAGGACTCTGTGTTGTACATGTCTGCACACATGTTTAGTGCCCGCTCTGTAATCACAAACAAAGGCGACAGAAACAGTGCATTTCTCCAGAAGTGGCTGCACTCTGGCACACTTGCTGTGGCCACAAAGTGAGCCTCCGTTTCCTTGGCGAGCGCAGCCTTCCTGAGAAGAGGTCTGAAGGATGGGAAAGGGCGGTGGTTGTGCTTGTGTCATTGGGAGTCACCTCAGACTCAGAAACTGTGTGCTCACGTCTGCCGGAGAAATATGTGGCCCAAATCAGCACATATATATTTTTAATTACATGTTCCTTCCAATTAATGATTTCTGTTTGGTTTTTGAAAAATGATGTTATGAGTGTAATGATTATGCTATCCAAACCCTCCTGAGTTATATGTCTGTACTTGGTTTAACTACATATGCACACGTATTTTATTACTTTTCTTGCATCTCTTTTTAACGAAACAATCTTTTAAAACAGTGTATCTCTGATGTAAAAGAGAGTCCAAACAAGAATTCAGTTTTATTTTAAGGTCTTTTTCTTTGGAGTTTAAAAGTGGAATATATGTTTTCTTTAGCTGTAAAAGCACAATCAAGGCAACATGATAAGTGAGTCAGTGTTGTAAAAGTAAAACTAATTTTGCCTTCACTCACATGAGCTATAGAAGGAGGAAGCTTTATTGTCCCTGGGAAGGTGATAAGGCAGAGTAATTGTATATTATACTGTCCGGGAACATCTGCCTGAGACTGTTGGAGCAATTCATCTATCATGGACGATGCCGCATGTTTTGTCTTTCTGCTTTAACCCGTCCCCACTGCTGGCCCGCGCGGAGGTTTTGATAGGGACTGTGCCTGGGCCAGGGCTCACATTAATCAGTCCCCTTGTTCAACACTCCAGCTGACATAATTACAACCTGCGCACAGCAGTTATTCAAGTCGAGTCCTTGTCACTCGTGGTGCGAAACTACACAGCTCAGATCCCGGAGGAGATTGCCTTATCACACAGAACAAGGGCTCGCAGGAGTCGGAGAGAATAGAAATGGGAAAATGTCTTCCGGGAGTACTATATATTCCTTTAAAATAAGACATTTGAGAGACTTACAAGGGACAAAGGGAAGCATTGTGTGCAGGGGTTGAAATGAACCAGTTATTATTTTTAAATGGATCACAGAGTGCATTTTTGTGCAACTGCTCATAGATTATTAGATAAACTCTGTGCTTCTGGTCACTATTGATTCTTTCTATTACTTTTTTCTACTTCAAAGCTAATCACTTAACTTTAGAATTGTAAAAAGATTCCATCCTCTTTAGAAAAATTATTAAAACGATAGATTATTCATTTTGAATTTAATATTTGAAAAGTATGTTTTTATAAGCCACAGAGTTAAACGTAAAAGGTCCCTTCACCTTGCCTTTCCTCTGCTAAGTGAGTTCCTGTTCGTTGTGGCTATGCACTGCAAATATCTGAAAACAGCCGGAGTGGAGGGGGGCTTCCCCCCGCCAGCTCCAGGTGTCCCTCCTTTCAGCCCTTTGAGTAGTCTCTGATTCCTGATGGCAGCTCCATCCCACCACAGAGCCCCTGTAGGTCTATGGGTGGGAGATGGTTTGTGTGACCAGGCCTGCCTGCTGTCCCCCTGAACTCTGCTTTTCTGCCTTGATGCCCCAGGTGCTGTTTGACATGTACTTATTTTTCCTTACGCATCTTTAAACTGACCGAAATAAAGCTATGCCCTGGCCCAGACTATCAACGATACTAGGGAATAAAATATTCAGCTCAATAAAATGTTTACTTATTTTGCCTTAAGTTTGTAAAACTGTGTGAATTAGATAGTTGACATAGATTATTGTTCATTCACATATATGCATATATGTATATAAACTACTTGAATTGGAAAGTAATTTGTTTTAGGTAGTTTATTTCAGACTAAAGCTGTGAATGGGTTGTTTCTGTAGTTGGTGTGCATTTTGGTGGCAGTTGTCTGTTTCTTTGTTCTAGTGATGACAGGCGGAGAACCCAGGGCCTACACATGCTGCACAAGTGCCCCCCCCAGCTGCAGTTGTAACCCACCTCATAAACTTCTTATGAACAGAGAAACAGGATGACAGAATAAACCTCTAAAAGATCTGATATGTACGCATGCAGCATTGAGGGCCTGCAGTTCTATCAAGAGGAACAAGATAACAGTGAAAAGAACGTCTCGGCATCAGTGCCACCTAGGCGTTACGTTAGTCGGAGGAAGCCGTGGGGGAGGAACCAGGTAGGACAGATTCTAGCAGCAGCGTTGTCTCTGTTTATGGAAATGTCATCAAGGTTAGCTTAGTGGGGAAGACATTCTGCACGCCATCACCTTTCCTCCCTTTCAGACACATGGTGACCAGCAGCTTGGATTCTGTATAGTGACCAACGACACTGTGTGTAGCAGATGGCAGGCTCTTTGACCACATAGGTCCTTTCACCAAAGCCCCACAAGCATCGAGCTGAGGCCTGCTCCTTCGAAGGACACCCTCCACTATCTGCTGCAGTTATTTCGGGCGTCTGGAATGGCGATGTGGCGTTCGTGCACCCCACTCACCCAGCATCCGAGCTTTATTTTCTGGACACATGTGTCCACCTTGTTGGCTTGAGTTGGATGAAAATCCAGTGTACTCTTTCATACCTAGGATTGCTTTTGATCTCCATTTCACTGATGGTGCATCATGAATTAGGAAGTGGGGGTCTTGATGACATATGTTTCCTGTTTGGATCTAAACGGATCTGGGGGATCGAGCTCTCTAAGGCTTGCTCCGCTCTTCCTGGAGATGTGGGTGGCTCAGCGCTAACTCGCGTTGCATTCATCACACGCATGCTGTATGTCCTGTTCCCAAGGTACTGACGTTTGCCTTTACCTGTGCAGAGCCGGAGCACTGCACAGTCCTGGCATCTCCCGTTTCCCCCTGTGATTCCTGTTTTTCCTCAACAGAGCGGGAGGTTGGGAAGGAAGCCGTTAGATGTAAAGCAATTGTTTCTCTCGTGGATGTAGCTGCCATGAGCAGAAATTTGAAAGAATAATAGCTTCGCTGGGAAACAGACGGTAAGCAAGAGTCGCAGTGTTCCATGGTGGTCGGTGCCTCAGTGAGCTGCTGCCCAGGCTGCTGAGTGGATTTCTAGTCCGCATTTTCATCAGGATCACCTGGAATCCACGAACGTTAGTAAAGGAATTTCAACGGTGTGTGAGTAGAATACTTGTAGCTTCACAGGAGACAGACTCAGTGCTGTGTGTACTTGATGAATACTTGGACGCTTACACAGGGCCTCACCCGGGGGCAGGGACCCGTGTCCTCGGGAATGTGAACAGAGCCACTTCTGTGTGGCTCTCAGTTGCGACTCAGCTCCCTGGCAGAACTGAATGTATGTCCATTTGTATCACTGTAAGAACTGACTTCAAAAGGTTGCAGTCTATAAAAGACGAAAGTCGCAACTAACTGATCTAATGAGAATTAGCTCATTTAGTAGAAGACTACCAGTTTCAGGGAAGCTTTTCTTAAACTTAGAGCAGAATGATGGAAACATTCTCTGGATGGAATTTACTATTACAGAGTGTTTTTCAAAGAACATAGTTTGTAGTCACCTCAGGTACCTATAAACTCCTGTAGCCTCAAAAAGATCCAGTGCCCCGGCCTTGTTTAATTGTGTTTGCAGCATGTTAGTTTACCATTAGCGGTCTTTTTAGTTTTTTTCTGGTGTGTCTGTCTGTCTGTGTATGCATTTCTGTCTGCACAGCTTGTATGGAGGATGGCGCACACGTGCCACCATCTGTGCCTAGAGACTGGAGGACAGTGGTGTAGTCATTCCTTCCCTTCAGCTTTTACATGGACCCGAGAATCAATTGCAGCTCACTTGGCTCTCATGGCAAGGGCTTTTACCCATCCACTGTTTATAAATATCTAGTTTGCCAACACTCTCCTTGATCTTTCTTCTTCTGTACATGGTTTTTACTCTTTGTAATTGGTAGTGTGAAAGGCCTGTGTCTTCCCACTTACCTCCACCCCAGCTTGGCCTTCCCACCCTGTGGACTCCACAGATGGCCTAACTGGCCTTTTCGCAGCCTCTCATTTCTCAGTAGGATCTTGTTACTGTGAGGGAAAGCTAGCTCTACTGTGAGTTTTCTCCCCCCCCCAAAGCCACACACACACGCACGCACACACACACGCACGCACGCACACACGCATGCACGCACGCACGCACAGTGATTCTTCCCCTGTTGGAGTGTGCTCACCTCCTCCTGCTTCTGGTTCATTTCTCCCCATCTTGTGCTGCTCGGCTCAAGTCCCTCAGGTTGGCTGAGAAAGGTGAGTGCCGCGTTCAGCACACCTCTCCCCGCTGAAGTCGGCCTGCCATATCTTCCATGATAATCCAGTTGTTTGTTTGTTTCTTTTTCCAGACAGGGTTTTTCTGTGTAACAGCTGTGGCTGTCCTGGAACTCACTCTGTAGATCAGGCTGGTCTCAAACTCCAGAGATCTTTCCTCTGCCTCCCGAGTGCTAGGATTAAAGAAGCCAGGCCCAATCCCGTTGTTTCTGAAATTGACGCTTTGATCGGATCCCTTAACATGTGTAACAAAGATGCTAGCATGAGTAATCTTGGCTCTCCAAAATATGTGAAGCGAATCCCAGAAGCTTCCTTAGATATGGAAACCCTGTATTAGACATATCAATGGCTACCATGAAAATTAATGAGGCATCTTATTCATTAACACTTTTATCATACACTTATATTTAAAATGCTGAAAGAACCCTATAGTGCATCTGTCTAGACTTTCTTTTAACCTAACATTACTTTTTAGGTGTCTTTCCATCTTAATACTTTATTCTGTTTAACGTAGGTGGTGTTTGTTAACAAGTGTAAGAAATCAGGCATGGTACCCAGCAGACCTCCCAGCCCAGAGATGTTCAGAACCCTGTGCAGTAGGCAAAGCTTTTCCCTCCAACCACCGCCAGGACCTGTTAGCTCTGGACCAAAGCTGCTTCTCCCAGTGGGAGACATTATTCTGCAGAACCCTCTAGCTTTGCTAGCGAAGAGCTGGCCTTTCCAGGGAGTATTGAGAGCCCTAGAATGAGCAGAAGCAGTCCTATGACTGACCTGTGCCATGTGCGGCTGTGTCTTCCCGGTTGACGGGTCCCTCCCCTCCCCTGCACTGTGACTGCTCGTGGCCAGTTTCCGTCTCTGCTATTTGAAGCTCCTAGTCCTCCAGATTTCCATCTTTTCTTCCTTTACGTTCTAAATTTGTATTCCTTTTGTATCTAGAGACAACAGTCACCATGCTATGTACATAAACATTCATATATTTCCATTTGTGCGCCATTTATTCATTCTTTGTCCTGCTGGAGATTTTTTATGTTTTAAAAATTGATTAAATGTACTCCTTTTATAATTTTTAATGGTCCTGTTTATATATGTGTGTGTTGTAAAGAGGTGTAGGCTGTGTTCCCAGCACCTGAGAGGAGCACAGGCCCTTTAGTTCCCAGCCCGCCGGCTCGCGGCTGCCAGGCTAACTTACATTCAAAATAACCACACGAAAATTACATTCATTTAAATACTGCCTGACCCATTATCTCTAGCCTTAGCTTGGCTAACTCTTACATCTTAAACTAACCATTTCTGATAATATGTATCGCCACTTGACTGTGGCTTACCAGCATGACTCTACCAGTGTCCATCTCGGGCTGGAGCATCATGGTGTCTCCCATACTTCCTTTCTTCCCCAGCCTTCTGTTCTGTCTACTCTACCCACCTAAAGGCTGTGTCCTACCTTACAGGCCAAGGCAGTCTCTTTATTAACCAATGAAAGCACAGAAATACAGAAGAACCCTCCTATACCATATGTGTGTGTGTACTATATATTTTATCTATCTATTATTTATAGTATAAGTTATATGGAAACTTAACTCTTAGGGGGAACATTGTCTTAGGTATTTTGGTAGCATGTGAATTTTAAATTTCCTTCAGGAAAACTTATAAGTATAAAAGTATTTTCTGTTCTCCTCTTTATATTTTGGGTTTTTTTTTTTCTGCTTTAAAGTTTTAAAGCCCAGATGCTTTTATTTTGACTTTGTTAGGACAGAAGAATCATGTGCATGGCATGTCCTTGTACACATAGTGCCGTGAGGATCTAAGTGGAAGGATGCCAGCCAGGCCAGCATAGGGGAGTTGTTACTTCAGAAAAGAATAATAATCAATGCAAAAGCAGAATAAAAGGAGAGTGGAAAGGGAGGTGAGAGGAAAGGAGGAAGACAACCAAGCCCTCCCGTCCCTCATGTAGCTTGTTTGTTGACTGACACCATGATTACATAGCCTGTTATTCCTATACGCCATCAGTGCTCTTGATTCTGTTCTTGGTGCACTCGACTCGGCACGCCAAGTGACATTATATGCTGGACATCTGTGACAACAGATTTCTTATTAGCCATGGGAGTCTGAACTTTTTAAATATGTATTCATTTATTTTCTTGTTTGTTTGTTTGTTTAATTTGTGTTTTGCCTGCATGTTAGGACTGGGTTCCTCCCTTGTGCAGTGCCTGCAGAGGTCAGAAAACGGCCATACTGGAGCCGGTAACTGTGCCATGGTCCTCTCCAAGAGCAGCCAGTGCCCTTAAGCACTTAGCCATCTCTCCAAACCCTTTTATTCTACTGATTTTAACAAACTTTAAATTTAAGCAGCACAGGTGATGAATAATCTAAAATTATTCTATCCTTTCCTGGGGGTCTTCAGTGAGAGCGTGAGTGGAAAAGGCGTGTGTCTAGTGCCGAAGCTATTATACGGAGATTGTGTGACAAGCCCCAAGAGCGCGCGGAGCACATTTCCAGCTGGACAGGACGGAGGCCTTGAATTCTCTCTGCTGGGCCATCTTGTCTTGTTAGTCTCTCTTTGGCTAGTGGCTTGCCTCGGGAATTTATAATTAGATAACACTCGGTTGAAAATATGATGGCCTTTTCTGTTGATATAAAGGTTTTTTTAAATTATTTTCTACTCACTTAATTTTTTATTACAAAGACTCTGCAAAACCTGCTTTCTAGACACATAAATAAGGGTTTACTGTTTAGTTTGATATAATTATTTTAGGACTTAATGACAGTAATTATTTTCATGAATGAGTTTAAAAAGTTTTGAACACCCAGAAAATATATGTGTGCTTGCGTGCTAAACTTTGCAAATCTGGCACGTCATGTGGAGTCAGTGTCAGCGGGAATGTTGGCATGAGTCTGTTTTATATGCAGTAAAGCAGTCACTGATAACTATTCGGGTATTTGTGATGCATTTCATCTAGTAGAAAATCTAGTAACAGCAAGAAAAAAGTGACTTTTTTCTTATTTTTCCCTCATGTTTAGATTGCTTACTTTAATCCTAAGGACAGCCTTATGAGATAGTGTTCACATAAAGTACGACTCTGTGACCAGAAAGTTTGGAAGCAAATCACTCAGCAAAAGCAAGCATACTTTGTGACTGGAGAGATGGCTCAGGGGCTCAAGCATAAACTGCTCTTTCAGGGGACAGTTGAGTTTCCACCATCTACACCAGTGGCTCACAGCTTCAGAGGAGGCACAGCACCCTTTCCTGGGCTGTGGAGACTCCTGCACTCACAGACTTCTGCCCCAATGCATGCACAAATGATTAAAAATAAAGTAAATACTTTAAAGAACATTCTGAAAGTAAAACTTCCAGAAATTTGCATTGCGGTCCCCACAGGTAGTATGCAGTGCAGCGTTGCAGTCTCCACGGGTAGTATACAGTACAGCGTTGCAGTCTCCATGGGTAGTATGCAGTGCAGCGTTGCAGTCCCCACGGGTAGTATGCAGTGCAGCGTTGCAGTCCCCACGGGTAGTATGCAGTACAGCGTTGCAGTCCCCACGGGTAGTATGCAGTGCAGTGTGTCGGTCCCCACGGGTAGTATGCAGTGCAGCGTG
>JAQHUG010000004.1:5615859-5677615 GCA_028555095.1 Dicrostonyx torquatus
GAAACTTATTGTATGCTTGCCTGAAGTTTTCAAAGAATTAATTTTAAAAGATCTTCAAAGATGTTGTTCTTATCAGAACAATGTTTGGTTTTGGTCCTGGCAAGTCCTCGGCGATTCCCTCAGTCTTAGGAGCCTTATGAAGAAATTTCTCTTCTGCCCTCCCAGCAAAAGTGTCTTCTCCTGCTGAGTGTCTGGGAAGCCTTTGCTCAGCTGGGGGCCACCTGGTAGTCCCTGTGACCTGGAGGTGTGGCCATTGGGTTTTGAAATGTGAGGTCCGGGTGTCAGCATTCTCCATGGTCCTCAAGCTCAGTTCCTTGTCTCTGCTGACAGATAGCTGCTTCTTACTGTGTGGGAGAGCCTGGGTTCCTGTGCTCCACCCCTTTGCCGTTGGTTCCTCCATGCCAACATAGTAGTCCCAGGCCCAGTGCAGACCTGTGGGCAGCTTGGAAGCACTCTTAGATCCTGGTGAAACTATGTTTGGCGCTTGCCTTTCTGTAAAGATTGAATTCAAGGTTTTAGTGATTTGAAACTCTTAGTCTTATTTTATAGTTAAGGGACAGGATATCAGGATTAAAGTAATTGCTTTAGACCACAGAGCCCTCTATAGAGAGGGTTGGCGTTCACAGGTTGGACATGGAGACTGGGCTGCCTGACTATTGTCTGAGTCTCTGCCCCCGAGCAGCCTTCTGACTTGATGTGCACAGCCAGGGTTCCCTGACTGCCCTATTGTATCTCAGGGAAGGTGCTCAGGATTTCTTGGTTTGTATTCTCCTTTATCCAAACAGGATCTCCTGGATCTCTTCTGAGTCACTTGAGACAGAGAGCTCATCTGAGTATTGAACTCCTTAGCTTAATTCTAATCATTTTTATTCCTCATAAGTCAGCTTTGCCGAAGACAGAGTGCAGAGGGAGATAGTAGGGCAGGAATACATTCTTCGGCATGAATTCAAAGATCAACGTCCTGGCCAGAGGATCAGTGCCCAGGTTTGTTCCAGGGGATGACAAGAGGGCATCTTGCATGCGTGTCCTTGGTAGTATGGCTTCGCACAGCCAGTCTGCAGGGCAGATGTGTTAATAATTAGACAGAGTGACATTTGAGTGATAAACTCAGTTGGGTAAAACTAATGGTTCATGGCTGCTTCTTTCTGGAACCTAGGCCTTGTTATCTTCTTCATTTTTACTAACATGAAGGGGCTGCTTGTGTGTTGGGCTTCCTGTAGCCTGTTCCCATGGGGTCTGTATGTCTGCGCGGTTCCGCAGTCCTTTCCTTCCGTGTGCTGTGTTGGAAAAGCCCCGTGTGAGGACTGTTGTCGTGGACTTGAGTCCAAACAGAAACCATAACCACTTTCTCGACTCTTCCTCCAGGAATTGGGAATCTTTGCTGTGTTTGGTCTTACATAAAGCTTCTGCCCTAGTGATTCTTCTGTTGGCGATGGTGTTTCCTGTGAAATTGCTGGGGGAAGCCGGCTAGCAGAGGAAAGGTTGATTTCTGTTCCTGTTGCATTGGACCCTGTGGAGAGGATGGGCATCACATGGTGGGAGTGTGCAGCACAGATGCTCACCACATGCTGATTAGGAGTCAGGAAGAGGGGCAGGAAGGGACAGAGCAAGGTGGAGCCCCTCCCCTTAGTACCTGCCACCAGTGACCCAGCTAAGTGTGCCCACCCTCTAAAGTATACAGCGCCTCCAAAATAGCGCATCAGCTGAGGAGCTGCCCTGATGCCCGAGAGAGCCTTTGTCCTAAGCCAGCGCAGTCACCTTGCTAACCCTGACCTCACAGGCTCAGGTGGTGTCACCAGGCCGTTTGCACACGCGGCGCACATAAGTACTTTTCTTCTTTTCCTCATTGTTGATTAACATGTGCAAATTCATGTGCAAAACGGATTTAGTGATCAGTGTGGTATAAGAAATGAAGTATGTATTTGTATATCACCTAGCTAATGCATATTCTGTCTAAGCTCAAAGAGGTATTTAAGTTGACCAAGCCTTTGCCCAAAGCATGCTGGAATTAGCTAGAAAATTCTCTGTAGTTCTATCCCCACACATATTAATGTTAATAGTTTTTATTTTTAGTTTTTGTGTGTAAATTTTAAAGTATTTTTGGAAAGTGAAAAGAATCAGCATTTCAGTATGTGCTGTACTGATATTTTGATTTGTTTTTCTAATAGCTTTCCCCGGTGTAAAGGGACTTCCGTTCTCCACATTAACTGTTCTAACTCCTCGTCAAGGGAGGGCTTGTTTGATGATGTACCCTGCCTTTTCATGGGCTGAAGCTTTCCGAAGTAATATCTTGGATTCGGGTTATCAGTAATATCAGTGCGGGGCTGTCACTGTGATCCCAGGGTCTCATTCCGTTGGATTTCCGCGTCCTTTCTCTCAGGAGGGGACACCTTTATCCTGTGTGAAATCTTGTTCCTCCTGTTTTCATTCACTGTTCCATCTTGAGGGTTTGTCTCCAGCTTCGCTTGGGAGTGAATTAAAAGGGACTCCCCAGTCTCTATTTCCTGTCTCACATGCTACCTTTACATGTGAATGATGACACGGGCTAACATTCTATGAAAAGTAAGTATCGTGATGTCATTGAGCATGAGACACCGAGTGATTCCTGGCCTGTTGTCGTGTGCCACAACACAGGTGTCTCTGCTGACTTTCTTCTCTCGGCCTTGCGTGTTCATGAAGCCTGTCTTAGAGTGGTTTTAGAGTTCCTTCTTCAGCAGCATCTTCAGGAAGTATCAGTGCACGTTTTGTTCTTTTTTCTGCTCACTCCTGTTTTCATTGGCTTGTGAGCCCTCAACAGTAGTGTCCAGTGTAACCTCTGAAACTCCGCCATCACAGGGAGCGTTCTGGTACCAACACATTGCCCTGACATGGGACAAATAAGGGGCTGTTGGTAGCTCCCTTCCTTTCTCAGGCTGCCTCAGCACCGTAGGGGAGCAGCTTTTACTGGAAGAACCTGAAAATGTTAGACTGTCTCCTCAGTGCCCTGAGCTTAGCGACTTTCATTCGCTGCCACTCTGCAGCGGTGCTCGTGTGTCCTGCTGTGCAAGCCAACACCTTCACTGCCTGCAGACAGTACCACAATAATTTGATATTAAATATAAAGCCTGGGAGTTTGTGCCTCTAGTTCTACATAGACCACATAGGCCGTGCTGTCTGGTTATAGAGCTGACGTCACTGTATGGCGGACTCCTGCTTGTAGTCTTTGTGAAGTTAGCACACTGATTATTGCCTAGCACATAGGAACAATGTGCCAAGGGCAGCTAGTTTTAGCAGTTGATGCGGAATTTTCTCTGTATGCTGTGAATGTCTGTGATTTTATTACCATTGGTTAATGAATAAAGCTGCTTTGGCCGATGGCAGGGCAGAATAGAGCAAGGCGGGAGTTCCACGCAGAGATAGAGGAGAAAAGTAGGTGGAGTCAAGGAGAGGCCATGTAGCTGCTGAAGGAGACAGATACACTGGAGCTTTGCCAGTAAAACACAAGGCTCATAGTAAAATATGAAATAATAGAAATTGATTAATTTACGATGTTATAGTTAGTTAGTAAGAAGCCCAATAAGCTAATAGGCCAAGCAATGTTTTAATTAATATAGTTTCTGTGTGATTATTTTGGGTCTGGGCAGCCGGGAAATGAAAGAGCAACCTCCAGCTACAAGCATCTGTGACATATTGATACTTATTTGACTTAATTCTATTTACTTTCTTACTTGATAGGTCAAACTGTGCGGAGAATATCCGCAAACACATTTTACACACCGGCAAACATGAAGGTGTCAAGATGTACAACTGCCCAAAATGTGACTACGGGACAAATGTCCCCGTGGAATTCCGAAACCACCTGAAAGAGCAGCATCCTGACATTGAGAACCCTGACCTGGCGTACCTGCATGCTGGTAAGGACCGGAAGCATTAAAGTATTTGACATGGTCTCATTTCACCTACCACAGTGGTTATGAAGCTGTTGGTAGACCACTGTGGCTTCTTCACGTGACATCAAGTCCTGATGGGGTCTGTTTGTGGGCCGTGTGGAAGTTCGTCTGGTTCCTTCCCTCGCACCTGTACTCCGTCACCTATGCAGATCTAACAAAGTCGTCGTCGGGCATCCCAGTTAATAGCAGATATTTTAAACATAGCCAGATGTTGTTGTCAGAGTTTCTTTTGAGTTTTGTTTTTATTAATTGAAATTATTTAATATTTTCAGTATATTTATGATTTCAAATGTTACACTGTACTCTTTGTACTGCTGTTTTCCTAAGAATGTGACTGAGGAGGTGACTCGCACCCTGAAGGTTACAAGTCCCCTTTGCAGAAGTCAGAGGCGATGAGCCTGTGACGGCGTGGTGGTGAGATCGCTCCTACATCTTGCTGTCTGCGTCAGATTCGATGGAAGGTGTCGTGTGTGGCAGTGACTGTGGGGAAAGGAAATCGGTTCCTGTCGCCCAGCTTTCATTTAACTGAAAAATGTCCCTGAGTATAGGCCCTCCTCTACACACAAGGAGACGCGGGGCTGCGGGATGGTGCTCTGTTTCAGGAAGCACCCACCTCTGAAGTCAGTGTAGAGAAGCACCCTGTGCTGTGGCCCCAACAGCACCATGTGCAGAGACAGCTAGTGTGGCCAGGTCTGCTGAAGCTAGCTGCTATCACCCCTGCTTCTCCCTCTGGCCATGTGACCTGTGACAGGATGGTTTGACCATGCCGAGGCTTGTCTAGTGTACATCTGTGGGGTTCATTGCATGCTGCATGCAGGGGAGCTGTTGGCTCAGTACTGTGGGTAGGACTATAAACACAGGGGCACAGATAGGCTCTATGTGTGAGAACCAAGGGAAGGCTTTCCAGAACGACAGGACTGTTTTAAGGTATGTACTTTTGCACTTATGATGTTACCATTATAAGTGGGAAACTTAAGTTAGAGTATTTTAATGCTCCTGATGATGTGTGAGTATGCCAAGTTTGATACTGGTGTATTCTTTCAATTTTCTCAATTTAAAAATTAAATTCCCATTATCAGTATATAAAAGTAATGATGGGGTGGCTGATTTCTTGACCTGTGTTGTATGCAGGGATGTTTTGAGAATCAAACAAAAGCAAAGGTCTCTACTTTTTCTGTTTTGGTGAGGTTGGCACCTTAGAAATTTTAAAATCTGCTTATCAGCTAGAGTTCACACAAACAGCTAATGTCCAGTTAGACTGTTGTGACTGTCCCTGCCCTTGGGTTCTTTATCAGCCCGGAAGCGGTGTGGCGGAGGTGCTGACGTACTGACCTCCAAGATGGTTAAGCCTGTGCTTCCTAGCTGGTCAGCAGAGCCCTTCCCCAGTGTGACTGCTCCCACAGCTGCTTGGGGCAGGGTGCTCCCCTGCCCTTTGCTGTCTCCCGAGCTGTGTGTGTACGAGGGACTCTGTACGGTGAAGTAGCTCTTCACCTGCCGAAGGAAGGAAGACGCTCCTCAGGGACAACAGCTCTGTGTCCATTTTCTGTCCTGGACTAGAGGGGCAGACCACACGCCTCCTGCACCAGTGGTGCTGGGCGCTAGTTAGTGGTAGGCCTTGGCTCACTGGCTGTTTGACAAGACTGTTCCGTTTCTCAGGACAATGTGGCCGGCCTTTCCCCCTATTTCACGTTTCCCTCTGAGAAGCTGGGATGCTTGAAGGCAGTGAGAAAGCAGTGCGCTCTCTCAGGAAAGATTACGCAATAAGCCATGATAGGGTACTTTTCTTATTTTTTTTTAAGTTTTCTGATGTCATGTTTTTCATATTTAAGTTAGTTTTTCATTAGTTCTACAGACTAGAACATATTCATTAAAATAGTACCCTAAATTATTGTCTTACAGGGTGATATGATAGGAATTTACTGTGCTTTCTTTACAAATCTATATTTTCACAATCTTCTCTAAGTTAGATTTTATATTTTTATGACACTTTATTCAACCATATTTCTTGGCACCTATCCAGTTCTAAACACAGGAGCGAGGAAGTTTGACTGTTATCAGCACACTGCGTCATTTGTCTTCCTTTCTAATTACAACCAACTCAGTACTGTTCACGCTATACTTTCTTGATATTTTTAATTCTCCTCAAGTTTATACTTAGATTAAATTTGATATTTTTCCCCAGCCCACTTGCTTAATTGGCCTTTGTCTTAGTGAGCCCCACATGCAGGCGTCCTCAGACACTGGTATTCTCCATCTGCAGTCAGGCCCGTGTGTCCCCTCTGCAGACCTTGCAGGAGGCAGTCCTTCCTTTCCCGGGGGTTTGGCCCTCTGTTCCCACCCTCTTCCTTTCTTACTCGATGTTTGATGCTCTGACACACGTCATGACATCCTGCACAATAATTTATTTTATGAAAAGTCCAACACTCTGCAAAGCCTGACAGTTTTCCATTGGTTCTCCTTTACAAAAACCAATTATTACTTCAACATGAAAAGAAAGGAATTTTGCCTGACATGATTGCCTTTGGTAAATCCATGCTGACTCACTCCTATTAAATTGTACTTCTCCAAATGTATCATTAAGCTCATCCATGAGTATCATCTCAAATTTATTTCCTAATATAGATGCTACACTTACAGGTCTATAATTTTCAGCCTCTCCCCTCTTCTTTTTAACCTTCAGGCTGGATCCCTTGTTTTCTAGTCTCCTAGTTCTCACCCTAACAAAAGACTTCCTAAAATAATTAGCAGTTGAGGGGTGGGAATCTTTCAGCCAGTCATCAGTTCATTCTCTAAAATGCGCTACGAGTCTTTGTTCTTCCCCAAGTGCCTTCTGTGTGCCCTGGCATCTTCTCTGTACTCAGTCCCCCGTGTCCGCTCCGTGGCCCCGCTGGTGTTTTGGTGACTGGCCTTTCCCTGTGCTACATCCTTGTAGTCGCCACGTGAGCAGAGTAGAAGGACTGCTTCCATCAGCTGCTTCCTGTAGTGCTGTACCTGGCGTTCCAGCAAAGGCCGGCTCCTGGGTGTCTGTCTGTCTGACCAGTGAAGCAGACATGCAGGCTCACTACCGCTCCTCCTGGTCAGTGACCGTCTTCTTCATTCAGAACTTTGCCTTGACACGGCCTTAGATATTTGAATGCTCCAGATGCTTGAGAGTAAGGCTGTTCTCCTTAGTACCAGAGCTGTGTGTGAGACCTCTTCATGTGTGTGCACTGGGGAGCAGTGAGGGAAACGGTCTCTGCTGTGTGGCTCAGTACTGGGGGGTGGGGTCTGCTGACTGGAGTTGGAGCCCAGGAGTCCCAGTGGCAGTGCCCCATTCTCACACCCTCACTTTACCTCTTTCAATCACAAAGACCTGCAGAGGCACAGGAACAGTAGCGCCAGGCTTCCCACCAGGACATTCAGTCTTCAGAAACAAATCTCTGAGGATCACCAGTTCCAGCTAATGATTTTTAAAAATGGATCTTCCAGTAGTTCAGTTGCCTAAGGATCCGTAACCCAGAGTTTGGCTAAATCCAATCCATAACCACTTTCTTGAATGTGCCAACAGACAGTTAAAAATCCTGCATATAAAGGAATTTTGAAAAAATCCAGTTAATCAAATTTTTTACCACAGATTTTAAAGTGGAGGTAGTTTCAGATAATCTGAATATTTGTCTTAGAAAGTAAAATTGCTGAATAACTTTCAGTCCACTATGGTGGATGTTTGCACAGTGGTTCCTCTATTGCCCTTCCATCCACCGTACAGAAGAAGCAGAAAGATGGAGTCCAATGAGCCGGTGCTGGTCCTGACTCTGTAGACGCAGGACTGCAAGTCCCACGACCACTGTGCTTCCTTTCCCAGCTGCACAGGAAGTGCAGAGTACACAAGGGACCTTGTCAGTGTGTTGTCTGTCATTCGCTTCCCGCATGGGACTGACGGCTACGGGGACGGATCTGAGTCTCACTGCAGGGTCTTAAACATTTTAAAACCATGGTTACATTTTTTTTTTTAACCCAGAAAAGGCTGAATCCTCATTTCCTTCGAGGCCTGTGTAATTGAGAGCGCAGTAACACGACCTTCCCTGCGTCTTGCCTGTCTCCTCACAGGGAAACTGCAGCATTTAGAAACTGCAATCTGAAAGTTAAGAAAAAGTTTTAAAAGAAAAGGGAGATAATCTGTTGTTATCTCCAAGGACAGATTCATCCATCAGAATTTTAAGGGAATTGGTTGTGGAAAGTTAGAGTGGGACTGTATCATCTGATCCAGGTCATTGATACAGCTTTTGCTTTTTATAGACCTTTGATTGACTGTATTTAATATAATCTTATTTTAAAAATTTTTACACCATCACATATTTTGAGTCCCAATTAAAAGTGGTTGTATATGAGAGCTATTGTAGGTGTTGACAAGTCCTATCATTAGCTGTGCGTAACAGAATTGTTGCTTTAATTGAACCTATTTAATGAAGGAAAGCACCACAGAATTTTCAAATAATCAAATAAATTTAGATATATTGTGTAATTATCTTTGAAATTTATTTAAAACGTAACTATTATTTTTCATAATTTCGTTTTTATTTGCTATGAATAAAAGTACCATTGCACAACTTTTAAGTTTTATGATTTCAAATTCACACAAAAGTACAGAATAATAGCATTCATTAAACATCCCTAAATTTCACAATGACATCATCAGAGACAAATAACCAAGCCCGGCAAAGTTAGCACCAGCACAGCTCCACCTCCTGTGCTGTGTTCCTTGTCCAGAGCTCGCCAGTTTCTGCACTCAGATTCTGTATTTTTTTTTTCTTTTCACCAAAGTTCATCCTATGGGCCAGCATTTGCTAGGACTGTCCTCTCCTCTCAGTTTTTTTCTGGCCCATGACCACGTCTCATTCTTTTTGACTTTGATACTTACAAAGATAGTGCCAATCATTGTGTAGGACTTCCTTTATTTTGGGATCTTGTTGAGGCTGTAAAGGGTACACTCATTATAGCTAGAAATGGTGACCTGACCAGTGGAAGGAGACTTCTTTAAGAGGGCCTATCTATGCAAAGTGCTTTCTGGCATCAGGTTTTGCTCTGGGCTCATCTTGGGTGTTCCTAGAGTTGGGTTTCTTTTGTAAGCACGCTGTCTCCTTTGGCTTGCAGATGGCCTTTGTATCCCAGTTCTGTGCACTGCCTTTGTGTGCTTCTGTTTCTCGACGTTCTCATCAGACACACTAGACTATTGTGAACACGCAGTGGCTGTTGTCGATATAACACTTCAAACACAAAGCATAAAAGAAATTAAAAAAGAAAAGATAAGCTGGACTTTATTTTTTTAAAAAAAACTTTGTACTTCAAAGGACATTATTAAAAATTAAAGGAAATCCTATAAAAAGGCTGAAAATAATACACATCTCCCTCTGAAGGAGCCTTTATCCCGAGTCTGTAAAGCATTCTTGCATTTAGCAAGAGCAGAACAAATGTCCTCATTAAAACTGGGAAACTCTGAAGAGCTGTTCTTTAAAGAGTATTAACCAGTGCCCAGTAAGAATACAGAAATACACTCAGCATCATGACTCATTGAGAACATACCAAACCCAAAATGAGATACTATAGAGTCATTATTTTAGAGTGTTGTCTCGTGCTTTTAATTCACTTGTGACTGAAGACTAATGGTCACGGCTGATATGAAATCCCCTCAAAGACCTATGTAGTAATAGTTTGTTCCCCAGCGCTGACTCCAGTCATGGCTGTGCTGGACCCTGAGGGCTCTGGTGTCGTCTGCCAATGACTGCATAGAGAGTGGGCGGTCAGGAGATAATGCTGGGGAAAATTCTATCTCTTCAGGCATCTTCTGGGAACATGTGCCTTACCTCTTCCTGTGTCACGAGGTAGGCAGCTCTTATGCCATCTGCACCGTGGTGCTCCACAGACTGGAAACAGAGGGGTCCAGACCATGGACGGAAGCTGCCCCCAGAATCAGTCTGTTGCCTCTTGAACGGCTTCACTCCGCATGCAGTCCTCTGAGTCACTGTGAGCCATGTTTTGTATGACATGAACTATAGATAGTGTTCTTTTTTTCTGCAAAGTGTTTTCTTCTTGTTGAAAGCACTAACCTTCCTCAGCTTTTTTTGTAATTCTGTTCTATATGTAAACATAAGTTAGCAGTATTTCTTTGGGCCATTTTCTTTATATTAGCATAGCAATTTCTAAAACTAAGTATATATGGGTTTTAAATTTTATTCTCAAAACGCGGCTTTTGAGTATACGCAGGTTTTCTCAGCTTTACATCCTTCACCTCTCCATTGTTCTGAGATCTGGTTTAGATCTGTCAAGAGCGTGTCTGGGTCGTCACTGCCTCTCCTTTTTCTTGAAGGACTTTCTTGAGGGGGGGAGCTTACAATGCAATTCACAAAAATCTTAGGAAAAAGTCTGTGTATTTGCATTGAGAAATCAGTATACAGTGAAACCAGTATTCCTTAATCATGTTCTTGAATAAAACATTTTGATTTTTTCCCTTCTGATACTCTTCTCTGGTGGACTTTGAAATTGTAAAAATATGCTCACCTCGTTTATATTTTGTATTCACATTACAGTCATGTGTCATTTACCAGGAGATCATGTATGTGTCCTAGACTGCCGCACATGTAAGCAACGTGTTAACTGTCTCTGTCCCAGTATCTCTGTCTGAATATGTTGTGACTATTTCTGTCTGTACTTACTGAGATGAAGAGAATATGATATGAAATCAAACGCTAGAAGAAATGATATGGTCAGGAGGTTGTTCCACCTCACGTAGAGGTGGGATCATCCTGGCATCCTTTGTGCCTGGGTCTTTCATTCCACACAGTGTCTTCAGTGTTCATCTGTGTCCTGGCATGTGGCTGAATTGCTTTCCCTCAAGAGACTCAGTAAATATGCATCCTACCACCAGTCATACAATTACACACAGTGAAAACCAGCCTTTCTCTACTCTCCCTGACTTGTGGCATTTTGAGATCAGTTAGAAAACATACTTGGAAAGGACAATGTGAGAATAAGGAAGAATAACAACAAAAATTACACAAATTGCCATGATCCTCTAAAATTAAATAGACCCAAAAGGTGTTATGTGGCATATGTTAATGAACATTTGTATTATAAAAGTCATTTAATAAAATTTCAAAATTAATTTATTGTGAAGAAAGGAGATTTGAACTTCTTGAAATACTCTTCTACTTTCTTACTGTTTTCCATTTTTCTAAGGAAGATTAAAAAAAACCTTAGGTACATTCTTTTAATAGAAGAAAATCCACCATTGTAAAGTAGGCATTTGAGTCACCTAATAGCTTTCACTGCAGCAGAATAGAGCGTAGGCCTACCTCGATCCAGCAGCGATCTTGATGGCTGGCCTAGAGTCTCCGCAAAAGCTCTGCTCAGACGTGCTCGCTCTCGTCACAGCTATTAGTGCCGTTTGTTGAGTAGCATGTCAGTGTGATTGGCAGGGAGGCATTCTTTCTTCTAGAGACTCATAATTTTAGTGCATGCTTAAAATAAAAACCTAGCATAAGTGACTTCCTGTTTGTAAAGGAAAAGGCAAGATTCCTTTGCAAGCAGCATACATTGGTTCACTTAGTGCCTAGAATATAAAATTGAGAATGCTTGTTGGGCACAGCTCTAGCATCTGCTGTGCGTTCCTCGCCTGCTTTCATGTTAGAGTGCATTGCCGAGCTATTTTCCTTCCAGATGCTGGTCTGGAACACATTAGGATTATTTTGCTACTTGGGCTCAAGTTGCTATCAGTCTTTCCTAATACCACGTGTCTTGAAATGATTAGATGAGTTAATATTTGTAAATCGTTTAAAGTACAACATAGGTTTCTATCAAGTTCTCTATTTTACAGATAAAGCATATAATTAAAAATTACTCTGTGTTCTATGTTATTTTCAATTATGCCAGTAGGTGCTCCTCTTGATTGACAGAGCCACGTTCTATAGTGTAGATAGCCTAGTCTGTTAACACAGCTCACATATTCATGTTCTAACCATTATTATTCTAATACATTTCTCCTTCTTATTCTCTTAAGAAACATGAGTTGGTAATAAATAGTCTGCTATAAAATATGTTTGAGTCTTATCGTAGAGACATAGTTCTCTGGATGTGCTTCTGTCCTGTTCAATGATATTTGGTTTCACTTGATGGTTGCTTAACAGGACCCCAAACTAATAACCGTTTCTGCTCATCCAATAGTTAAGTGAACCACATTCTAGCATCTTTTATGTAACAAATATTTATTGAATATTTGACATTTTTATTTAGCATTCAGTCAATACTAGTCTGACATTTTGTTGTATTTGGCTCATGTTTAGATTCTCTGGCTATTTAGACAGGGCAAACGTCACATTTAAGTCAGAGGTCAAATAAAATAGGTAACAAATGTTATACTTCTTGTGCACGTTTAATTATTAAATTATTTCGGTACATAAGTTTCTTGCTGGAGGTCCTGTTTACTTGAGGACTTGTAGCTCTAACTTGTACAGCCTGAGTGCTCACGTGGTTGAGTAGCATTGCGTGTATGAAGGGCGTGGAAGAGTGCTTTCACCTTGTAAGAGCTCAGCTTCAGAAGAGGAAGCTGACAGAATGGGCCAGCGGCCGGTGTGCACAGGGTACAAGTGGGAAACCTAGACCACGGAGCTACGGGAAATGACGAGAAGGAGGGAAAATAAAGCAGGACAGTGCTTCGAAATCACCTAGTAACCGTGTAGGGTGCTGTTTTGTTTTCACGTTTCCTTACTGTGTAATCGTCCATATTTCTGGCCTTTACCCCCTAGTATGTAATGAAAAATAAATAAATGTGTTTGTGATAAATGCTTTTACGTTATGAGTCTTTGGCCATGAGCTAGAACGAAGTCCACAAAGCAATTTTGTTTTGTATGTAATTTTTTTTAGTACTTACTATATTTTCACCACAATTTCTCTGTGTCTAATAAAATACATTATTTGCTTTATGTTCAGTTTGAGGGTATCAAATTTGTAATATGTTTCCTACCTTGACAAAAGCATTTCAGATCTAGGACTGTGTGTTTTGTTATTTGTGGCAAGATCAAGTTGGCTGTGTTCATCTTCTAGGCATTAAGATGTCAACAGATTCCTCTATTACATTGATATGCACAGTCATTTTCTCTCACTGAGGAAACCATATTTATCATCATACTACAGGTAAAATTGAATGTTTTGCTTGAAGTAGGTCTAAAATGTAGCATGATAATTTATGCAGACATTTTATCTGCGTATTTATGTTTAGTTATATTCCCCTTCTCCATACTCAGGGCCATTGCATCTGTCTTGTAAAACCTGAAGCCGTACTGCTCCTGCAGCAGCTCCAGTACTGAATGGGTAGTCTCTGCCACGGCTCAGAGCCCATACGATCCTTATAACTAAATCCTGATGCCAGAGACATCTCGAAACTGATACAGGGATCTTTGTCATTCAGGTTTTCTCTGTGAATGGGATCGTGAAGGGACCCCTCACATTGATAACACTACAACTTCAAAAATATAATAATTTAAAACTTCTCTTATGACCATATTATTAGTCCAAAACCTTATTGCCCTGTCTGTAGAGAAAAATAAAATTAATTTTTAAGCTTCATTCATAAGCAGAGCTTTGAAAACGTCTATGTTCTTGAATTTTGTTTCTACTTTTTCCTTTTTCAAACGAGTTGCAAAAATTCTGCAGTGGCTGGAAATTAATTTTCACTGATACTTTGTATCAGCTGTGCTGTTGATCTAACACACTTGTGCATGTTGATGTGACCCCGTGCGTGTACAAAGCATTCCCATGAGACCCGCAGCGTACCCTTGCAAACCTTACCCGGTGTCGGAGTGAGCGACGGAGGCTGCCCTTGCCTTGCAGATGACAGACAGTAATTCAACAGCTACACAACTCCGTGTCCAGTTGCTTGTGTGTGAGGACAAAGACGCAGCAGGACAATTATCTGTGTGGAAGGAGCATAAGGAAAAGCTTTCTGCAACTTTGACCTGACTCGGTTGTTGTCGGCCAGTCACACCTGAGTGACGCAAGTGGTCGTCATTAGCTCCATTTTGTGCTGTTCGTTAGACTCTCATTGGCTCTCCAGGGCACCCAGGTCTACAGCTGCTCTTCATTCAGTAGTCAAGGAACAAGGCAGAGTGGCTGACCCAAATTTTCAAGACTCGTAGTACAGTCTGAAGCCGGCCTTCAGCGTCATTGTCCCCTCAATTATGCTGTTGCTTTGTAAAAGATAATGGGCAGCATTTCATGCGATGCTTGACCCAAAGTGCTTTATCAGTCATAATTCTCTCACATTGGTGGGAAGGGTTAGGAATTTATTACAGGGTTTAGATTTGCCATAACTGTGAGTGCTAAGAGAGGACCTAGTGCATCAAATTTAGTATTCCATGTGAAACTCTACTGTAAGCGTAAGCTTTAAGCATATGTACAATATTTAATCATAGGTTGAGTTTTTTTTTTACACCCCCTTCTTTGTTGTAACTACTGGGAGGTAATCGGTGGAATCAAAGACCAGATTCTCTGTATTATGCAACTGCATTTGAATCAATCACAGTGATTTAGCTGTCTTGAAGTCTTCACCGTGGGCAGCAGGAGCGTCTCTACCAACGGTGTGTGGTGTAAGATGTGGGACACTAGCGTTACCTGCTTAACACTAGCATCAAGGGCTTGGCCAGTGTGCATCGTGGATATGTTGTCCTCTGAATTATTAGCATTGTTTTGTCGGCCTCAGACAGTTTGCTCCCAGCTTGCCAATGGGCCACTTAAGTCAGAGTTCTCTGCTCTCCCCATCCTGTCACATCCATACTGCTGGTGCGGCTCTATTGGCAGGGCTGTGCATAGGTGTGACTCTTAAGTCAAGTAGGCTGCTCTGTAAAAAGTGTGAGCGTGTGTGTGTGTGTGTGTGTGTGTGTGTGTGTGTGTGTGTGTGTGTGTGACGGTGCGCTGGCCTTTTTTGTTAATCACGTGCTAGTTAATCTAAACTTTGGATGATCCATATAGAGTACGTTTGAGTGGATTTCCAGGTACTATTTATTAGAGTGATCTTTCCACCTGTGTCTCAACTCTGCCTATGATATTAACCTTTTGTAATTAAAATGCTCTGTCTCTTTGACACATAGTATGCCCCTTTAATTCTGCCCAGTATTTTTTAACCTACACTTTTTTTTTTTTTTTTTTGCCCATTTACTCATATACCACTGGCTGGCCTGTTTCAAATGTGAAATGCCGGCCCGTTTATCGTTAGTAACCATACTGAATTTTTCTTTGCTTTTTAATATTTGGGTTTTATTGGATGAATTAGATTGTACCTTCTCTAAATGTATCTTAAATAATTGCCACTTACAGGAATTAAGTACAAGAGAAGGAAAATGCTGACCCATAGACTAAGCAGAGGGAGCAGACGTTCCCACTGGGTCCCATTTCCTAAGAAGGACCATCAGGGTAGTGACTGGGGTCTAAAGTTATGGTCTGAACGACCTCTACGAGATGATCAGTTCACAGAGGAACTCGAATGTGTTTGCACCAGGCAAATAGGGACAAGGGACAGTCCCCCTACGAAAGACAGACCACTCTCCTTTGTCCTTGGCTAGGGTAGAAAAGCTCAGGAAGAGAAAATAATCATTAGAGAACAGAGATGGAGTTGGCATTACAGGATAAACGTGCTCCAGGGCTCAGCATGCACGCAGGCATCAGAGGACGCTGCTTCTGTTCTGAAGGGCCTTGCACTCTGCATGGACATTTCATCTCATGTTGGCTTAGTTATTTCATTAAAGGTTTGTTCATCTTAACACCAAACCTAAAACATTGTCTCCGCTTTCCTATTACTTTCTCTTAGTTTTGCTTTTTCTTCCCAAGCTGAAAGAAAATATATTGAAATATTCTCTTTTTTTTTTTTTTTTTGATTTTTCGAGACAGGGTTTCTCTGTGGCTTTAGAGCCTGTGCTGGAGCTAGCTCTTGTAGACCAGGCTGGTCTCGAACTCACAAAGATCCTCCTGCCTCTGCCTCCCGAGTGCTGTGGGATTAAAGGCGTGCGCCACCACTGCCCGGCAATATTCTCATTTTAATATGACAAAATGCATCTCTGTGGTGTGATTTGCCTTTTCCTGGGGATACTCACCTCAGATAGGAACCCACACCAGAACACAATGCAGACTCTGCCAACATCCAATTTGGTGAACCAGGGAATTTTATTGTGGTTCCTTACAGGAATGTGGGTGATCACAAAGGGTTAGGAGAGTGAGCATCTCCATAGAATGGCAGTCTTCCTAACACCTCCCTTAGAGCTTTATACGAGGCCGTGTCTGGATAGGAATGCATAATGCTGGTCTTTCATGTGATAGATGGAATCTGGGTCTCTTTTTCTTGGTTGCTCTTTACACACTTGCAGGTTGGTGCACACATGTTTTTTGGTGCTGGGTGATCAGCAGATCGTATTTGAAATTTGGGCGCCACTTGACTCAGCGTCTCTCCTGTGTACACCAGTCTCTCGGTGTGCATGCACGACTCTCTAGTCCTTTCAGCAGGCCCAGGCAGGACATGTATGCCCATAGTGTATGCACTGGGCAGATCCACAGCAGGTACAAAGAGCAGGTCCAGATGGATTGCTGCGCCCACAGCATGTAGCTGTATGCAAAAGCAGTTTGAAGAATATCTTGACCTCTATGATCATGCATGTCTTAAAATGCAAAGAATCTGTACATAAATGTGTTTGAGCTAAATAGCTTCGTTATTATATTTTTGGTCACATAACTATCATAATGACTTTCCATGACTAATGTATAATTTACTTAAGAACTTGGAAAAATATTTTAAATGTTGTGTTGTGTATGTGTTTTCCTTGTTTTCTACATTTTGCTGCTTTCTGTAAGCAGCAAAGGCCATTTAAACCACTCCAAAGTTGACCGAGTACAAACCAGGCGTCTCTCTCGGCTTAGGTAGAGATTGCACATGGCATGCTAGAAAACACGTGGTGATGAAAAGCATCCGAATTTGAGGCTAACACTGATGGTTCCTTGGTGTGTGACCTTGGCAGGCTTTCCCGACTACTGCCAGCTTTCACTTCTGTGTTTCCCTCGAGAGTTGTGTCGTGACAATCTGTCTGACTGCATGTGATCTCTGTAGCAGTGGCCACTGCCTTTCAGTGGATTCCGACGAGTGGAATAGATGCATGATTCCAGTTGTTCCACGCAAGGCTAGACATGTGGGCAGATCATATGTGATCAGGACTCTTGGAGTTTGTTGTAACTCAGGAGAGAGATGACTCAGGAGCCACAAGGACAGCTCTCAGTAGTACCAGGCTGCCTGCTTTATTGGAAGGGTTTGCATGGGCTGGGTGTGAAAGAACATGTCCAGTTAGGACCTGAAAATGTCTGGACCCCAGTAAAGACCCAGCCTTGGTGAGCCAGAGGAAGACTCCCAAAGAGATCTGTGCTTCTTGGATGGGAAACCCGCAGGGTTGCTGACAGACGAACCGCTCACAGGCACCGTGCCTTGTGAAGATACCAACTTTCTTAGGCTTCTGTTTTCTTAAAAACACTGGGGCAAAAGTCAAAACTCTGGAATCTAAGTAAAAGAAGTGTTTATCCTGCGATGTGGAGGGTGCGTCCAGGGCGCTGGGACCCTTGCACCCTCTCTGTCTCTGTGCCTATGGCAGCCCCACTCACTCGAGGGCAAGCTCTGCCTTCTGTCATTGCTCTGTTTTTAACTGGAGTACAGGAGCCGGCTATGTGAAACCCACTTAGTGTCTTCTGCACACTGATGCTGTCTTACCTCTTTCAGCTCAGGGTTCTCTTAGGGAGCCCCGACCACAGAGAAGGAAATGAAGAGAGCAGAGCTGCCTCTGTGCCCTAGAGCTGGCTCGGGGGAGCGGGAGCTCTGACTTCATGGAGCTGACTGCCCTCCTCCCTTAGTGTCTGACTCAAGGCTTCCCTCTGGAGCCGTCACAAAGCCTGCCATTGGTTCTGTGTGCTTTCCTCTGAAGGTTTCCCTTACTCCCTTATGGTTTGCTGATCTCAGTGTTGGTCTGCTTGTCCACTGATTGGGGGTGTCTGGAATCCTGGGAACATGTTTGTCACCACCTTGGGTAGCAGCGGGTCTGGGAGAGGATCAGGGAGGGCGTCTGCTCTTCAAGGGCTGCGCTCATAAAGCACAAGCTCTCAGTTTGCTTTCTTGCCTGGAGTCTAAAGTTGGGCGATTGGAGAGTGTGCTCAGTCTAAAGAGCATATTAAAAAGTGCCGTAGCTCAGTGCAAAATGCGGCCCAAAACCTCGTGTAGTATTTGTGACCAGAGTTGAGGTCTGTAGGCACTTTCTGTGACATGGGATGGTCTAGCAAGGTTTTCTTTTACTTTTTCCAAAATTGTTTTCAATGAAATTTTAGTGACAACGAATGGGAGAACGACTAGAGAACTGTGTGTGCTCGGCCCGAGGTGGAGCAGAGGCCATAAGCAGCGAGCTTGACTTCGCAAAGACAGACCCTCCTGACTTTGGTCATCTTAAAGAATGGTTCTTTTTAATTGTCTAACCGGAAGCAAGTGTTAGTCATTCTCGAAGCATTCTGCTGTAAAATCAGCTGTGTTTGTCCTAAAGTCGTTTCTGCCCCCAGGACGGCTGGCTCGTTTGACTAGGACTCTGCCCCCAGGACGGCTGGTTCGCACTCATACTTGTTCACGTCTACCCTGCCTAGAGATTCTGGTCATCAGGGTGGCTGTCCCTCACAGTCCACCTGTATGTATATGGAGACCTCCAATCCACAAAGAAATCTTCTCTCTTCAGTAAGTCTCGGTTGGTACCAGATAGTTACACTGTATTTGGGATTGTTCCAGTGAGATTTCTTTCCCGAACATCAAGTATGTGTTATTAGGTCCTATTGCAAGCTCTGGGGTTAGTTTTAGATATTTCTTCAGTCTACTCTGAAAGCTATTACTTTGAAAATCAAATGTAACCACTTATTGAAAAAAGTGGATTCATATAGATATTTTCACCAAGAAATCCAGTTTCAAAGTGTATAATCTGAGAAATTACTAGTATATTATTGTTTTTCCAAGACTTCTGATTTTTCTTAGGCTGATATCATGTTGTAGTGCACAGGGTAGGCCTCTCACAGCTGTTGCTGTACCCATGGAACACTTCCTGTCATTCCAAGTAGGCACTCATTTGTCTGAGTAGCTCAACTGGCTCAGGGTCCCCAAAGAGAACTGCACCATAGGATAGTTTGTCATTACATGATGTGTACAGTGGATATGCGGACACTTTCCTATTCAGGTTACCAAACTGGACATGTTTTCTTAGTTTCCTGCTACTTTGTGCATTTGAGTGTGCGTGCACATCTGGAGGCCGGAGAATAGTGTCAAGTGTCTTCCAGTCTCTGTCCAACTCAGTTTTGAGACAAGGTCTCACTGAGCTCACTGACTTGGCTAGGCTGGCAGGCAAGCAAGCCCTCTGAGGCCTCCTGCCTCTAGCCACCAAATGCTGGGATTACAGGTTCATACTGCCACAAGCAGTTCTTATGTGGGTGCTAAGGATCCAGATTCATGTTCTCATGCCTGTTTGTTGATCTCATCAGTTGATTGGCCCATTTAAAGCACAAATCCAGGCTTGGGTAAAGCAAAATTATTTTCAATTTCAATTTTCAATATGATATAACTAGAATCCAGCTGTTAATATGAGGAGTCTTAAAGTTCCATACCTAACCGCCATTCTCTTTCTGAGAACAAAATTTAAGGCACAGACCAGTGTTGCAGTACTGGGCCCTGGGGCAGCACGGGACTGTAGTTAATTCATCATCATCATCAACAACAACAACCTCATTGCAGTGATTTGAGGAAGTTCTAGAGACAAGTGACACCCGTTCTGCCCAACAGTTTTCCCTTTAGTTAGCTCACAGAGTGATGCTGGATCCCATGACCCTCACCCAGAAGGATGTAGGAAGATGGGAAGCAGCCTGATCCCAGCATGTTACCAAAGTTCAAAGCAGATGTTTAGCTTCCATACAGTTACATATGTGAAGCCTGCAGCCATGTGTCGTGTTCTCTTTATAGCAAATAAGTTCTGTAGATGAATTTGTTATTTAAAAGCCTGTTAATCTACATTGATTTCTAATTTGTTCTGGATTCCTTAGCTGAGAAATGTAGTTCATCACTGGTTGTTCTGTTACCTGACAGCAGTTGATAAAGCATCCATGTGCAAAGTGTCAGAGAAGGTTAATATTTATTGATTTTTATGGTGCTACAACCAGTGTAGTTTTGCTATAAAAAAATGTATGGCCACTAGCAGTGGAACCTGTAAAACTGCAGGGCACACACCCAATAGTATTATAAACTGTGCCAATATGCTAGACTTTAATAATAGCAGATACTTAGCTTGATTCAAGAAACTCTGAAAGTGTACCTACCCAAGCCAAGACTTGTGTGTGATGCTTTCCTGGGAAACTGCACGTGGAGACTAAAGCCCCTTGCTCTGCAAACAGCCCTCGTCACATTGGCCTCTTCGTCACCTGACTGTGTGCTATGGTCTGCAGAGATGCCCGAGCCGGTGGTCACTGAAATGAGGAGCAATGACGGCTTTGTTTCTGGAACAGCCGAGTATGTAATTAGTGAAGACGGAGAAGCCTACGTTTTGCTTTATAGAAACAGTTTGAGTGCCACACCAGCGTTCAAAACGATGCCAGGGGGAAAGCATCTCACTGCCTGGAATCTTGAGTTCTTTCTCTAGTTGCAGATTGGGGTTAAATTATGATTGCTTCCTGCTTGTTTGTGTACTTGATCTCCACCTGTGTTTCACTCAACAAGACTGCAGCAGCCCCATGTGAGCAGCATGAAGCCTGCTGTGCCCTTGCTTTCGTAGATAGACATATAATTTTCATTACTTAGCTTGAAAAGTAAGTATCCAGCAATTAACTAGCAAAATAGACAATTTATTACTTATTTTTATACCTAAAGTACATAGAAGTTTCTTTGCCTTCAAGATTCTATAGTTTGTGCGGATTAAATTAAAACATTTAACCTATATTTGAAATTTAATGAAAATGTAATATTGAAAGCATGTGCACACACATTTTCTTCTCTCCCTGTCCTTCCCTCTCACCCTCTCCCCCTTTCTTCCTCCCCCTCTCCTCTCCCTCTCTCCATCCCTTCCTTCCTTCTTCCTCTTTCCCTCCCTCTCCCTCTCTCCTTGACCAGCAGCAGAATAGATTGTCAGATCAGCTGTTTTGAAACTATCTTGGCTGCCTCCCATTTTCCAAATTTGTTTAGTCAAGCAACCTGTACTGAGTTTTTGTTTCTTGAAAGAAATGTCTATGTTCCTTGGAAAACTGTTCTTTCCTCCAATACCATTTTAACATATAGCTATTAAAATTCTAAATTTGAAAACAACTGGAAGACTCTAGAAATTTCTGGACCACAGTGTTAAAGCTCTTCACAGTATAAAATGTTATTGTTGATTTGTTTACAATATTGTCTGATTTTTCTTCCTCAGTGTGTGTCAGATGTCGTTTCTTTCCTTAATCGGTAATGAGTTTGTCATTAAACTTTCTCTTTTCTCCCTTCTTAATTCAGCAAAGGTCTCATACTAAGCATGTAGTGATTTGAAACAGTCTTTCCCAGGGCCCTCCAGGATGCTGGATCTCACTAGTGTTTTCACTTCAGAGCAGGACCCTGGATCTCACAGCTCCGTGACCTCCAGGCTGTCTGCTTCACTGTCCACCAAAACCAGTGGCTGACAACTGACAGGATTCCTAACACCCCATGCCATTTCTAAATTCCACAGCGCTGCCACAGCCTGGCTCTAGCATCTCTCACATCCTCACCTCCAGATGAGCTATTACCTGAGGTAGTGACTGTTGTGGGAAGACGGCTTTATTTGATTAATTAAACCCCATACTTAAGCTTTGGAGTCTAGGTGTATGCAACAGGAAAGCACACATTTCATGTGCATGAAAAGGGTTTTATGCTAAAAACAGGAGAAAGAAGAGCCCTAAACATTTACCCTAGTGGAGAGACCTTGAGCTTTGTAAATAAATAGCAAGATGACTGCATGGTGTTTTCAGATTTCTTAAAGTAAGAGTTAGTGTTACAGTCAGGAAAGCGACATGATTGTAGTAACTATGGAATTTATTCTTTGCTCTACTCTCAGAGTGAATAAAGCAAGTCCTTTGGAGCAAGTTCTGTGCATAATTGATTTGTTATTTAGTAATCAAATTCACTACCTTAAAAGCTGTCATTTGTAAATTGTAAAAACTTTCAGGCCACCAGAGAGAAAATATTTTAATCTCATTTTTAATTGCTTCATTTGCTTACGAACGTATATATGTATAAATTTTAAATGAAACATTTTTAAATTGTAACTGAAGAACGTTGCTTGTGTTGTAACAATTTATATGCTTTTGTTATTTTTTTTTCTTGGATAGAATCTGAAAGTACACCGTGATGTCAGTGATTTACTTAAATTCAAAGTTAAATTTGAGAAACTCAGCATAAATGTGACAGATAAAAAGCAGTCAAAACCTGAAAATGACAGGAAGAACAAAATGTCCTAGGAAATAATGATGTGGCAGTTCATAACCTTTGTCCTTGAAAACATAATCTGTGTTGCCTCTGAGAGCTGGAGTTTTAAAATTTGTTTTTAATGAATTCTTCTTGAATTTAAAAAAAAGTGTTTAAAAATAAGAAGTAAGAGACTTTAGTTAAGTGTGTTTTGGTTTCTTTTTTTTTTTCTTATTAAAAAAACAAAAAGCTTTTGTTTTCCCTCTCAGAGGGAAGGCTGGCTGTCCTGTGTTCATCTAATCATCTGACTTGAAGCAGGTCACCCTCTGTCCCTGTCATTTTGTAGTCTTGGAGAGGGCATGAGTAGCTCCCTGCCTCTTAGACAAGGCGCTTCCTCTGTGTAGTTTCTGCTCTCACGTTTCCCTTGTCAGTGAGCCATGTTACCTAATTTTAGCTGAAATCATTATTGGTTCTATATGACCTGGCAAAATTAAAATTACTGTCAAGAAAGGTCCAAGGTCCTTCCATTTTCCATGGCCACTTCAGCTGAGCTGTTTTCCGGACTGCAGCATGTGTGGAAATTTCAGAGTATCATTTGCTGCAAAGCTGCACTGTCAGAGCAAACACAGAATGAACTCCTGGGTAGGGTGCGCGGTGAAATGGCATCAGCTATGAAGGGGTGGAAGCTCAGTCCGGCAGTCAGCAAGGTGCACGCGGAGTGCCGCCCAGTAGAGGACGGAGTGGCAGCCTCCTTTCCTCGCTGGCAGAGTACCCCTTGGTGACCGAGCAAGCCCCGTGCCTGGGTCTGACCACCACCAGGTCATCCTGACTCCACCAAGAAAAGAGGCCTGTGGAGGAACCTGATCAGGCACTCCTCCCTCCCAGTGAGCTCCGCCCCTGTGTCTTTTCTTTCTCCTTCCTCTCCTTTCTTGCTCAGCTCTTAGGACCTTTCAACTTCTCTTTATTTTCTTTTACAAAAAACAAAAAACAGAAACATGCTGTAAATTCAGAGCCGCAAACCCGTGGGTCAGAGAGAGCTTGCCTGAAAGGTAAAATAATTAAGTCCAGGGCTGAGGACAGAACCCACACACTTGGCTCCTGGGTAGCAGCAGAGAGAGCCCTGTCAGAAGTGTGAATTGCCGATTACTTTTAAAGGAAGTATTATTTTCTTGAAGAATGCAGCATTCTTTTCTGGCTGCTTCTTCCATCAGCTTCTGTGCCTTTACCAAGGAGACGATTCTTTTCATAAGCCTTTGTCCTCTAATTTTCCTGAATGGGACTTTTGCCTAGTGGTTGGTTTAGGGTTTTTATTTAATTTTCATTTAACAAGAAAACCATACTTTGCAGGTGTTTTGTGTAACTTGCCATTCATTATTAAATTCACGGACATGTGTTTACTCAGATTACATGGTTTATGTGTAAAATATATCCAGATTAATGGTCTTGAGCTGACTGTCCTCTGGGACAGCAATCGTGTGTCTGGAGACGACACTGTTGCGGATTCAACACTGTCAGCATTACTATTGTACTTGTGACTTGTCATACAGGAAGCCCCGACCTCCCAACAATGACAAATCAATGTGTCACTTTCACGTTACTTGGAAATGTTTGTTTTATGTGTATTTCTTAAAATTATATATCCTTACAAAAATTATTTTTTTTATTTAACCCACTCTCATTACACGCATATATTATCAAACCTAAGAAATTTTAAGTTCATGTTTGGGAAGGAGAAGACATGTTTACAGGAATATCAGGGGCTTGAAGCTTGTGTAAATACGTATAAGTTGCTAGTGAGTCAGCACAGGAGAGGACAGAGCTGAAGAGCATAGGAACAGCGGTTAGCGTCTGGCCTTCCGAGAGTCAGATCAGAGTCAAGATCCAAGTCAGAAATTAAAAAGGAATCTCGGATTTGTTAAGGTGTTTCCCGTGAGAGCTTTATCTCAGTATGGAAGTCACCGAGGAGGGAGCAGAAGAGAAAGCAGTGGCACAAGGACAGCAGGCTACAGTGAATGGGGTCTGGCTGGCTGCTGTGCTGACTTCTTAGAACAGATGGGAAGTAAGTGGAATAAATCTACAAATAGAATTATGTGACTAATAGCAGGAGATCGGCAGCAGTGCCGGAGAGGCCATTTATGGTATCTTCTGTCAGTGCCTTTCTCCCCGGCACGTGTGAAATCAGAAACTCAGAGAGGGGGACGGCTGCTGTGGCAGCGCAGGCGCCATGGTTATCGGGGAGCAGCGGGTAGCTCTGGGTACCACTGCTGACATCAGCAGGTTGAAGGGAACGTCTTACCCTCTCTCTGATTAACTTTCGAGGAATATGAAATAAACAGACTAAACATTAAAAATGAACTCGCTGATTTTTTATGTGATGGGTCCTACCAAAATGTGTAAATTTTCACCCAATCCTGCTGACCTCTTTACTTACTATGAGGAAAGCAGAGCCCCTGCCCAGCACCTGTGCTCTTCAAAGCAGCTTTGGGGAGGGTGTGTGGATTCCCAGGCTAAGAAGACTAACATAATACCTGGTAGTGTAGCGTGTACAAGGCCTCAGAATACGTATGCGTGTTAACATACGTACTTACAGACAGACACTGTTAAAATTGAGGATATAAAAACATAACGTGAATACTTGAGTAGCATTATGTTTTATAAGAGATTGTGACCTCAGCTATAGAGAGCTGTGTTTTTACCCCTCTCAGTGAAAACATCACGTGACTGTTCTTGGACATCTGTTAGTGTAGCCTGAAGCAGCGCTAACACAAGCCATGCCCTCGGGCGCACAGCCCTATTCAGGAAGGAGAGGCATACTTGACGTCTTTGGCATAGCCCATATTCTTGAATTCTCCCTCAGAAAATTAGAATATTATTACTCCATATCCCAGAAAAAGAGCAAGACTGAACTGCCTATGGTTATGGCTAATATTTTTATCCCAAGAACAGCTGAAGGCCATCTGAGCAAAAATAATGAAATAGTTTTATAGTGCGAGCTGGACAAGAAACACTAACCACAGCTACATAGATGCCACAAAGTGGTCCTCTTCAGGATGCTGTGGCACCCAAGCAGTACTCGTGGTTGATGACCTCATAGATGTACAGCTTCAGGATGTTGTGGCACCCAAGCAGTACTTGAGACTGATGACCACATAAATGCACAGCATGTATTCCAACCCCCTCTTCCTAAATTACAGAAATCTCTTTACGTGGCTGTCAAGTCAAGAGTGGTTCACTGACTCATCTGTATGTCCCTTCTCTAGTATTCAAATTGTTTAAAATAGCCAAGAAGGTGGAACTCAGTGGATAGTGGCAATGATTTTCTTTTTTTTTTTTTCTGCTATTTATTTAGAGATTAGAGCCTTTTAAAATTGTAAGCTTCACTCACATTTCTCGCTGGGTGTGTCGCACCAACTCGGAAGGAAATGCCGTCTTGGTGCTGTGTGCTCAACCAGGGAAGAAGCCGGCTTTGAGACCCTTTGTGAGATCGTATAACCCTTCACTCATGGTTATAGAGAGCCTGTGTGCTTTGGACCCTGTGTAAAAGTCATGGCAACATTGGCTCCATTTTCATGAGAGTGTCTTGGAGTGCTTAATTCTTTCTCCTTTCTGTATATTAAGAAGCTTTGGAATCAGCTCTCAGAACCCAGGGCAGTCTCCCATTTTTTTGCTAATGGGAATACTCTGAGCATGGACTTCCTGCTCTCTCACCTGACTCTCCAGGGCTTTCATAGTTTTAGCAGGATATGGTTTTAATGAGGCTTCTAGAAGCTTTAGAAACTTCTTTAATGATTTTGTTTTGACCTTTTACCACTGCCTTTGCTGAGCCTGAATTGATTGTCTATACTGAAATTTGCTAGCACAATACCAATTTTAATATTTTCACATGCAGCGCCCCCCCAATTCTTGAGTCTAGAATGGCACATATTAAGGGCTGCAATGAAAAATAAAGGAGTAATAATCTCCCCTCCTCCCTCCAGTAGCAGCTCAGTGCCCAAGAGTCCCTGTCACCTCTTTGTTAAGAACACATAGCAACTAGGATTCCCAGGTGGCTGGAAGCATCCAGACTTGCCCAGGTTTTTATTCTCTTTAATGCTATGGACATTTGAATAGAGCCCAGCAGGAAATATTCACTGGCCCCAGTCCTTTGTAAACAGTTGGGATTCTCACCATGCAATAGGCAGGAATAAGTAAGGCCAGTGTGATATGGGCCAGGCTGCCCCCTCTGTCCTCTCTGCCCCTGGATTCTGAATTACTCAGTCTCTAGTCAGCTTGGCTCCGAGTTCATTGGACTGAACTTCTGTGTATATGGAGCCTTTGGAAATGGGCAAACCCACAGGAAGCCACCATAGACCACGCTTCCTGCTGTCATCGTGTCTGCCTGCTGATTGACAGTCTGCATCATTGCCTTGATATTTCTTCTTGATCACCATCCCGATTTCCCTTACGTTTTTAACTTCCAGGAAAACTTTAAGATGTTCCTTTCTTTCTATGTATAGCTTTCTTTTTTCCCATTTCCTCTGTTTGCAGTATAGTATGTGGATCCGTTTCTTTAGTATTGACCACCTTTATATGAAGTTTTAATCTAAACTGTGACCTGTGATTCATGATTTTCTTTGTAGTTTTTCATTTTCAAAGCTAAGTGTCCTTCCTGAAATCAGAAGTTAATAGTGCTGCCAGCCTGAGCAACACAAGTCCATGATCCTTACTGCTCAGGATGCTGAGGCAGAAGGATGAGAAAGCCTGGACCACAGAGCAAGGTCACGGTCAGCCTAGGCAACTTATTGAGACCTTACCTCAACATCAAAAGTAAAAAGAGACCCAGAGGCAAAACTTCAATTCCCAGTACTACAAAAGAAGGAGAGGATGGTGTAGAAGAAAAAAGTGAAGAAACTTTAAGTATCGTTTTTATCTTTTAGTTAGTAATAGAAATATAATATATAATTGAGAGGAGGGCAACTCTACATCTGATAGGAAGGAAAGGAAGAAAGGAACTGAAACATAGGAAGACTTGGAAATGTCGCGTGTTGGTTAACGGGGAGAGAAGGCGTTGGGACAGGCCAGAAGTGCACAGCTAATAGTGATCCAGGCTTAGCTCAGTGGAGGTACAGCTAATGTTCCCATCCTATTTCATCGTCCAAACTTCTCTAGGTGTCTAGACTATCACAGCATATTGAGAAGGGTTTTTACTGCTTTGACTATTCAAAAATGACTCCTTCCACATATAAAGAAACCAACGTTTTAGTGAGAGGCCTGGAGGCCAGAGAGAAGAAAATATCTGGCCATTGCAGAGCTGCTACTAACTCATTAAAAATAAAGAGCTAGGTAGCTTGGTAGCAAATGAAGCCACAGTTGGACTCTTTGTAGGGCACAGCGCAGTTCTCAGTATGCATGCTGTTTCTCTTTCATGATCTTACTGCCAGGCTGTGGTGCCCTGGACCTTAAACACAGGAATCTTTGCTCAGGACTGCCCAGTCTCATACTCATGGGTCTGCCAAACTGAGGAGCCACTGTCCTGGACTCTGAAGAATTCTATCTTCAGAGCACCGGTAATGAGATGGACACCAATCCGCACACCACATGGTGCTGTGCTGGCTGTCCAGTAGGAGGAGGATGGGAGGGAGCTGAGCATCTAAACTCCATTACTCATACAAGCTTGAGGAGAGCTAAGAGAACGATGGAAGGAAGCAGGTTCTTGAGGAATAATGATCATATAATAAAGAGCATATATTTAAAGTATACACTAGTTTGTTTTGACCTGAGTATAATAAACCCTTGAAACCATGATCAAACTAATAGACATATCTTGTCTCCCAAAAGACTAAGAAAATTATTTCATGAGCAAACATCTGTGATGTAAATTCCAGATGTGTAAGAATGTGTCGAGAGCCTTTCCAGCCTACCTACCTGTGCATCACCAAGGAAGAGTGGGTCTGGCTGGTACCTGTGCACCACCAAGGAAGAGTGGGTCTGGCTGGCCAAGGCTGCTAGCAAACTAGAGTGGAGGGCATGAGTGAGATGGGGTGTGGTCTGGACAGGGATCACTGGCAAAGCCAGGCAAACCAGGCTTCCCCAGAATAGAAAGGGTATGGGACAGAGAGGGAGGTGGGAGGAGGCAGCATGTTCTCTTATGACTAGCGAGAAGCCATTAACGGACTGCCAATACCAGAGCTCCCTGTATTGGTTTGCCATCAGTGTGGGAACAGCATAGTCTTGGTGATCACTTAGATCATGGGCTGGTGAAGGCCAGGAAAACTACTGGGATCTCGTCATTGCCGACAATATTTGTTAGGATCTATAACTCCCAACTGAATCTGCCTGCTGAATCTGCTTTCACTCATTTCAAAAGCTGTCCGCGACCCTGGCATAGATACTGTCATGTGGCCCTGCATGAAAACTTGATGCACTCTTGCAGGGGCTCAAGTTCAGTCCCCAGCACAATCAAGGCTGCTTGCAAGGGCTTATAACTCCAGCTCCAAGAGTCCCACGCCGCCATCCCCCACCGTTACCTATCCTCATGTTGAGCTCTCCTTTCTCTCTTTCTCTCACACACACGCAGTTAAAAGAAAATTTCTTTAAACGTTTAGTGGAGTTGAATTCATTTACAACTTGAGCACAACGCTTTCTATGTCCCTGTCCCTAGTTCTTTCCCTTGCAGATCCATAGTAGAAGTGTAGGTCCTTTATTCAAGTGTGCACCATTTGTAATACATATGGGAGATCCCAGCAGTGAGACTTATATACAGTTGTGGGCAGTAATGCTGTGCCATTGTCTCCGGGGACTCCCTCCTGTCATCCGGTTCACAAGACCGTCACCATTCTGGGAAGTACTTCCTCTGGCAGTCTTCATCTTGTCCTTGTTGATCTCTGTCTGTGAACCCAAACGTGGTGCCCGTGCCTGCTGACAGCACAAACCCCGCTGTTACGTCGCTGTATGTGCTCTGAGATGATCACATTTGAGCCGCTGTTCGCTGTTGTGTGTGCAGCTGCTTACGCTAACGTTTCTGCAGCTTTCTTCTCTAACTGTATTTTTATGCCTTTAAAACAAATTATAGTTCTGCAGTTATCTTCATGAATTCCTTTAGTTACTTTACGGTTGTCCAGTATGGCATGTGAATACCGGGTCTGCGCCGTGCTCGTGCTCTAGCATACCGTGATCATATGTGTAGCAGGCATGGCACAGCTAAAGCTCATGCAGGGATAGTGAGGCGTGTTTGTCAGAGAGCAGCTGTGACATGGAGCAAGGGTACCTTTGGTCTGGGTTGTTTAAGGTAGTGATTGGAAGCAGAAAACGATGTGTCCTAGACAAGAAAGTGGTATAGACTGGAAGCGATGTTCCTGTCTAGAGTTTTAAGACCCTTCGAAGGGTTGCCTTACCTTTCTGCGGAGAGTGCCTGTTCAGCTCCTCTGTAAAGTTGTAGAAGGCCCAGTTGGATGAGGGATTTGCTAGATGAATTAGCTGGTGATAAAGACTGCTGTTGCTTCATTTCCTGGCTAGCATCTCCTTATCAGATCCCCATTCTGTACCTGAGTGACAGCTGCTCGTCATTGTGTCATGCCGCACTGAGCCTCCAGCCCACGCGAGCCTCCAGTTGCCACTCTTCCTTCTCTGAGCTCTTCGTGAACGCAGCTGTATTTTCTTTAGTTTGTCTTTCATCTTCATAGATGAACTTTTATTCTTTTTTTATAAAGGCTTACTGAACCGTTTACCGTTAGACAAGGAAAGGATAGTTTTATTTTTATATTATTTTTTTCTAATCGGGTCTTACCATGTTACCCAAGCTGGTCTGAAACTCAGAACCCTGGTTCCTCAGCCTCCTGACTATCTAAGGTTACAAGCTTCTGCCACTGAGTCCACTTCCCACACCAACAGAGCACGTCCAGGCACTGACAGCTGCCTGAGGTGCGATGCCCAGTGCAGTCAAGGAAACCCTGAAGGAGGGAATGAGTTGAATCAATTTTCATCATTTTAGAATGAGACTGTGCAAAGGTTAAATCATTTGCTCCAGTGACAACTGATTTTTCATCCTTTAAGATCTGGGAGAGGAGCATGGAAGCCAGTGCGGTGTTTTCCTGTGGTCTGTTGACCTCACCGCGCACCCTGGTGCATGTGTCAGCTGTCACGTTGATTGTGACAATTGTCCATTGATCAAACACCACGAGCAGACGCAGCCTTAGGAAGAAAGGCCTTAGTTTATGGTCACAAAAAGATGGCATCCTCGTGGCGAAGTGGCATGGCAGCGGGAACAGAGGCTGCTGACGGAAGGGGAGAGAGAGCTTGCGTAGGAAGTGAGATGAGGCTTAAACCCTCAAAGCCCATCCCCGGTTGTGTGCTTCTTCTAGGGACGCTCTGCTCTCTAAAGGTTCCATAACTTCCCCAAATAGTACCCGTGACCAGGGATTTATCAGTCAAGCCACACAGCGAATGTCACTGGAGCTGTTTGGTAACAGTTTCAGACAGACTTTCTGCCATGGTGCAGGTTCTTATGCCTTTGTTATATTTTAGTCAAACCTAATAGGATTGCTCAAGTTATTTTTCAATAGATTTTTTACATATAGACAACATATCTAAAAATATTTTGAGTATTTTGCATGGTTCTGGAAGCTAATTTAACATAAACATCTCTCTTACATCGTAGTCTTAAAACTTCCTAGCAAGAACTGTTGATTGGGCTGGGCAGTGTTGGTGCATGCCCTTAATCCCAGGCGGATCTCTATGAGTTCGAGGCCAGCCTGATCTACAAGAGCTAGTTCCAGGACGAGCTCCAAAGCTGCAGAGAAACCCTGTCTCCAAAAAAAAAAAAAAAAATGGTAGAACAGTTTTTTATAATTCTATAATTTGTTTTTGTCTGACTTTGAAATAGTCTTATTTATGCTAGCGTTTGTAATCAGATGGCTTATAATTTAGTGATGTTGGAGTAGTTAACATTTTGCCACTCATATATTTTGACCAGTTTTATTTTTAAATTTTTTTAAAAGAAAAACTATCACAAAAATTGCATCATTATGGGGGCACTAACTCTGTAAGCAGAGAAGCTAAGTATCTCTTTCCAGTGGGAATTGGTTTGTTCCTTTGAAGAAGCAGAGGTGTGAGCATTGTGGGTAGCTGCCCTCCAAGCTTGTGTGAACAGAAGGTTCTTGTGGGAAGCAGGGTGTCCTCCCAGTCCTAGCTAGACTTGCTGCCTAGAGCTTGTGTTGAGAGCACCTGCCCTGTGAGCTCAGCTAGACCAACCCTGGATGTTGCCTATAGAAGACCATTTGGTCGCCCAAGCTTATGAGGAAGGAGATAGTGGCAGCCACGTCTGCTCTTCCTGTCCCTCTTTCCTCAGTGGCACAGCCTTCTTCTGGAGCCTTGTTTCTGCTTCCTTCTTCCTGTCTCCCTTTAAGCCGGGGGTCGGACTGAAGCTGACAGCAAGCCCTTCCTTTCCAGAGTATTTCTATTTCCTTCCGCCAGACATGAAAGTCATGATGGCAGTTATTCTCGCGAGGCCCCTGATAAGACCCAGTCTGCCCCTTGTGCCTCCTTGCTTCTGGTGAGAAATCTGCTTTTGTTTCAACTGGGTTCCCCGGTAGGGAGTGTGTCATCTTGTTCTGGCTGACATCATGAGTTTCCCTTTGCCTTTGTTTGTCGGGAGTTTAATTATAATGTGTCTTCATGTGAATTTCTTTTCAGTTTTCTTCTTCCAGGTTCACTTAGCTTCTTGATCTGTAGGAAGAGGTCTTTCATCAAATTTGAATGTTTTCACCTTTTATTTCTTTAAATAATTTTCAATTCTCCCATCTTTCTTTTCTTATTCTGATATTCCTCTGGATTTTCTTCCTGTTCCTCAAGATTTCTTTCTTTCTTCGTGACAGCCAGTTGTCCTTCTATTCTTTCCCCAGCTGCTGAGCCCAGTCAGTAAGTCTGTAAATGTTTTATTGTATTTTTCAGTTCTGTAATTTTTATTTCCTCTTTTGTAACCTCTGTTTCTTACCTAAGAATTACTTATGTATGTCTCAGGAAGATATACAGTTTTGCTGAAAACATTTTTATAATACTTGCATTAAAAATCCTGTCAATTTATTTTAATATGGGATTAGTCTTGATACTGGCATCAGACAATTTTCTTATCACATTGTGACTCTCTGTGCTCTCGTGTGATAGGTGATTATTTGCCAAATATTTTGCCTTCTCTGTATTTCTAGGTCACATTTGGATTTTTTTATCTTCATGGATAGTTATTTTTTTTGAACTGTGGTTAGGATGTTGCCTCAGTTTTTATATGCTTTTGCAATATATTTCAGTTTTCTCAGTTTCTCTAAGGTGACTGGGTTTCCCACTGGACTCTGTCGACTGAGAGAACAGGAAGGCTCTCTGGACAGCCCATTTCCTGCTTTCCATGACTTACCTGAGCATTTTTACACCGAGGTTTGATTCTGGAGCATATCGCTTAGGAGAGCATCTTAGCGGCTGCTTGTGTACTGCAGTGTGCACACCAGGCTCCCCGCTGCTTGTGCCCCAGTGTAGAAACTTCATACGTGTTTACTCGTCTTCATCCCTCTTGTAATGAGATTGTTCATATTAACTACACAACTGAGAACCACTTTTAACAGCGTGAGAATTTTAACTTGTCACCACAGGTAATAATTTTGAAAATTGAAAACTATGTAAGATATGCGTAAGAAATAGCAGTCCTTTGGTGACGAGCATCAAGTGGCCTAGTTTTTTAATTGGTATCTTTCAGTCTTATCTATAGTGAGGCTACCAGCCAGTATACAGTTTCTCCATAGCATCCCTGTTGGAGGTGCCTTGAGCTGACATTAGTACTTGAATATCCTTTGGAGCATCTCAAGCTTCATGCTATTAACTAAATAATGTTAATATCATAAGAAAATAATTCAGACAAATATTGGCCATTAGTTTGCTAGGGCTACGGTAACCCAGTTCCCTAACTAAAACACTTAAACAATGGATATTGATTATCTTCGAATTCTCAAGACCAGAAGTGCAACATCAAGACGAGTCCTATACCCCTTGCCTGTTTCTGCAACCAAAGCTGGAAGAGTGGTAAAGGAACACTTCCAGCCTCTTGGCATCTTCCGCTGGTTGCATGGTGTATCCCTTAATTTTCTTGTTGCTCTTATAAAATCCCTGTTAAAAGCACCTTCAGGAAGGAAGGATGTATTTAGCTTTACTGTCTCTAGAGAAACAGCCCACCATGAGTGGGAAAGTATAGAACAAGAGAAGAATGTGTGCTCGGAAAGCAGCCAATCACTGTATTGAATGCACTTGTATTCAGCCCCCTTTCTCATTATTATTCAGTTGACCCCAGCCCATGGAATAGTATGACCTACCGTTAGCATATGTCTTCCTATATAACCCTCCTAAACCTGCCCAGAGATGGCGAGTCTAAGTCCTATCAAGTCGGTAGTCAGGATTGACTATCACATGCGACTTCTTATATCTGCTTGTCTAGTCTTCACAAGAAGTTTTCTCAACTTTTCCTTTTCATATGATAACTTCATTTTAACTAAGTATATCCCTAAGATGCCTATTCTAAATAAGGTCACAGTCTGAGATACTAGGACTTGGGATTTCAGTCTATGAATTTTTAAGAGACATCTTTCCATCTAGGATATGCCAGTCAATTAATTGTGTGATCCTCAGATACACTCAAACAGCAATTATTAAAAACTGAAAACTCTAGCAGCAAATATTAATAATAAAATAATAATAATAATAATAAAAGAGCTTCGTAGACACTAAGTCACTGTCCTGACGTCAGGTGGACCTTCATCTCCACACCTTGGTCGCAGTGCACCCTCTAAATTCTTTCCTGTAAACAGCCACCACTCAGTTCTCTGCCTCTGTGATTTACTGCTGCTCAAAGTTGTATTGCAGTTCTTAAGTCACATCTTATAGCAAACAGTGGGCTTTCAACCTTTAGTTAGTCTTTAAAAATGTGAAAACATATATAAATATTAATAGTAAAGAGTAGACAGAAACAAAAGCAAGAGATGGCCAAGATAATGGCACTGTCATAGATTAATTTGCTTCTTGTTTGAAGGTGGCTGTAATGACATCTCATTTTTTTCCTAAGTATCACATGTCCCCAGCAGCTTTCCCTGACTGTCAGTCATGCTCAATATGAAGCTGTCTTAGCTTGGAGCCTTGGAATTTACAGAAGCCATTTTTATACCTGTGGGTACCATTCTTTGCAGTGCACATAGTGAGGATCACTAATATTGTAGTGGGTGTTTTGTTTAAAAATTCAGTTTCCTTTACATGGAAATACAGAGTGGAGGGAGCATCAGGTGGGGTACTAATTTTACACTGCCCAGGCATAGTTCTGTGTTTCTGATAGTGTCATTTCCAGGTGTAAGGTAAAACGTGGCCTTCGTAACTCCTGTTACCTCCTCTGTATTTACCATGGAGAGTGACGTTTCTAAGACTCGGGGTCTTCTGCTCGGCGCTTACTTTGTTCCGCTGTTGGAAAGACAAGAATGAGAAACAGTTTCAAGTGAAAGTATTAGTAAAATCTTATACTGATTTGCTGATTTTTTTTTATTGCTCAATGTATGGAACTGCCAGCAGTTCCTGGCATTGCTCCATTAATATATGCTTAGACTATGCAAGATTTTGTCTTAATATGCTCAGTCTTTATTTATGTAAAGCATAATTCCGACCCGTCTGAGTAATGGACATTTAACAGAAGCAGATTTGTAAGCTGGCATTGTTGGAATACGTAGGCCGACATGCTAGGCTTCTGCTGAGATACGCTTTTAATTGAAGCAGAATCACGGCGATCTATCACCCACGAGTCGGACTGTGACGCAGCACACTGGGTTGTACCATATAGTTCCCATATGCTGTGCTCAGGCCTGTAAACATCCTGTGGTATATTTCTGAGTGTTATCTAAGCACATGCCATCTTGTGGACGATGCATCTGGTATCAAGTAGGTTTGAAAAGCAGCTGTTAGTGAGGGTTGTACTTACCAGTGATTGAAGGTCATTCATAAAAACAGTCGTTGTTTAATAAAGCTCTATTTCAGCAAGAATAAAGTAAACACTCACTGGTAGTACTCTGTGTTTATGTTTACAATTTTATTAAATTATAATTCACATTTTCTGAAATACACCTAAGGGGAAAATAGCTTATAGATCCCACCATTTATCTGTAGATTAAATCTCAGAGTTCAAAATAAGAGCCTGAAAGGATCAACGTGAATGAGTATACTAATGAAACCTTGATTTTCTAATTCCTGCCTGCAAAAGGAGTTCTTTGGGGCATAATAGTGTGATAGCTCATGCATCTGCTGTAGCAAGTGCTGCTCAGATGAGCTGGTGCCTAGCAGGGCACTGGCGCGGTCTGAACTCCCGAGTGAGGTGGTTTTGCTACTGCATGTTACGGATTGTACTGCAGAAAAGCCCAGAATTGTGGTGATGGAGACCGTTCTCCTGGTGCCAATATATTCTCCCATTCAGCTAACTCGGGACTACCTTTTCATTTATGTATTTTTATTTATTTGTATTTTATTTATGTTTTTAATTGACAGCTACATAAAATATCTGCTACACAAGTGTAAGTGTGGTGCTAGGCGTTTTAGTTTGCACTCCTTTTCTGAAGGTAGTCACTACTGAATTGTGTATGTGAGCAGAGTCTCTCACATTCTCCTTCCAGGCTGACACACTCCAAGTCTCAAGAAATTCTCCTATAGCCAGAAAATAATGCATTTTCCTTATCCTCAGTAGTATGCTCATTTCTTTCTTATTGAGATCCTTTTGTCCCCAGAGATATTTGTCCTTCTGCCCATCTTCCAAATTCATCTGTTTTCTAATATTATTTATAGCTCTGGTGTTTGCTTAGATTAATCTCCTTTGTTCTTCAAGGCAAGAATTTCTCTAACAGGTTCAACCCTACAGGTTGATTACAGACCTGCGACCTGTAATTCAATAGAGCACTGCCCTGTTTACAAAGTCCAGGTTTCCTGTGCTGTCAGTTAGGGCAATCAGCACAAAGACCAAGAGCTTTAGAAACTAAATAAACAATGAGAAAAACATTTGGGCCTGCCAGTACCCCTTCACAGATAATTTCACAGCCGTTGACTACAAGGTATCACTTGTTGTAGATGTCTGCAGAGTATGAAATCTGACGTGCTGGCTGGCCGTGTTCTGCCAGGAGCTCTCAGCATAGTCTCCCTCCAGAACCCACGGAGCCCTTCAGAGCTCTGCGTTCTCCTGTGCAGCCCAGGCGGCTCTGCTAGAGCAGACAGCCACACTTGCACCCTGCCACGTGTCATGTCGTGTGGGTTTCTCATATGGGACATCAAATTATTTAGAACTGGTAGATTAAGAATGTTGAGAATTTCTCCCTGCTCTCGTAGGGCACAGTACATCTACTGACAAGCGAGCCTCTGAACTCCTCCCCCAACCCCGTTTCTGTGCCAGCACATAGACCGCGTGGCTCCCTAAGGAGCAGTACAGACTGGACAGGCAGAAAGTAGGAGGTTGTCTCACATAGTGTGAATTTTAACCATTTAGGCAGTTAGCACCTTTATCCGGAGCACTGTGTGTGTTTGTATCTGTTTAATTTGCTGTGTGCTGTTGTTTTTGGCGTTGCTGCTGGCCTGTGTGCTACTGACGATAGCTCTTAACACGAGTGCTCGTAGGTTTCAGAACAGTGAAATTGCTAGGAGCCAGTCATCAGCTTAACTGCTCCCCATCAGGTGCAGCCAACTCTCTCCTCTCAGCTCAGAAGCCTCGTGATGGTCCAGACTTTAGAACCAGCTCTCCCATGCGAATGGGCCTGCTGGAGATCCAGGCTGCACCCACACACGTAGGCCGGACGGGAGAGATGGCGTTGTAAGGAAACCGTAGGAAAGCAAGCTGAAGGTGACCTTCCACAGCTGCTCCTTCTTGTGTGTGTCGGAAGACCTTCCAGTGGAGTGTCTTAAACCTATTTCTCATGGAGATGGTCATCTGAATTCCTACCTTGAATTTGTATATAAGGCCATATTGATTGATTATTAAGGGAAATATTAATCTTGCAAGCATATCATTGACCACAGAGCATAGATTTTTGAGTGGAAAGCCAGTCTCTTCAGGGCCTGTGATGCCCCACAGGTGAGACACGGAGGCGTGCTGTCGGTTAGCTCGCTGACACGCCCAAGCCCTTCACATTTCAGTCATGGCTCATCATCCTAAGGGGTGCAGCCCGAGACCCTCACTATAGTTATGGTCTGGGCGATGCTAAACCCTGTAATCTAATGCCTCTTATGTCCCGACTGTGCCGTTGCCACGCTTGGTAATTGTTTCTTGTGCAGCTTGAAGTGTGACAGCAAAACTAACACACGTTTCTTTTTCCTTCTTCACAATTTCACAAATAGAAAATATGTTTGCTGTAGATCTCAGCAGTCCCAGGAGATGATTTCCCCTTCTTTACGTAAGAACTTTCCCCCTAAAGGAACCACTTATGGTTTCCTGTTGAAGTATTCAAATCCTGTGCCTTGAGGCTACTGTAAAGTAAAGGTTACTTGAACAGAGTATTTAGTCTCATACTGCCAGACAGCTTGACAAGCCAGCCCCGAGTGATGAATGAAGGTAGTCCATAAGGTATATGCGCCGCCCCTCCTAAAGAAACGCTCCCTGAGAGGGCGTAGCATATTGCACAGAGGGAACTTAAATGGAAGAAAATGTTTGCCTGAAGTTTCCCATTCAGTATTTCTGAACTGTTGGGATAAGTGACACAGTAGGAAGTAGAGTCTCAGATCAGCAGCGTGTCGTGCTTGTCTCCTGACTCTTGGTGGAGACATTAGTGATCTAAGGTTTGTTCTAATCTGACTGAAGCAAATTGGCATTTTACTTGGTTGTTTTGTTTTGTTTTATTCTTTATTTTTCCTGAATCTAAATTCTTTGTTTATTGAAGTTTGAGTTTCATTTTTTTAATTTTTCATATTCTTAATGTTATTTTGTTCTTTTAATATAAATCTGTTTTATGTATTTTAAGCATTAGTGTTTTCCTGTAGTCTTAAATTCAAAATACATGTTCAAGGTTTTATCTATATATTGACTTGCTTATGGCTTGTTGTCTTTCTGTATATATATATATTTTTTCTTCTTGTAAAATCATATCTTATAATGTAGATGGCATGTCAGGAAGTCTTCATGGGAATGATAATACTGAATTGAGTGGGAATTGAGTTGGATCAAGGACTTGCTCCTTAAAACATTGTAAGCAGATTGGATGCCCACATGGAGACTGTGAGATCACATAGAACTCAGAGCCTAGGAGGGGAGCACTGGCAGAACACCTTGGGTCTGTTTTAAATTTTCTCAGCTTTGATGGTAGCAGTACAGTAGGGAGCCCTTCCATGTCTGAAGGAGGGGACTTCATGACTAGATGTGTGGCAGAAAGACATTACTGGTGTGATTAAGGGAGTCTGAGAAACACCAACATACAGGCAAGCTTGCTTTCATTGATAAGTGCTAGGATCAAACTAGGTCTGTGTGCTTTTTCTGGAGACTAGCCATGATTTCAGCATCTTCAGACTAGCGGGCAGGAATGTGCACTTTTCTAGAGGCTAGCCATGAGAGCAGCACCATGAGAGCAGTTCCCTGTGTAAGAAAGGAGAACCGAAGACCACATTTATCAAAGACTGGTAGATTGGATGATGTGTGGTGTATGAGAGTCTTAAGTTGGAGTGGCACGGGTGAATAAAGGAGCTTGCTTATAGTTTCTGCGGTTGCTGAAGGTTTAGTCCATCATCATCACGGTGGGCAGCATGCAAGCAGACACGGTGTTGGAGAAGGAACTGAGAGTTCTCCATCCAGATCCATAGGCACCAGGAAGAGAGACCAGGTCTGACGTGAGCTTATGGAAGCTCAAAGCCCACTCTAGTGACTTCCTCCAACACGGCCACACCTTTTAATCCATCCCAAGTAGTGACGCTCCGTGATGACTGAACATACAAAGATATGAGCCTTATACAAACCACAAAGAAAAAACTGTGATTGTATTTCATTAAAATGACAGGTTTTAATAAAGGGCTGGGTTTGATGTTTTTATAAAACCTACTGTCACTGTTGATAAATATCTTTCCCTTTATTTTGAAGGAAAGGAGAAGATTTTAACACTCAATTTCTTTGAAAACTCCAAGTAAATTCCTCACTAAAGATTATACAGTAACTGGTGTTAAAATGGAAAATCAGTTGTTTCTGTCAATAGCCTTTTTTTCTTTTCTTTCTTTTCCTCACTTTTGAGAGACCTTAGACACAACACTGAGGGCTAAATTTCTGACTTTTGTTTTTCTCCCTTTAAAAAAAAAAAAAAGATGTTGCTTTCCAATGTGAGAAGATTTATTCAAAACCATTGCAGTTTTTTTTTTTTTTTACATGAGAATTTGTTGCCTTAAAGGCCAGGCAGGGTGAAGACATTTAAGATACCAATGGGTCTCTGAATTCAAGGCCGGTGTTTCTATATAGCAATTTCTAGGCCAGCCAGGACTACATAGCAAGACCCTGTCTTGATAGAGAGATGCATAAGAATCCCCTAGTATGGGCAAGACTTTGGTTTGATCTCCAAAAGTATAAGAAATAAGTAAGGAAATAAAATTTAAAAGTTTTTTAAAACATACATTAACCAAAAATATTTTGAAAATTTTATTTGCTAAAATATCCAGCGTGTAGAGAAGCCAGCACTGCTTCTGTGATGGGAAGGAGACACAATAGAAGAGACTTCATATTTGGGAAGGGTCGTGAGGAAGAGGCCTAGCTGGAAGAGAAACCTCAGTTGGAGGAGGATCCAAGATGTAACTGGGTAACCTGAAAAGGGGAGGAGCCAAAATGCTGGTGGATCCAGGTTGGATGAGCTGAACTCTAGTAGAGCCTGGAGTGAGGGAAGACCGTAGTGGAGGAGGGGCTACTAGCTATGGCTTCAATAGCCCAGACACAGCTTCCTGTAAGGCTGTGGTTCCAGGGCCTCTGAGCATCTGTAATTCCATATGGCAGATGACATCAGTGTCTGACTCTTGCTCCAGCATTGTTAAGAGTTCAGCATAGATATGAGAAGAAGGGAGGTCTCTGGGGACTTGGGAACCCTAGGAGCACGTGCAGGCTATGGGCCTGCTCAGCAGCAGCAGGTGTCCGTGGAGGCAATGTCTGACTACGCCTAGGTGAGACACATCAGACACCATGCCCCTTCAGGAGAAACCGTGATGTCAGGACTAAAGCCACATGGGCCCTGCACAGCCCAGAGGCGCCTTCTCCATCAGTTGAGCAACAGGCTCCATCAAGTACCATTTCATGCTGTCACTCAGTCTCTGTCCAGATGTGTCCCAGATGGAGAAGAACAGCACCAGCATCCTTCCACAGAGCTCATTGTTGTCTCTGTGTGACAGAACTAGCATGCTTCTACCGTGTGCTCAGAGCAGCGGACTGCAGAGACGAATGCCAAGTCCAGTGATGGACTCAGGTGCTTCCAAGATGGTGGCAGCATTGCTAGAAGAGTAAGGGTTCTGCAGTTTCCCTGGGAGCTGGAGCCGGTCAGGTGGGCTCTGGAGGAGCAGAGGAGTCCAGGCACGTCAGGCACCCCATGCTTGAGTTGACCTGGGTCTGAGAACGCCGAACGGGACGGTTTTATTTCACATGTGGATTATTTTCCAGCTACAGCTTCACTTTGCCTGAAGCTATAAAAGCTGTAAACATCAGCCGTAAATGTTCCCTAAGATATATACGACATGAAATCAAACTTAGCCAATGCTGGCGTGAGACTTTTAGGATTTAGTGGCTTTGTAACTGAACTCTAAAATAGCACAGTTTTCCATTTCTCGTTCTTTCTGTGAACTAAAACTGGGAGTTGAGCCACACAGAATGGCTTGTGGTCTCTCTGAGGGCTTTCTTCACAGGCTGCACCTCAGGGAACGTAAGTGCGGTGCGTTTGCAGGCACCTGTTGAGGCCGGCTGGCCACCTGCTGCCATTCAGAACATTGTCTTGGTCATCTTCTTTTGCAATTTCCCTGTATCTTAATTTGTAAAGGTGTGAGGCTCCCTGCTAAACTTTCCCACAAAAGTGCTGAGGCAAACAGACCCCCGAAGCCATCATTAAAGCCGGCCTCTTCTCAGATGCCAGTGCCCATAGCGAACTCACTCACTTGCTGTCAGACAGTGAAGAACACTGAGCAGTTAATGCAGGTGACAGCCAACAGTCACTTCAGTTCACTAATCCTAGCCTTGTCTGGGGTGGCGTTGGCCTAGGCATAGTCACGTTGGGTTCGCTGCCATCACTGGAGGCCGCATGGCGCAGGTGGAACCACTGTGCCCTAGTGCGGCCCCTTGGCGCCTGGTGATGAGGGCGTGGCTGGCGTCTCCGAGGTTCTTCTCACCATCTTTCTAGGCTCCACCTGTGTTTGCTGGCTCCTTCACACGGCAACTAGAGCAGTAAAAATATTTCAGCATCTTGCAAGCAGACATTGAAATTTTGTTCCAAAATGGCAAATTAAATCTGTCTCTAGTGGTTCCAAATTATGTAAAATCGAAAAGAAATTTTATCTCTGATGAGTCCTGTCATTTCTGTTCAGTAGCATTTTTAATTGATGAATTAGGCCTTTTTTTCCCTTCTAAAGAAACTCATCCATCCTATTCATTGTTATTCCTGGGGAACTTACTTTCTAACTCTGAAATTCTCTCTTTCGCCTTTCCTGTCATTGAATTAGCCTAATGCGCTGCTACGGTTGACTTCTCATGACCCCATACATAATGTTTTTGCAAACCAAGCCAACCAGTTGTTCAAGAGTTTTAGAGACCTGAATACCCGAGGCGATCACCTGAGGCGGAAACATCTGATGGTGAATGGATGCTGAATTGTTCACCTCCTAAAGGTCTGTTCGTTGGTTACAACTCCTTAGAAAAATCTATTACCACGTTTCTAGAACGTTGTCTCACACTGTCCCTCGGCCACATCAGTTACCTTTCCTAGTATACGCCGTGATGCACCAACAACCCAAATTGCCAATATCCGGGCACTATTCTAATTAGAGCTTTTTGTTTTTGTTTTTGTTTTTTGTTTTTCGAGACAGGGTTTCTCTGTACCTTTGGAGCCTGTCCTGGAACTAGCTCTTATAGTTCCAGGCTGGTCTCGAACTCACAGAGATCCGCCTGCCTCTGCCTCCCGAGTGCTGGGATTAAAGGCGTGCGCCACCACCGCCCGGCTTAGATCATATTAATGTACAAATTTTGTACATTACTAATATAATTTAAATCAACCTGTATAACATTTTACCTTGATCATTAGTCTGGTAGTGTTCGCTTCTTAAAAATATTTTTTAGATGTTAGTATATTCAGTCAGTAACAAAACTCAGAAGACAAATTAGATAAATATTGCTCATCTTTCAGTAGTCTGAATTAATTTACCCAGAAAATAAAACAGAAAAAAACTTTCATGAATCAACTTCCCGAAGACTCTTAATGTTTTAAACTCATGTAAACAAGTCCTGAATGATATTAATTCATCCCTTCCCCTCATAATAGTGTTAAATAAAATGAGGAAAATTTGAAGGCATCTGTTTGCTGATTGAGAGCAGCAGTAAGAACAAGTCTTGGTGCTGAGGGTTCCTGCTAATGACAGGCCCTTGAATTCGTGTTGTCTGGGGAGAAAGCGTACAGAATAAGAAGGAAGCTCACCTTCTAAAATCCTATCACCAGCCTGGGAACTCAGAGGCTCGGTGTTCGCTTCCACAGCGCTTTTAGATGTGAGCGAAAGAGCCGTGAAATCCTTCACACCTCATGTTGGCTGGAGCTGTTCACCTTGGCCAGACAAGGACACAACCTAACCAGCTCCTGGCTGTTGGTTTAGGTTTCCAGAGCTTACTGGTAAAGAAAAGTGGGGGGCTCATGCCCTTTGGAACCCCAGGCTAGATATTCGAGCCAGTGGGTGCAGGACTTCTACACTTCTGTCCGAGCTCCTTTCCACCCCAAGCACAGGGTTATGAACTGATGTGTTTATCTCTTTTAACTTGTTTTCTCCTTAGTAAGAGGAAAATCAGTTCTTCCTGACTGATTCATGGTTCTGTTAGAACAGACTGTAGAGCTGACAGGAGCCACAGCATCCCATAGGAGCACATGGCATTGCTGCTGGCACAGGATGACGTGTGTCTGATTGCCACTCAGAAGAAGTGCCCGATTGATAGTGGCTTCACCATAATATAGACATTAGTTTATAAACTTTTCAACATAAATGCAATCTGGTGTGATCGCATAGTCTTTTTCTACAGCTTAGTTTAGGCAAAGTAGATGTGAGCATGGCCTCTCGGCAAAGATATGTAACATACTTCTGGATGCTGAGCTTACCAGAAAACCTTAGTTAGAAACATACTGCTACAGCATCTACCCTGTTACCGAGATTACAGTTTTGACATGTCATATTGAGAAGATATTACTATCAAATCAAGAGTTTTAACCAAACTAAAATTTGTATGCTAAAACTAAATACTGCCAATCCTCTTTCTTGAGAGACATAGTATAATAAACTGTTATTTATAAATTATTGGCTGGATGGCTTAGGCCATTGCTGTTGAACAGAAGCCCTCTATTCTCTCCCCAGTTCTTTACCTTGCTGGTTTGCAGTACAATGTGTCTTTAAAAATATCTCTGTCTTTTCACTCTCAGGATAAGAAGCCTCAGATCAGATTCCTTTGCAGTAGATACAGACAACTGAGAGTACGTTCATATTTTCCTTAGTTCTTAAACTGTAGATTAGGATGTACACACCCAACCTGTTTTAGAGGATTTTGTAAATGACGTATATCTCTTGCCCTGTATATTGTAGATAAGAATACATCTTTGTTGGTTTACTTTTCCTATTGCTTTACTTATTTCCACAAAAGAAAGGAGGAACAAGTAAGGTTTTAATGTACTCTCTAATGTACCAGTACACATTAATAAGAAATTCTATGCAACATTGTGTCAAGCACAATGTACATGGTTTCAGGACTGATCACGTTGTATTGGACAACCAAGTAAGGGGCTCATCCCTGAAAGAGGCTAATTCTCCCTCTCCGAAGAGAAATTGGTTCTTTGTCTAGGGGTGTGAACCTGAGATTTTCTTTTCACCTTCTGAATTAGCATTATCCATTGATAGTGTCAACATTTAGGCCTTCTTTATGTAGCTGTTCTTCAGAGAAAGTCTCTCTGCAGACTCCTTGCTCATCTTAAAATATTTCTGTCCCCTCTTCTGTGATGTTCCCTGAGCCGTAGATGAAGGAGCTTTGCTACAGATGTATCCATTAGGGCAGGCTTTCCCACAATCTGTTGGTCTCTTCTTTTGAGTCCATTTTGTCTCCATTTGCTGCAAAGAGAAACTTCTTCATTGAGGAATGATAGCTACATGTATCTGTAACTAGGATTAAATGTAACTAGGAATTGTGCTGGTCTAGCAAAGTAGCAGTGGTTGATTCTCCTCTAAGATTCGTGACCTCACCAGCCCCAGATAATTGGTTATATCCCTAGTACCAGGCATGATTTCCCTCTTGTTGAGTGGGCCTTAATTCCATTAGACAGCTGTTGGTTACCACCAATATGCGAGTTCCACTAGTATACCTTAACAGATATTTTCCGTCGTGGTCATTGTGGTTCCTAGGTGTCCCAGCTGGGCAGGACTACTAGGTGATTTCCTCCCTTGACAGCTGGTATATTACCTTCTGGTGCTATGGAAGTCAGAATGCAAGAAGGAAGCTTTCTGTTTAGATCCAGCTGAAATCATCCTCTGTCGAGTGTGAGGTGTCTTTGGCAATAGGTTTCTACCTTCAACCTCTGAGAGCAACTAAGGGAAATACCATTAGCCTGTGTATTATATAAAGAATTACTTGAACTAACCTAATAACCACTTATATGGAGGCTTCTCATGCCTGGTACTGGGGGCTTTGTTAGTTTATGGTTCTTATGGAGACCATTGTCTGCTCAAGTGACACAACTTCATCTCAGATATCACATGTGCACGTGTGCACACACACACATGCGCACACACTTGCCTGTGTATATGTTTGATATCATTTTAGGAAGCTTTGTTGTTATTTGTCCCTCCTTCTCCTTCTCTGTTGATCCCCTTCCTCCTACCCAGCTGGAGTCACCCTTCCCGTTTTCTGTCTCCTCCTTCATGGAGGATGTGTTGCTCTACTCCCCCACACCCTCCTCAGCCCTCAGGTCAGCTCCTCCGTTTCCCTTGCTACTCTGCACTGTTAATCACGTCTGAAAACTGGGATCCAGGAACCACACACTAAAAGAACATGTGGTGTTTGTCCTTCTGGGTATGGTTATCTCCTGCAATATGATCTTTTCTAGCTCCATCCACTTCCCTACAAAGTTCAGGATTTCATTTTTCCTTGTAGCTGAATAGTATTCCATTGTGTATAAGTGCCACATTTTCATTTTCTATTTATCTGTTGAAGGACATTAGTTAAAAAATACTTTTGTCGTAATCATAAATTAACTATCAAGTATTTTGGCTGAATGTTACATATCTCTTTTAAGAACAGATTAAATCTCTAGGTGGGAAATTACCATAATGATATCGGAAACCAGTATGCCTAAAATACATGTACACTGGAAAGTCGGGGCTGCGACTTAGAGAGTGTGTGATGATATGATGTCAGCATAACCCTAAAGATCATGTTCCCTGCGTAGCCCTCCTGACTGACGATTGCACCATCTAGGAAGTACTGTCAATTTTTAAGCAATAACAGGAGAATGGGAAAAATCATTGTTAGCAATCATCTCCCTAGATTAGAACCTAGTGATCATGAAGTCAGAAGCTGTGATTTCAGGTGCGCGGTGAGCACTCAGTTTGTGTTACAGAGAAAGCCATGTTGGCAGAAACGTCGCACACAGCCTTCCTCTGCTAGTCATGTTCCAGGTCAGCAGTCTGGCAGTGTCTGCTTCCAGCGGTAGATATGGAATTCTTGAAGAAAAGAACGTAACAGTGGGAACTCTGAGAGGACAGTGAAACTACCTGTCTGGAGTCCCTGTGGCCTAATTAAAGGCTGAGAAAAATTAGCCAGCAAAATTAAAATTTAATTGAAAACTAGAAATAAATGAGAAAAAATAAGGAATATATGTTTAAAAATAGTTTCAAGGTCTTCATAAAAAAAAAACCGCAAAAATACCATGCAGGAGCTAATAGAAAATAGTCAAAAATCACTAGTAGGAGGACCCAGGTTTCTCAAGATTACCTCCCCATGTGGATCTAATCCAGCCGAGTCCAGGAGAGTCCTGAGGGACTGGGCTGTCTTAGAGGTCAGCGTGAGGTCGCTAAGAGCTGCTGTCTGGATACAGTAGTTCAAACACACAGGCATGAAGTACAGAAGAATCTATAAACAGAGCCGCGCCAGGGTACCTGTGTTCAGGTGATTGTCACCAAAGTGCCAAAAAGGAAAGATCGATCATTGAACAAGTAGTTCGGGATTATTTCTGTGTTCCTGGGGGGGAACGAGATGCTGTGACCTTTATATCACTGGCAAAAATAACTCAAAATGAATCAGAAACCTAAAAGTAGGAATAATGAACAAACAAGAAACACTTCCTGACCTCGGGATAGTTTGAGGTTTCCTAGATAGGACTACAAAACATACGTGCTACATGGTAAGAAAAAATAATTGAGTGGAACGTCATCTGAGTTGAAAGTTTTACTATCTATTAAAAAGTAAAATAAAAAATAAAATTACAAGGTAGCACATGTTTAATTCCAGCTGAGACAGGAAAAATCTCTCCAGGTTCTAAGCCAACCCTAGTATCCATAGTAAGTTCCAGGCCTGCCAGGGCTACATATTGAGACTGTGTTTCAAAACGAACAAAGAAATAAAGAGTAAAAGGATCTGTACAAAATCAGCTGGGTTCTAATTTTCAGAGTTCTGAACAAGGAAACCAGCCATAACTCAATGAAAAGAGGAAATCTGCCCTAAGGTGACCAAAGCTGAGGCTGCGGATGGAGCTCTGTTGGTACCACACTTGCCTGGTACACATGACGGCCTGGGTTCAGTTCCCCGCACCAACGTACAAGTGCCCAGCAAGCACGTAGCATGCTTCCTAGTGTGCTGATTGTCAAGGGAAAGAATCTAAGCGGTGAGAAGATGCCATCCCTTCAAATTACCCAGATCTAGACAGTGCCACATGCTGATTCTTCACCACAGCCATCTGGAATTGTCAGGTGTTTTGGTGGGAATATAAAATGGTGGGGGCACTTTGGTAAACAATTTGACATGTTCTTATAAAATTAAATATGTACATAGTATGTTTGCCAGCAGTTTTACTCCTTATAAATACTCCCCCAAAGAAATGAAAACACGGATTCATTGAAAACCTTGCGCTTGGTTCAGAAGAGCGGGCTCAGAATGGAGAGCGCTCGCTCCTGCAGAGCTCTCAGGCCTGACATCCACACTGAAGCTCACAGCCATCGATAACTCCAGTTCCAGGAAATCCCACACCATCTTCTGACCTCTGCGGGCAGCAGGCACACATACAACAGGCACATACAAATTTCTAAAATAAAAAATTAAAACCCTTGGCTTTGGTGTCCATATCAGTGTTGTTGAAGATAACCAGAAGAGTTCCCTGAAAGATGAGTTGGTAATCAGCTGTGGTTATTATATAAGAACGCCTGAACAGCGGCATGGATGAAGCTCATGCACGAACTAGGTTGACACAGAGCCAATAGTTCTGTGTGGTTCTAGGTACTCTACCAAAGACTGCTCACTGCTGACTACAGCAGGTCTCTGCTGGGATACGGCCGGCCACTAGCTGCAAGAGGACATGGAAGCCTTTGGATGGGCTGTAGACGCGCCACACTGTGACGTGGAAATGTACCCGGAACCATCATGATATTCAGTCAGCGTGGGTTGCGTGATCCCACAGACCTGTGTTTCTCAGCTTACTGGGAAGCGAACAAAGGAAGGCAGATGGATAATTCACTGCTTTAGAAAGCTGTGATCTTGGCTGTCACTTATTAACATCATTTTACTTTGTTACAAAAACATGATATTTTGTTACTGTGTTTTTTATTTTTACTTATCTTTTACGTTGGGTCTGTGAATTTAATGATTAAAGTTATATTATTCTACAGGTTTTCCTGAAAATTAAATAATCTGTTGTTGAGCATTTTGGATGTGTCCTGAACCACTTACTTTTAAAAAATATCGTTATTTAACAAATTCAAAAATTACGATTTTTAGAAAAGTCTTGGTGGGTGCCTTCCGTACTGTTGCTATGGTTTTCAAGGGCATTGTAGAGTTGAGAGAAGACAATAAATACTACCAAGTGATGTACTTGAGAGCTGTAGCATGGTAAGCAGACAAAATGAAAGCCACCCTGTGTAGCTTTCAGTTAATCTCTTCTTTGAACCCTCAGTCCATCCCCGAGCAGTGTACTTAGAAGCTTACTCTGTTGCCCCCCACTTTAATGTGGCTGGTTTTGGTTAACTGAGCCGTTTCCAGTTAAATACTAAAACACTACAGCCAAATCGTGGTCATTAAGGGGAATCTTGTTTTAACTGTCTTTTTTCCCTTAACTTCCTGGATTTGATTCACTGTGAGACTCTTGATTATATTCCATTTCTGCATGTTATTAAGCCTTTGAAACTGTGTGTAAGACAACAAAAGTATTTTTCAAAAGCAAAACTATTAACAGGGTTTCCTGAAATCTGCAACACAGCTTTCTAACGGCATTGATAGGGTGCAAGCCTGTGGGACTTCACAGACCGTCTTCAGGAAGCCTGGCCCTGACTTTCACATCACCTCTTCCTGCGGGAGCGAAGCCCAGGCTCACCCCCAGCTCTCGAGTTTTCATCAGGAGATCTCAAACTTAGGCAGACTTGCTGCTTCTTGTTTGCTCGCCTCCACGCTCTTAGTGAAATGGAGCCCTACAGACATTTCTTGTGGACACCAGGCTGTCCTTGAATTCAGTGTACATTTGAAGATGACCTGAAACTTATGACTCTCCCGCCTCCACCTCTCAAATGCGGGGATTGTCTATGTGTGCCGTCATACTCTGCTTTCGGTTGTATATTTTCCTTTTTTAAAAAAATTGTCAGCTGAACTAGCAAGTGAAAGCGTTGCTGTTTCCTGCCTAGTCTGCATTATGCACATGACTGAGAAAGGTCTGTGGGTCTCCAAAGGTATAAGGGGCCCTCTTAATTGCCAGTCATCCAAGATGAAACCAGTGTCTGATGTCTTCTTACATGTTTATAACAGCTCAGACAGTCATAGGACACTTCTAGTTCATGAGACTGGGAACTGAGATCATGAACACTAGAGAGCAGAATCTGTAGGCAGGGGTGGGCGTCCCCATAAGCTCAGCATAGCCGACATTGTATTGGCTTCAACTCGGGCTCGGTTAACATAGTGCGGCGTCTTAAAGGGTTACTCATGTATTCAAAGCAAATTAAATTTCTGTACTGTCTTTGATTTATACAACCATAAGAATTTAAACATTTTAGGTTCAAAATTTAGAGAACTGAAAATCTAAGTAATTTAACTAATTTCACTAAGTAGTTCCTTGTTCAGCGGAGGGGAGGCGTCCCGGGAGGTCGTTTCTCAGTCTGAAGTGGAGCATTAGCGTTATGGCATGTGCACATATATTTTTCTTTAAAATCAATAAGTATTCAGTATTGGTCACTAAATTTAAAACGGCTGTTCTTTAATGTTTCAAAAATTGATCCTTACCTTAATGAACCTTCCGTAGATATTTATGAAATAAGTTGTTTTATGTTCAGTGATTTCTGCATCATTGCTGAGCCCACTGAGTCTTCACTAGCGCCACTGCTCCTTCACCTCATACATGTCATCTCTAAGCTTAAGAAGAAGCCTGTGGGCCTTCAGGCTGGTCTGCATGGAAGTGTCACTGGGCCCAAAGAGAACCTCAACACCCCATGCATACCTGCTGCCCAATAAAATGTTCAGTGGGCCAATAAGTATATGATATGACCGTAATCAGGAGAAAAACATAATTGACCAGGAAGGAGAAAGACGAGGAAATCAGAATAAGCAATGTAACAGCAATACCTAATCAGCAGTGTCTTAATAGGTGTGAACAAAATAGAAACCATAACATAATCTCTGAAATCTCAGAACTGGGACACAACCTAAAATGCGGTGTTTTCCAGATTACTTAAAGAGATACAGAGTGTATAGAAAAGTATAGCGTAGTAGAAGTCCTGGACTGGAAGTGCGTCAGCAAGGTCTGAGAGGAAGAGACGAGAACAGGAAGAAACAGTGTGAGGGCAGAGGAAGGGAGAGGAAGTCAGTCCTCCTCGGTGACAAACGTGGCCTGACGTTGCAGAAGGAAGAGCAGGGTGGTTTTGGTGCAAAAATATAAATACGCCAACACGTACGTGCTTGATTTTTCTATCAAGGTACCAGAGAATCTCTCTCTGACTAAAGGTGCCAAGCTCCTTAAGTGTCCGTACAGACACCACCCACAAACCTTGGAATGGGCAGCGGAAATAAAGGCAAGAGCTGAGAGGACAGCAGCGAGGACGCGCACAGGCGCTGCGGTGTGGGGATGCTGAGCCAAAATCCAAACCTTACTGGACTTCATTACAATGGTGGCTTCTGGTCTTCAGAAGACCTTGTCCAAAAAGAGAGAAAAGAAACAAGGAAAACACAGAGCAAAGACAAAACGTGCTGTGCACACCAGTACAGCCCAATCAGCTTTCAGTAGACAAGGAACAAGGACTGGTGTATAAAAGAGGATGTTCAGGCAGCTGGAAGCCCAGTCACGGGAAATGCAGATTACACTCAGTCTCCAGCTCCGGACCTTTTACAACAGCTCAGCTCTCCACGGCAGGGAGGCCGACTGGTGGTGAGGGGGCATCTGGGGTGGGTGTGGCTGCTGTGGAGACGTCAAATTGTTGGAAACCAGGTAGTCAGCACCCTAAAAGTCAAACAAGTACCTAACATATGAATGAGCAGTTCTAGGAATTGACCCGGGAGCAGAGGTTTCCATTCATGTTCACAGTCGCTCTGGTCACTGCAGGCAGAGATTTCCTTTCATGTTCACAGTCGCTCTGGTCACTGCAGGCAGAGGTTTCCTTTCATGTTCACAGTCGCTCTGGTCACTGCAGGCAGAGGTTTCCATTCATGTTCACAGTCGCTCTGGTCACTGCAGGCAGAGATTTCCATTCATGTTCACAGTCGCTCTGGTCACTGCAGGCAGAGATTTCCATTCATGTTCACAGTCGCTCTGGTCACTGCAGGCAGAGATTTCCATTCATGTTCACAGTCGCTCTGGTCACTGCAGGCAGAGATTTCCATTCATGTTCACAGTCGCTCTGGTCACTGCAGGCAGAAGCTAAAAGTGACGTCAGGGCCAGCGCCCAGACAAATTAGTAGCTAAACAGTCTCTGGAGTCAGACAGCAGCATGGACAAATCTCAGAAACTTTAAGCGAGCAGAAGCACTCGACACGCACGCACACACTGCTGGTTTTATGATCCAGTATAGGAAGCTTTGTCTTTGGGATCTGCTGGGGCGGAGAGCCCCGGAGCTGGAAGCTTTGGCAGTGGTGTTGGTAGCGGTGACTACAGACACGCTTGTGTTTGCCAAAACTCATTAACCCATTCACTAAATTGCATTTACTCCATTGAACATAGCCGTCCTTCCCCAAGGTTCGTGAGAACAATTCAGGGAAGCTGGAGAAGCAGGGAAGAAGTGGCAGTTATCTCTGTCCCCAGTCACGTGAGACCTTTGGAAAACTGTGTGAAGTGGCCTTAGAATGTCGCAGTGGTTGGAGTGCGCTAACACTGAGGATCGGACGAGCTCAGGTAGCACAGGCTTCTTGAGACTGCCCAGAACCTTTAGGAATGACACAAGACTGTGGTGCCAAGTGTCACCATCCTGTCCTGTGCTCTGTCCAAACTCTTCTCTCTTCTGCTTTTGTGGTCTGATTTTAAGTTCCCTTCCTTGAGCGTTTGCCAGCGACTTCCTAAGACAAGCTCTGTCCTTAGGAAGCTGCCGATGGGGCATCCATAGGGGAAAATGCGGCAGGTCCACGGCTTATCCTCAGAGGCTCACCAAAACCAAAATGGTGGCAGGTGTGATGCTGTAGGTCTAATCCCAGCACCTGGAAGCTGAGGCAGGAGGATTGCAAATTCAATGCTAAGCTGGGTTGTATGGTGAGATCTTGTCTAGGGTCAGGGAGGGATCGTGTGTGTGTATGTACACGCTTGCGCACACGCGCTCGAGTGTGTGTACATATACAGATATATGCATATAATAAGTGAAAGGTTCTAAAATATCTGTATTACAGAGCAAGGTTAAAGTGTAATTGCATTCTTTGTACACCCTTACAAATTCCAGTTTGAAATTGATTCTCATTAGGAAATTACAGATGTATAGGAAACAAGAGCAAATATGTTGAGGTGTTATTTATGGAACTGCAGGAAAGTTACCTGTGAGGAAATCCCTAAGAAGCAGAGGGTGGGGTGGTCAGTGTTCTTCCAGTGCGGCTGGCAGGGAGGAGGCCCCTGTACTTCCGCAGTGCAGGTGGCAGGACAGGCCTTGCCTGTTAGTTGGTAGGGAATGTTACTTGTTACTGTGGACAAGGTTAGCAGCACGTGGAGTCTGGGTCCATGAGACGTCCCTACCGAGGGCAGATGCTGGCAGAAGCAACCAGAGACAGCAGGCACAAAATCCCAGGATTAAATCGCCTCTGACTCCTTCCCATCTCCCTTCTGCAACTCTCCCACTGCTTCGTGGAGAACGTTGCAAGATCTCAGATACATCCAGACGGTGAAGTGGGTGGCAGCCATCGTCACCTACCCAATGGGGACTGCGTCTTGGTTTGGGGGAATTGTGCTCTCTCAGAAGAACTTGAGCAGTGACCCTGAATGGCAGTGTCCAGGTCTGCAGGCCAGGCGGAGTCTGCGGCACCGCTCCACCTGCTGTCGTCCTCTCTTCTGCTTTGTTTGTTTTCTCCCAGACTAAAGTTGTTAAACTCTTGGTCCCTGACTTTTTCATTCTTTTTCTCAAGAGAAAGGGCAGAGGTGAGCCAGGGTATGGAGGAAAGTCCTTGGCTTTATCTTTGCTTGCTTCTGGGACCCAGGACAGGGCATCATCAGCACAAGACATTTTTGATGCTGCAGAGTGCTCTCTGCTGCGCTCCCAGCTCCCCAGGGCTCCCCAGGGCTTCCTGCACCCCTTCCTCCTTTAGACAGCAGCTGCAGGGAGGAGCGGGCGCTTGCTTTCGCCTCCCTGACTGTGCTTCTTTAAATTCATGTTTGACCATCAGGCACGTAAAGTCAGTTATTAATATTTTAGAGTTCTGGTGTTAACTGTTGTGATATAAATAGTTACAAGCTGTAGAAACTTTGAGAGTGAATCACTAGGCGTTCAGTGTGAGGGGTTATATTTAGAAAAACATTTAAGAACATTTTCAGCACTAAACATGTAGTGTGCAGTATTAAAACGATTATGAATTCCGTGGTACTATTTTCTGTTGATCTGCCTGTTTATGATCCCTCATTCCCATAATTCTCCCTTGGAAAGCAGAATGGCCAGCCTGCAGTCCCCTCGCTTTAACAGTGGGAGCCATGCAGCTGGAGACGGTGCCTCTGGCCTCTGGGTGCATGGTGACACATTCGAGGAGATGAAGAATTTCGGCTTTCAATTCATCTCCTTGATGAGTGGAGGAAAACCTTACCATTTCTTACCACTTCTGGTTGTGATAAAAAAAAAAAATAGTATACTCAGGAAGTACGTGATCTCTGCTTGCTGGATATTTTCATTTTAAAATTTATTTGGAAAAAGGCAGTGAGGCCAGGAGTCTGCTAGGTGGTTGGTGTGAGTAGTGCGGGTGTACCTGAAGGAGAGCTTGGACTGAATCCTCAGCCTCGGACCTAGATAGCAAATCGTCAGGAAATGATCTTTTAGGATGGGATTCAGAATCCAGTTACAGCTTCTGCTAAAGCAAACGGGAGGCTGCAAATGGACTTAGATACTTTCGATTCGGAAGAGGGCAGGAAACTAATGAGTCCTGTTACTAAATGAATTTAAAACGCAATCTGATTTTGCTCTTGGAAGGCAGAGAAAATAAAATAAAAACTATCGTACTTTATTTACTAACCAATGAATTGAATTGTCTGCCTTTTATTACAGATATAAAGTAAGGACTATGAAGAGACGATCATTTCTGCAGCTATCAGACTTTCAGTAACATATCTCCCGTGGTTTAAATAACAGATAGTTTAAGTGTTTTTCCATTACCTTTGTGTAAATGAAAAATGCATAAAATATTTTAACAAGGCAAAGTAATCCAAGGAGATTGTTATTTTGTATTACAAATTAGGTTATTTCTGTCATAAAATTAAAGTTAAAAAAAATCAACGTTAGGACATTTCAGCTTAATATCATTTACCAGAAGGAACGTGTAACAGATTTAATGAGCTAGCGGGTCACCTGGATCCAGCTGTTTCCGACCAGCCTTACGAAACAGAGACGGCAGGGAGCAGTGGGAGGTGAGCATTATTACAAGCTCTCGAGGAGCTACAGAATCGATTTCTGCTTGAATGAATTAATTTAGATTATCAATTTATAACCAGCTACACGAATCCCATCAACTCAACAATTCAGTGAATGATCAGGTTCAATCTTTGTAAGGGCTTCGCAATTAGGAGGCTCCAGCAGCCGCAGCCAGGGCCTGCCCTGCAGCAGTGCGTAGGGCAAAGGGAGTCTTTGCTCGGGTATCTTGCGGAGGTGAAACCACTGTCTTTTTAAAATTGAGACAAAAAATAAAAATTAAAGCAGAAAAATGCAGTAGAAAAAGACTGTAAATGTATGGCCTGGGAATTTTCTTCCCTTTGGGATTCCCTTGACCCCAAGAAAGGTAAATCTGAGTGCTCCAGCTGACAGTGGCTGTATTTTAAAGTTGTGAGTGAATTTCATGTCACCATTCATTCAGGACCCTCCCCAACTTAACCTTCTGGTCACAGTCACACTGCCCAGTATATTCCTACAGGAAACAGTCATCCAAAGCCCCTCACACTCTAAGGGTTCAGTGTCGTATGTTAAAGATCAGTTATAGTGCAAAAGAAGATGCTTTGTATTGTACGCCCCGATACGCACATCGGGGAGCATTTTCCTAACTTGTCACTTTGGGCACCGCCTTTGGTTACCCTTCTGCTCTTGAATGGCACGGTGACTTTCATCGTAGTGTAGCCTTACCTCCCAGTGGACCACACGGCAAGTGCTACAGGTAGTAGAGCCCACAGCACTGATGCGAGCATCCCGGATGCCTTGTTCCCCCGATGCTCGTGTAGCATGGAATGCGATCCCCTCTGGTACCCACAGTCATAGGAAAGAATGAGAACAGTATCAAATGCGGATGGGTGTGATGCCCTGCTGTGTGTGATAAAGAAAAGAGAGACGGGCATGGAATGCCTGTGTCTTTTCTTGTGATGATTAAGTGTCCGTGGGGCAGCCCATAAGGCACTGAGGAGCCCCCGCCCTGGAAAGGTCCTGATCTCTGGGAACACAAGCTGGAAAAAGAATTTTTACTAGATTCCTTTTTTGTATTCTTTGAGTTTGAGCCAGGTGGGTATAATTCTATTCAAAACTCATTAATCTTTAGATGGTATGATATATTTCTAGCTCAGAAGAGTCTTAGAGAGTGCAAAAAGAAAATGGGTGTTATTAAAATGTGTAAATGGAGGGGATGATGTAATTATATTTCAGTTAAAAATGGAAAAGGATAAATGAAATGGGTAAAGGGTGGGTGCTGTTTAGCTATAGCTGTTGACTCGGGTCTAGTGTGTGAAATGCTCACACTGCTGAAGCACACACCATCAGCCCAGAGGCATTTGGAGGGTGTGGTCTAAAGTCAGAACTATGCATGCATCTTAGTTGTCATTGGATACCTTTCGCTCAGAGGCAACGTGCCGTCTCCTCAAGGGGTGAAAGCTGGAGCCTCACGAGCACAGAGCATCAGCTCACACAAGAGCATCTGCTTTCACTCAGGCTGTTAGGTCTTTTCCACATAGGGCTTTCACATATTTTATTAATGTAAATAACCTTGCATCCATTATTAATTATAACCTGTATTGACTACTCTATATTTATCCTTTGTTCAAGAATATTATGCCATATAAGAAACTGTTAATTAACTTGAAAGATAATTTGTGCACATAAAATGTTTGAAAAATTATTAAAATGATCAAAATAATGATATCATCACCAATTTAAAATTTGCCCTTGTGGAGAGTATAGAAACTCACCCTTCCAGATAATTCTTCCTACACCCTATGGTTATTTTCACCTCAGATCCAGACTTACCATGTGAAGCCATGTGGTAAACATAGGACATTTAATATTCAAAATCATCAGTACCTATCCTGTGGTCCTAGCAGACCTTGAACTCCAGGTCAGGATCTGGGTGTAGCATTGTTCCCAGCATATAAGGGGTGGGAGGAGAGAAGGGTGGAGAACTCAGGGAACGGTCAGCATGAGGTAGGCCAACTGGGTGGAGTTTGTGAAGAAGCAGGCAGCAAAACTTCAGTAATGTATGTGACATAAAGTAACAACTCTAAATTATGTCATGTCCCATGATTAGGAAAATGTAAACAGAGTGTGAGTTTGTGTTTGTGATAGAGGCCTGGCAGGTGGCAAGCTCCGTGGTGCCACTGCACTTGTCCTGCTGTTGGGTCTTCTCTGCTGCCTTCCCTTTAAAGTGTAAGCAAGAGAGTGTGTCAACCCTGGCTTAGAGAGAAAGGGAGGCTCAGAGGGCGGGGGACTGGGGCTGAAGATAACTGAGCCCTACCTGCTGATCTGAGTCATGAAGGCCATCGTGAAGGTGTCGGTGAGGCTGGGAAAGCAGGTAGGGAGGCAGGCCACAGCTCCACTGTAAACAGGATGCTGAGGGACTGTCGGCAGTACACTGAGAACCTCCAGGCTTATAAATTTTGAGTCAGAAAGTTATATAGTTGGTGGATATTGATTATGGAGAAGACCTTTCTTACTGCCATTGCTAGACAACAGCTTGCAGCTCTCTCTGGGCAAAGATGTTGGAGTGACATGTACCAGATGCTTGGATAGTAAGCAGTGCTAACATGTATGTGGCCATGTAGAGCAGGTGCAAGGCAGAGCAGAGGAAACCGCTTAGCACATGGAGCCATGGGGTTGCTCCTGCTGAAATGCAGGCTGTCTTCATGAAGGCCCTGTAAAGAGCAGGGAGGTGGCCTTTCTGGAACCTCTAATTCTGGCTTCCCAGGTCGAGCAAATAAAAATGCAGAATGCTTTTCTGAGTTTGAATCAACTAAACAAGCCATTCTTTAATATAACCGTGCCCCCAATATTATCATTTGTCTGGAACTCTGAAGTCACCCCCTTTTGTCTTATAAACCTTTATCTATTGTCATGGCTCCTATCACCCAAAGAAACAACTCCCACCAGAACAGTAGCAACAATGATATAAAAGTTTGCAGATGTTTGTAAAGATGGCTGATTAGTTTCCTTTCTATTGCTATAATAAAGACCGTGACCAAAAACCACATAGAGAGGAAATGATTTCTTTCAGCTACAGTTTCCAGTTCATCCCTGAGGGAAGTCAAGCCGGGGATTCTAGACCTGAGGCTGGAGGCGTTGACAACGCAGAGGCCATTGAGGAATGCTGCTTACTGGTTTACCCTTCATGACTTGCTCAGCCTGCTTCCTTTAGAACCCAGGACTTCATGCCCAGTGGTGGCACCACCCACAGTGGGCTGGGCCCTTCCACATCATCAACCAAGAAAATGTCCCAAACCATATGTTGTGGCCCATGCCTTTAATCCCAGCCCCTGGGAGACAGAGGTAGGAGGATCTCTGAGTATGAGGCCAGCTGAGGCTACAGAGTGAAACTCTGTCTCAATAAAAGAAGAAAGGAAAAGGAAAGGAAAGGGAAGAAATAACCCCACAGATTTGCCTACAGGCTAGTTTGATGGAGGCCTCCTCTCAGTTGAGGTCCCCTCTTTCCAGATGACTTGGCTTGTGACAAGTTTACAAAAACCAACCAGCGCCCTGCAGCAGAGAATAGAAGCTGGGGTGTTGTAGACTGGAAATTCCTAACTGCAGAGACCATATGACAGTGCTGGGAGATGTGTGGGATTTTAATCATTCTAGGGATGCTATCTGTCACCTGGTAAGTCACAGCTGGCACGTTGTGCAGTGTCCAGCAGTGCCAGGGCAGCTCCACCACAAAGAAGAACTGGCCACAGACGGCATCTCTTGAGGTGTTTAACCCTGGGCTAGGCTGCGAGATAAAAAGACAGACAGTGTCAGTGGGCAAGCTGGCAGTCGCCAGCGCCAGTCTGGCCCCTGGTTCCCAACTCACCCCACGTGGAGCTGTCCTGCTCCCAAGGGCCCTCTTTCCGTATGTGGCTTGTGCTGAGACTTGCGCTGGACTGACGGAGCTAGCACGCGAAGCAAGTTGACAGGCGTGTGTTCAGACCGCAGTGAGACTGCATGGAGCCCACAGACACAGCTCCCACTGGGCAGCATCTGTCAGGCTCCAGAGATCTGGGTGTGCCAGGTGAGCATAACTGTGGGGCTCAAAATCAGCTCTTCATCAGAAACGGTTTTCTGCATTTTCTGCATGTGTCTTTCTCATAGTTCGATGGCTGAGTCTTTCTCGACTTAAGTAATGGAGTCTCTCTGACCAGAAGCTTCTGAACTGGAGTCTTACAGAATGCAGTCCCTGCTTCCATGACCGCCTTTCTTGCTCAGCCTCTTCTGCTTGTTGTCTTCGTAGCTGCAGCGGTGGCGGGGGAGGGTTCAGGTCCAGTGTCCACTGTATCATGCACTAGTTGGAGACCGTGGGTGTCACCCCATCCTGAGGTGCCCTCTGCTCCTTTTCGTAATGGTTAGGAATCCCGGGTTCCTGAGCTTGGGGAAAAGGCAGATGTGAGTGTTGTAAGGCAGGCTGCACCCTCGCTCTTCTGGACCGGACTTCTTTCTACTGGAAACTTGATTCATTGCTTAAGTAATTGGAACACAGATCTGCGAATTCTTTCTATGTGGAAACAGTGGATGGGGGGGGGTGTTACTCAGCGCTGTCAGCTGATTTTTAAATAGACGAGGACTTCCTGCTTGAAGCACATCCCAGCGATTTCAGAATTGCAAGCATTGCTCAGCGTGGTTCTCTTGTTGTAGCACTGACTCTGGGCATCTGTGGGAGGAGTGACGTTGTCAGTTGTGTGTCTAGGTTGGAGTGGTACCACAGTCACCAAGATGGCTCTGGTCTTCACAGAGGCCAGCTAAACAGCTCCCACCTTCTTCCCTTGCCAGAATCTGTTTTTGTATTATTAATGAACAGGAATCTTTTGCAAGCCTCGGGCAGGATCTTGAGCCTTGGCAGGGATTCTGTAGAGTATTTAGAGTGTGTTCCAAAAAGTACAAGGAAGATCAGAGAATTACTCTGACTTTTAAGTCCTCTGTCCCCTCCTTCCTATCTTCCCTCCCTTTCCCTTTTCCTGTTATTCCTTTCCAACTTGTACAAGGAAAAGGGGGAAAATAGGTTAAAAAAAAAAAAACTTGATAATATTTGTTTCAGGATCCCAAGAAACAAATCTTTACTTACTTGCGGGTTTCTAAGAGGGAAGGCTTCGGCCCTTGGGTACCTCCAACACGCGTGTCACTAGAGCGTGCAGGATCCTCCAGCATGTCACTGCTGCTGGCCACTCTACTCCCCTCTTCCCGAAGTTCCCTCTCCAGAAGCTGAACATGGATGAGAGCTGTAAAATCTAAGGCCAGGCTCCCAGGTGTGAAACTGTCTTGAGAAGGCCAAGGTTCAGCAGGCTTTGCACGCCTCACGCCCACCCATAGCCAGCGAGGGGCCTGGACACTGTGAACTGGTCCTGCTTGTTCCTGCTAACTCGGAGGGCGCCAATGGTAATGCGCCTTTGCTCAGAGGTCAGGGAGCCCTCCCCCCTGGACTGGCTTCCCTGTCCCCAGGGACTTCCCCAGACCAGTGGAGGGGCGGAAGCGGATGCTGCATCGCCCCAAGAGCTGAAGACGTGGAGCATTTTCCTGCTGCTGTGGATGATCTCCAGAGCCCCTCACCACTTTTCCTCGTCCGAACTGAACTTCCTGAGGAAGCCAGCAAGGGAGGCCCAAGTAGCTGAATGAAATGTGAGCTCATGTGTGCACCAGCTGACACTGCCATGTGAATGAGAGACAGCAGTGCTAGACTCACTGGGCCCTCATCACAGCAGGTCCCGCCCTCCTGTCACTCATGCTCTATCTGACTCACTGTTCTTTGTTGAACATTCACAAGGGATGAGCGGTTTTCATGATTTTCATGATTTGTTTTATCACACTTAACTAATACTTTATGTGCAAAATGAAAGATGAAATATCTTGTATGATGTCTGTTTTGTTTTGCTTCAGCCATAATCAGCTGTAACTTCTCAAGCATGGTCTGAAAAGGTCTTGTATGCAGTGCCAGGTGTCCCTAGCCGTCCCCTCAAGAGCGAGTGGAGGCTTCATCTCATCACACTTTGCAGCTGGATGGACACATGACCTCACATTCCTGAGGCTGCTATCAGCCATGTCCCCATTATTGATAGTAGCAGAGATATTGACAGTCTGTACTTGGACGGAAAATAGGAGTTTGATATGACATATTGTATGTCTCAGCAAGACTCATAAATAATTTTGACAAGTTTTTGTATGCATGGGAAAGTCCTTGATTCAGCCTCCCATAAAAATAAACTTCTATTATGGAATGTATTTGTCAAGTGGCTGCTTGATGGATGGAGCTGCGTTTACCCCGTGGCAGTTCGATGAGTTTTAGATGCACAGCTTACCAGGGAGGATTTACGGGCAGTACAGAAATAATTGTTCAGTATGAAATGCATAATTCCTCTACCTGAATTTTCATTTTTTTATTGTATTTTGTTTCCGTTGCATTTCTGGTGTCTAAAACAAAAGAACCTGCATGTTTTCTCCACCCGGAGCTATTGTTTCTACACGGTTTTCTGTGGAAGCCAGTGAGCATCTTGATGGATCATAGACCCTGCCCAAACTGAGCTGCCATGGTTTTGAGCCTGTAATTTTAGTTTTTCCCTAAGATAAACTTCCTGGACACACACTTCTCAATTTTTTTTTATTGAAATGAAGAATGCTGGACATAGTTTGGCCCGAAGTCACCACAGCTGTGCACTAATTTTAGTCTAATTCACAGTCATGTCCTGGCTCTTAGAGACAGGAATGCTGACCTTGAGTTTTCTTTTCTCATACTCAAAGCATGTTTCTTTCCCCCTAAATTACTCATAGAATTTCTCTCTCCTCAGTCGTGCCCTTGGGTCCCTCAGCTGAGCTGAGACTGTAGACAGTGTTGTACCCCAGCTCCTGCTTGAGAAGCGGGGGG
>JAQHUG010000004.1:5678156-5688470 GCA_028555095.1 Dicrostonyx torquatus
TCCTTGACATCAGAGTGATCACTACCTCTGCGTGTACATGGGAGAGCTCTCCTTTATATCTAGTTTGGGCTCTGGTTTTGTTTGCTTCGATTCGTAGTCAGTGGCTTCCCGGGCTGAAGTCCTAGGTGACTCCTAGTTCAGTTTTCTCATCTCTTTTAAAAAGGCACTGATGCTGCGCCATTACTTTTCCCTCCCAACAGTGGATTAGCTGCACCTCAAAACTTCCAGTTTGCTTAAAATATTTGCTGAATACTTTATTCTCTTCTATGCTTTTGAATTATGTTATGCTTCCTGATATTTAGAAGTTGTAACTACTTTTGCTAGTTACTGATGTATCATTTATTGCTCCGGAATACAGAGGTGTGTGTGGGTGTGGGGGTTAGGGACTGGACCCAGGTCCCCTGTAAGAGCAGCCAACAATCTTAACCACCAAGCAGAAGATAACCTTACTTGCTCTAAACCAAGAGCAATTAGTGATTAGCCGAGAAATAATTAAACTATTAGGCCTTCTACATGCCCACATAAGTGAACCAAATGTCCACAGTTCAAGGATTTCATCACAATACTATATCCTACCACAGAGAATTGTGTGTACTAGCAAATTCATTTTAAAATATAAATTTCTCAGCAAAAAATAAGCCCTATAACTTGTAATACACGTTTCTTTCTTGGCAGAGTGTTGATGATTTAGCGAAGTCACTGTTTTCTGTAGATGAGCGCAGGGAGAGAGACGGAATTCTTAAACACTTAGGGTGCTCGACTTCCTACACTTCACATATGAATGAGCATTTCATCGAGGTTGTTTTCTTCCGTGTGTTTATTGTCTTCTATAGCTGTTACCTGGGAAGTTTTGCTGCATGTGACACTGTGTCCAGATAGTTCTAAGAGTGGTCTGGTCTGAGCCATGCTGGAAATCCAGGTCCACCTCTACACTGTAGTGCCCCCCCACCCCCCCACCCCGCTAAGAAAGCAAGCACAGGACATGTCCACAGTCATGGAGGCAGGGCGTTGCGTTTTATTTTTTCTGAAATCCAAATCCTAATAATGTCTTCTTATTCAGTAGGCTCCATTTCTCTTCTGGTTGTTTATGCCACTGGTATCATCTATGATCTGACTTTCCAGGATCCCCAGTCACTAACTTGTTCCCTGTCTCTCACATTTGCTGAGAGGAGAGTCAGGCCCATGGGTCCTTAATAGTCCTTTCTGACTGTTTGGGAAGTGTGAGCTGGTGAAATGGGTACACATGGATCTGTGTGAGACGTTAGTAGAACACGTGCATTCGTTAGCTCACTCTCGGGCTGTGTGCACAACCTAGTTCCCAGAAAGCAGAGTAGAGACAAATGCGTGGGTGACTGATTTTCTAGCACTTCTTCATAACTTAGGGACAGTACAGTGCTGCTCCTTCATTCTTCGGGCTGCGTGCACAGTCAGCTGTAGTGAGGCAGGCGTGTGCATATGTCAGCCCATCAGAGAGGTACGTCTGTCTGTACAGCTACATAAAAGCCCCATAGACTTCCCAGAGGCTGTGGTGTGCAGCTCGGGGAGAACCAGAAGGAAGAGCCCTGGCATCTTCTTGTTCCACCTGAGAGGCAGAGCGTACTCTTTGCTACATAGAAAGCACACGTTTGGGTGGGAATGAGTCTCACATCTGTGAAAAACTGCTCTTTTAATACTAGCAAAAGAATGGATCCTTGTCCAGGGCAATCAGACCCCAACCTTCATCGCTGTACTCTCTCAGACTGAAAGAGACTCAGCACAAATGATGCCTTAGAAAGCCTGTGTGAAATTATTGGGTTCAAAATTGGAGTCTTGGTCTGAATTTTGTCATTCTTGTCATTCTTGGTCTGAATTTCGTTTTGTTTTCTTTCTTAGAGAGTTTAAATTTACCAAAGTAATAATGAAATTATCTTAGCAAGTAAAACAACATAAGCACAAATAATGAAGAAACTAGCAAAGCCATAGTCTTCCTGCAGATTCCAGCCTACAGCAGGACATGCCTCTTACCCCCTTGGATGGACAAAGGGCATGTGGCCCTTAGAAACTTCCCTGTGGGAAGAGACAATGCTGTACACTTCTGTCATGTACCTTCCTATCTGATGATTGGTCCAGAGCTAGTTTATCTGAGTGAAGATGTGAGCTACCTTTCCTACGGCCGTCTGTCCCTAGTTACTCACCCGTGCATTTGGGGTTTTTTCTCTTCATTGCCTTAAGAGGCAATGCTATGTAACATTGTTACTGCATATGTAAGTATCTGTTTACAAACAGCCTGTAGCTCAGAGAACAGTCAATAGTAAGAATATTATTGTCATAGTAATAAAACAATTGTCAATATTTAATTAATTTCATTGAATGAAATCATTAATATTGGGTTCAATTTTTACCTTGGTGGTTTTTAAATATCAAACTTGTGGTATTATTTTATCTGTTAGGGGGCCTAGGCCCAGTGGTTGTCCTAGGTGGTGTGTATCGTTTGTCCTGCCAACACTTTGTTTTCCAGCGTTACCGCGCTTTGCAGTAACTTCAGAAGTCCAGAGCTCTGAGAGCATGACGAAGATTTCTGTCCTGGAAAGGGCGGGAACTGCATCTCAGTCGAAGTGGACACTGAAATCTCCGCGCAGAGCACAATGAGGAAAATGAAACTGCCACCCCGTACTGTTTGTGACTCAGGGTCACAAACAGTGAGAGCGGGGTGCAGACACCTCACACTGTACATGGCTGGTTTACACATTAACATAAACCTGTGTACACTTAGATGCATATGTTTTTCTGAGTTAAGCTACCAAGTTTTGATAGATTTCTGGATTGCGTGGTTATTTTGATTCATTTGTGTTTTGTGGCTCTCCGAGGTCTGGCACAGTGTCTTGCCACCCTGAAGATGAAAGAAAGACAACCCTTAATTTATGTGAAAGAAAAAGAGATGGTGCCTGCTGCTCAGAGTGAGAAACTTGTGCCTTTAATGCTCACTGCATTTAGTCTGCCTGTAGCTTAGCACAGTCAGCACTGGGCCGGTCATCTGCTACCTGACTGAAAAGAAGCGTAGCCCTGTGACATGTGACCAGTTTTAGGAGAGTATGTTTGGTGTAAAATCAAATGACGTCTGGGGAAAATTCATTCTTTCTTAGAGAAGCTGTGATCTTCAGAGCAGGCAATTGTGGGTCCATATTTATTAAGCCACAACTCATGGTTTTGTTACATTTTGTTTTAGGTGTTATGTTGCTGCTTTGTTTTTTCTTTGCACTTTTAATGGCCAGTTTAACCTGAGCAGAGAAGCCCTGCTCATGTCAAGCACACCTGCCCCCTCCTTTGTGCTTCACTAGTGAAAGTCCCTAGAAGACTTTGCCTAAAAGAAACATGTGCTTAGGTACCAGAGGGAAGAGATCACAGAACACTCTGGATCTGTGCCCTCTGTGCAAGGCAAAAACAGAAGCACTCTCATGTAGTGGCATGTGCTAGCTGGGGAGGACTGGCACCGAGGTCACGTGAGAATAATCCCTTCCGTTAGAGTGCAGGGGCAGAACTCAGTACCACGGCCAGCACGTGCGCATGCTCCCTCAAGACCTCTCTGGCACCCCTAAAACACTTCAGTAAAATTTTCTCTGAAGCGTATATAATTTCTTTAAAAAGATACGGAGAAGGGGAAGGAGGGAGGGAAGAACAGCTAGGAGTATCGTTGTTTTTCTGTTTGACTGCTAGGTTTTCCTGACAAGTTTCCTGCTGTAATCACAAATGGTATCTACCACATTAAATTGACCATTTGGGTTCATTGAGTCAACCCACTTAGTTTGTATTTTTTACATTCTTGAGAAAATCTTTAGATTGTGGATCAGATCCTGATGGATACCACAATCTGCAGCATACTCACCTAGTGTGTGCCTTTAAATTGATTAGTTTAGGATATGTTTTCTACTTTAAATTGATTATTTTAGGATATGTTTTCTACTTTAAATTGATTATTTTAGGATATGTTTTCCACTTTAAATTGATTATTTTAGGATATGTTTTCTACTTTAAATTGATTATTTTAGGATATATTTTCCACTTTAAATTGATTATTTTAGGATATGTTTTCTACTTTGACCTCCGATATCAAAGCCTTATGCTTTCATCTCCCAGTTAAACACCTGTGCACCAACTCAACTTCCTCTGGGTTTAGAGTCCCAAGCATACAGCTTTCACTGGGGGGTGACCATCTGTGTTTTTCTCAGCTTCTGGCTGACCCTAAATGCCCTCAGCCTAGTTCTTCAATGTAGATCACCTCTGCTACCTTCTTGAAGGTCAGATCATCTTGAGAGCTTGCTTTTAGTAAACATGCGTACAACTTAACCCAATCAGGGCTTTTGTTCCAGACAAATGATTCTGCTCTTGTGATTCCTCCTCCTTACGTGCTCAGATTCTTACTTCATTTGATCTTTCCTAGGCCACCAACAGGGATAAAATATAATGGACGTGGTCTCATGTATTGTAGATGCGAGACATGTGCTACTATGTCTGCATTAGACAAATTCTTTCTTGTTGTTTTCCTTCAAATTGAAAGAAAATTTAAGATAATTTATATGTTATATGTTGTCAAAGACCTGAACCATCAAGGTGGTTATGGAGGGGAAAGTGCTTGCCACAGGGCCCTGAGACACACGAAGGAGAGAACCTGCTGCACGCTTGCCTGTGTGCTATGGTAAGACATGCACACATGGTAATAATTTTAAAGCTCCAGAAACCGAATAGGCTGTAGGGATGAGAACAGTCTGCCGTGTTCAGACGTATCCCCCTGAGCTGGGAATGTCACCGTGATTTAAGAAGCGTGCATCATGCTACCTGGTTTAAAGAACCATTCTACCTTGGAAGTTGATGGGCCCTGAATGTACTCTTGACGTTTAAATAGTAGATTAGCTTTTTCTGTTTTATATTCTATAAACAAGCTGATTCGTTTGAGAGAACTACAGTGTTCGTCTTTTGCTTTGCTGTTATTCAGAATAGTCCGAGAGAAATATAACCTCTGAAGTGTTTGATGTGATCTGGGAGATCTGAAGAATAGATTTTTAAATAGAAATGTAGACCATAAATATTTTAGTTTAAAAAAAAAATCAGTGGAAATGGGTGTAACAGTTATCAGCATTTTCATTAAGTCTCTATTGTGTCTAAAGTCATCCTTTGTTGTAAATAGAGGAGAGGTGTGGGTTGTGTTCCCAGCGCCTGGCTCCCAAGCCCCCAGCTGCTGGCCCGCTCAGCTGCTGGTTGCTTGCTTATGCCCGAAATAACCACATAAGACCTGTATTAATTTAAATACTGCCTTGCCCATTATCTCTAGCCTCTTCCTGGCTAGCCCTCACCTCATAAACTAACCCATTATAAAAGTCTGTATGTCACCACGAGGTGGGTGACTTACCGGACGGATCTACGGTACTTCCTTCTGTGGCGGGAGCTTCATGGCGACTGGCTCTGACCCAGTCTTCCCAGCGTCCTCTTTTCTTTTTCCCGCCTATCTAAGTCCTGCCCTATCAAATGGCCCAGGCAGCTATTTTATTTAACCAATCAAAGCACAGAAATAAAGACGGACCCTCCTACAATCCTTGGTATTCAGTGTAAAGATGTTCACACTTACTAAAATGTGATGCTCACAGGTGTGTGCAAACAAGATGGCGCAGAATGAGCTACAACAACATGAAGTGCTCCAAGGTACCCACATCTGAATAAACGAGATGTGCTCCAGTGCACACAGTGAAAATCATGCAGACTTGTCTCCAGAATTCAGTGACCAAAATGGAAAGTTTGTATATTTTTTCTTTATTGATCATTCATAGAATTTCAGGGTTCCTAACTGGATTGACGAAATTGTACCCTTTCGTAGTGATTAGTGACAGGTGACAGAAAAGCCTTTGCTCTGATGGAATATTTACTCATTTACCACTGTAGTTTTCATCCAAGCTAGAAAAAATATACACACACACATTAGATCTGCCCCATCAGTTACTAGGATTCTATTTGTTGCTTAAGGAGCTATGTTTCTGTAATGTGACAGTTTTATAGGATTTTAGCTTCTTCAGAATACTGGAGAGGGAGATAAATAGAAGCACTTTTTAGTTTTGTAACTTTTACTGGCGTCCTACCCACCAGAAATAGAACAGACTATCAACTGATAGTCCTAGATAGGTGTGTTTTAGAAACCCTTTTGTACATCGGCTTAAAGTATTCAACAACCCAGACATTGACAAGAACTACATTTCATCCCTTCTAATATCACGTCTGTATTTTTATTTTGATATGGTGGCCATATAACCACATCATTCATGCTCTCGACACCTGCTGGGTCATTTAGTAAACTTTCTGGAAGTGTAACTGGGTGTGTTTTTTTTTCAAGAGTTAATTGTATGTGTTATGTGTCAGAAGAGACTATGTAAGATTTATTTTTCGAATTCCCACGTGTCCCTGCCTTGTAGGACTAAAGTTGTTTTGAATTTGGTTGAAAAATTGATATGGCTGAAATGCTCTGCTGTGTGTGTGAGTAATAGCAGTAGTAACATTAGTAGCTCCCTCTCATCGCGTGTGAGATTAAAAGGGCTTTGGATTTCAGATTTTCCCCTTTTGTGAATATTTGCATATATACAATGAGGTCTCAAGTTTAAACACATAATTCATTTGTGTTTTATATATTCCTTATACATACAACCTGAAGGTAATTTTACAATAATTTTAGTTTTCTTCTAATCAACACACAAAATACTGTTTCTTTATTATAGTTTCATAAGACTGTGTCACTTGTTTTGTTTATATCTGTCCCTGTTGCCCTCCCTTGCCACCACTGCACCTTCCCACTTTTCTCTCCTCCCAGTTAGTGCCCTCCACTCTGATGTCAGATGGATGGAAGGACAGACAGGCAGAGTCTAGAATGTGATGTTTATATTTCTCCTTCCCATACCCACTACTTTGTCTTCTACCCTGTTCTCTTTGATTCCTTTCTTCTGAAATAGCCCCCATCAATTTTTTCATGCCATATGTATACACGTGTGTGTGTGTGTGTGTGTGTGTGTGTGTGATTTCTATAGGGGGAGAGAGTGAATTAACGTTGGATTATTTGTATGAGAGAAAGTGTAATATTTATCTGCGTTTGATGTAGTGTCCATTAACACGATGATCTCCAGCTCCAACCTGGCAGATCATTCTCTATGCTGCGTATCTGTACCCTCTGTTCCTCAGCCCTTCTCTGTTGATGAGAATTTACACTGATTCCGTATCTCACCTCTCTTGAACAATGACGCAGAAGGTATAAATGCGCAGCTATCTCTGCGTCCTGCGTGCATCCTCTGTGTGCATGCCCAGGAGTCTGTCGGCTGTGAACTGTTTACGAAAGCTGCGTGCTGACTTCCGTGATGCCTGCACTGGGCATGATGGTTTCCTTTCTCCACATCCTTGTTAGCAACTGCCGTCTGTTCCTTTGGTCGTCATCCTGACAAGTGATGTGCAAAGTCAGTGGTTTCTCTAAGGTCATTGAGCCAGACTGAAAAATATCTATTGGCCATTTGTAGTTCTTCTTTTGAGAGCTGCCTGTTCATTAGTCTGTGTATTGATTGAATGAGTTGGGAGTGGCTGGTGTTTGATTCTTGAGTTCTTTAAATATTCTAGATGTTTTTGAAACATCTTTACCTATATCCATCTATCTGGAAGTGTTTTATGTTTTCCTCTGTCAGATTCATCTCTTACATTAGGATCATTTTCAACTGCGTTTTGTACGAGGTGAGAGAGATAGAGAGAGCTCCAGTACCCCACTGCCCGGTGTCGTTTATTAAAGAGACTGTTTGCTCACCCGTGTATGATTTGGGGACCTTGTTTATCATGAAGAAGCTGTAGCTCGTGATTTACGGGTTTATTTGTGTGGCCCCTGTTCTGTTGCACAAATGTGCGTGTGGTTTCTGTCCCCGCACCGTGATGCTATGAAGACCCGAAGTCGAACCCGAGGCCTAGGGCTGTGATACCTTCGGGATTGCTGTACTCGGGGCCTTTGTGCTTGGGAATTTTAACATTGTTTTTCATATTCACGTGAAGAGTGGAATTTTGATCAGGATTACGTTGAATTTGTAGGTCACTTTCTATAACATAGCCGTTTCCACAGTATTCATTCTCTTTACCCATGAGCGTGAGAGACCTTTTCATCCTCTAGTGTCTTCAGTTTCTTCCTTCTGCGTTTGAAATTGTTCATCTTAGAGGTCTTTCCCCTCAAGGGTTAGATTGATCTTAAAAATTTTATTTAAAGCTATTGTGAATGGCATTTTCCCTCTGATTTCTTTTTTGGTGAGTTCATTATTGGTTATATAAAGCTATTGATTTTTATATGTTCATTTTGCATCCTGACACTTTGCTGAAATTGTTGATCAGTTATAAGAGTTTTCTGGTGGCATCGTTATTAAGTGTGGAATTGTGTGGTTCTAGCTTGCTATTGACTGCTATGATAAACCACTGTGATCACTTCAGGAGGAAAGGGTTTACTTGGCTCCCACCTCCAGGTGGACCATGGAGGAGGAGTGCTGCTTGCTGACGTCACTCTGCTGCTTGCTCAGCTACTTCCCTTATGCATCCCAAACCTGTCTGCCTAGGGCTGGAGCTGCCCACAGTGGGGCCAGACCAGCCTGAGTGAGGCAGTGCTTCATTCGAGAGTACCTCTTCCCACATGACACTAGGTTGTTTCAAACGGACAATGAAACTACCAGAGCACTTACATATGAATAAGGTAATTTGACTTTCCTTTCCTATTTATAGTCTTGTTATTTTTAATCTCATGCACTCATGCATTGTTGTCCTAGTTGAGACTTTAAAACACTATATTGAATATAAGAGGAGAGAGTGGACCACTTGTTTTGTCTCTGATTTTAGAGAAAATTCTTCCAAATTCTCCCGAGTTAGTATAAATTGGCTACAATTTATCACAGATAGCCCTTGCTATATTGAGGTAGATCCTTTCTGTTCCTGGTCTCTTCATCACTTTTTAACCTGGAGAAATGCTGAACTTGATCAAAAGCCATTTTGTCATCTGTTGAGATCATTGTGTGTTTTCTTCATACTGGATAATTTATGGGGAGTTGTGTGCTTATGAGCTGTTTATGCAAGGTCATCCTTGCATTCTTAGAAGGAAACCAACTTTATAATGGAATATTATCTTCTTAATGAGCTATCAAGTTTAAATATTTTAGTGTGAATTTCTCATTCTCTGTTAATGATGGGTGGTGGTGTATAGTGTTCCTTTTTCTTAGGCTGTTAGTTTACCAGACAGCCGTGGCTCTGTAGAATGAGTTCGTTCTCATCCTCCCTTCTCCTTAGAAGCGGGTTTGAGGAACACTTCACTTGTTCTTTCTTAAATGTCTGCTAGAATTCAGGGGTAGGTCTATGTTACCTTGGTTTTTCTCTGAGGGAGACTGCTGCTGTTTGGTCCCATTGCTCACTGTAGATATGTTTAAGCCGTCTATATACTCATGATTGGATTTTTTAGGTCCTATGTATATAGGAATTTGCCCATGTTTTCTAGATTTAATGGGCTTAATTTTTTTATTTTTATTTGTTTCATATAGGTTTTCAAAGTATTCCCTAGTGCTCTTTTAGATCTCACTGTTTCTGGTGATGTATCTTTCTTAAGTGCTAATTGTCCTGATTTGAGTCATTGGCTTTTTCTTTACTGTAGTTTATTTAAAAAGCCGCGTCTGTGTTTCATTGATTCTCTGTATTACTCTTCTCGCCTATATTTCATTAATTTTTGCACTGATCCTTAGTATTTCTTTACTTATAATTTTGATTTTGTCTTGTTCCTTGTTTTCCTACAATAATTTATTTATTTGATTTAAGTGAAAATTTTAAATCCTTTTCTAATATGTACATAATCATGCATTTGTAGTCTGGTTTTCTAATGTAAGCACTAATAGCTAAAGCTTTCCTCTTAGAACTGCCTTTTTTGTCTTCCAGAATTCTGATGGCTGTTTTTTTCACTTGATTTTAGGAATTATTAAATTTCCTACTGGTTTCTTAAGTGATCCACTGATCATTTAAAAGTATAGTGTTCAATCCCCCCATTTAAAAACAAGGAGAAGTATGTGGGCTCCGCTATGAAGCTAACATTATCTAGAGGTAAAAGGAAAAATAGTGAATGGATTTTAAAAAGAGAAAAAGAATCAAGGTTTTATTTTTTAATAGAAGAATGGAGACAGCATTGCAGAGAGGTCGAAGGATGGAGACAGCATTACAGAGAGGTAGAAGGGTGGAGACAGCATTGCAGAGAGGTAGAAGGGTGGAGACAGCATTGCAGAGAGGTAGATAATGGAGTAAGAAATAAGACCT
>JAQHUG010000004.1:5696937-5717585 GCA_028555095.1 Dicrostonyx torquatus
TCAGTGTTTTTGATCTTGGCCATTCTTACAGGTGTAAGATGGAATCTCAGAGTTGTTTTGATTTGCATTTCTCTGATGACTAAGATGTTGAGCATTTCCTTAAGTGTTTTTCAGCCATTTTAGATTCCCCTGTTGAGAGTTCTCTGTTTAGGTCTCTACTCCATTGTGAAAAGCATTTCTAAAGATATCTTTCTCAAATAAAAGTTACATAGAATAAATGCTCTTGGAGTTAAGGTTAATTTTGGAGTCATGTGGTGGGCTATAAGGGGATAGCTCGGGGGTTACGTATACTTGCTCTTGAAGAGAGCCCAGCATTGGTTCCAAGCACCCACATGGTAGCTTATAACTGGACCTTCGATTCCAGAGGATCTGTTACCCTCTGGCCTCCAGAGCAGCCAGCCCGAGATGGTGCATATGGATTCAGAGAGGCGTGTACACATACAAATAACCAACAAAGCAAATAAGTACTAACAAAAGCAATAGTCTTTTCAGATGGATATTTATAGACAGGAAAAAATGTGATTATGCCAAGTTCATTACACTACCTGAATTATAAATTTTCATGTTGCAAGTTAAAAAAAATTTACCCATGAACTTCATGGGACTTCATAGCTTCCAGCAGCAATCGTAACTGCACACTAGATCATGTTCTGTCAATTGGAAATGATGACATACTCTTATAAATATGGCATGTTGTTATTATACATGATTATCTAAGGAATTGAGATTATATACCCACAAATCACATTGTGGGTTAAATCAAGACTTAAACAGATTCTGTTGGAAATTATCTGCATGATCTGAATGGCTTTCAAAGTGTGGCCTACCAGAAATACAAAATGTTAACCTAGTAACTGTTCTGTATGCCACAGTATTCTAGTTTCTGTGACCTGGTGAGATTGTGGAAGGAGAGTCCGTTTAGTGACTTCCCTTCCTGCCACAGCACTCTCCAGGTCCCCACACAAGGAGCTCAGTGGATCACATGACTGCTACCAAAGACAGAGGAGTCTGTCCCCTGTATCCAAACTACAAGTTCTCGTCTTCTCTTGAGCATTTACCATCATTAATGGGAATGAGCCCTCAGTAGTCCAGCATCAGTTTGATGCTGTAGAACCCTAGTTTCCTGACCTGGAAGGTGGCATCCCCAAGGACACATAGGAGCCGGTCACGCATCCACAAGGCTCCATGTGCTTGTAAGGACAGAAATAAACTATAGATCTCATCTTAAGTGTCCGGACAAGACAGCTAGTAGGGGAAATTGAGATTCCTGTGCTGCTGAGTGGTATAAGGGCCACTGTTCTCAACACAACTTCAGATCATCTAAAAGCAGTCATTAAAATGATAACTTCAAGAAGAAATTCAATCAATGGATTTCAGTGTTTACTGTCCCATTTTTGTTTGTGACTGATTTTAGTGTATGCTGGTCCCAGAGTGGCTCTGCACAGTTTTCTTTGCCCTTTCTCATGGGAGAGAAAATGGGCTGTCTTTTTAAAAGATCAGGAGACTCATAGTTGTTAGAGTATGGAGAAAATTGATCAAAATATTAATTAGAGTTTTGTTTTGCTAGTTTGCATAGACAGATGGAGTTCTGGTCTTTACCAGCGCCGTGACTCGTGGAGCTGCGTGTGTACTAAGACGCCATTATTAACACAACAGTAGTTTCAGCAGTTGGTAATTATTGGCATAATTAAACATTTATCAAGAAATGAGTATTTATCATTCATTAAACTTTCATTAAAACTCCGTCTTAGCACAGGCTAGATTAGCCAGGGAGTCTCACATGACAATGACTTAACTTCTGGCACAAGCGTAGACATTTCCATAACAACTGAAGGAGCGCACAAGGTAATGCTCCAGGAGCCGTGCGCAGTTACTGGATTCGGATTCACTTTGTAGTAAGCATTTGTTGAGGCTGGGACCCAGAGTTAGGAGCTATTTGGCAGTGTTCTTCGGGGTTTGCAGTATTTGGCACTTCCTAGCAGCATCCCTTGGCAGAGGGAAGTTACTGCAGGCAAGCTCTGTAATGACATTTACATAGCTTACCTCTCCCGTGGAGGGCGGTGTCCGTGTTTTAGAGATGAAAGTCCATAGCGAGAGCCAGAACTGAAGTAGTTCCTTGTAGAGTCGCCCTCTAAATGCCGCTGTGAATCTTGTGTTGTCACCCTGAGGCCGCACAGAGCATGTCCTGTGTGCAGACACCCAAAGAGCGCACTCGGATGGTTGACTTAGATTAGACACCATCGCCGTGCCCAGAACCGAGGACGCGAGTGCTGTGGACGTGGACCTGGGGAGGAGCCCCTGCGGGCTGCTCTCAGCTCCTTCACCTTCAATCTCTACCCACAGAATTCCTCGGTGCTGTGTAGACGTGGTGACATATGTTCAGAACGGCCACGTGTCCTCAACAGGAGTCGTCTACATGGTAAACAACAGTTCAGCTTTGAAAAGAGAGCAGTGCACTATCCTCAGCTGTAGTCACGCTGCTCTGTAAGATGCAGCAGGGCTCCTTATTTCCTTCCTAAGCTTACCTGAGCCCCATGGCCAGCCTGCTTTTCACGACAGGACTCGGTTATCTGATGGCTGAGTAGTGTTCACTGTGTGTGTGCACCACTGTCTTCTTCTGAGTAGTGTTCCACTGTGTGGGTGTGCACCACTGTCTTCTCCTGAGTAGTGTTCACTGTGTGTGCAACACTGTCTTCTTCTGAGTAGTGTTCCACTGTGTGGGTGTGCACCACTGTCTTCTCCTGAGTAGTGTTCACTGTGTGTGTGCACCACTGTCTTCTCCTGAGTCCACCAGGTGCTGAGCATCTAACTTGTTCCCATGCCTGCCCATGTGACTAAGGCACAATCCACATGCAAGTGCCAAGGAGTCTAGAGTGTGCTGGTTTATCACTTAGGGATATATACCCTGTGGTAGGGTGTCTGGATCATGGAGTGGACCTGTGTGTAGGTCTCTGAAGACACTACTATCCTCATAATTTGTACGGATTCACTTGGCCATCAGCAGTGTGCAGAAGAGAAGCTCTCAGTGTCTTCATATTTAAATTATTCAAAAACTGAAATTTTAATATACTATTTATTCTTTGAGGACTTTATACATGTATACAATGTATTTTGATCAAATCCATTTTTCACTTCCCTCCTCCACCTCCTCCCAGATTCCCACCCACAGTATCCCCTTCCCAACTTCATGCCTTCTTCTTTAAATATATGTATATATACACACATATATATGTATACATACATACATATATACACATACATACACACATACATGGATATATACATATGCATACATGCATAAACACATATGTATACATTTATGAATGCACACATACAGACACACATATATGTGTGCACATATACATACACACACATACAAACGTGTGTGTGTGCTATTGAGTCCAGTTGGTGTGTGGTATGGGGCCTTCTGCTAGACCAGGAGTAACCACCAGGTGCCACATCCCTGAAGAAAGCATCTCCCTCCCTCCACAGCCATCAACTGCCAATTGTTCCTCATCTAGGGGTGGGGAAGTCGAAGCTGTAGGGCCTGTTCCTCTGTAGTTACTTCCAGTGTTCTCTGAGTGGATGCAGAGCCCCAGCCTGTGCGTAGGCCGGCTTGCTAGTATCAGCCTTTGTCCTGCATCCTTGTGGGAGAGCTGTGTGTGTTGAGTGTTCAGGGTTTCCTCATCAACACTAGACACATGGGGAACACCCTTGGCTACCCAAGACTGCCTGAGCCCCTTCCCACATATGCTGGTGCTTCAGGACTTACTCGGTATTCAGCAACTTTGTTTTTGTTTTCTCTGGGGCAAAAAATTTACTGTATCAGTGCTTTTATGTCAGAAGAATGAATTGAATTGGAACCCTTTAGTGCAAACAACAATAGACAGAGTGGTAACCTAGTGGAAAACAAATAGACACCCCGTCCCTTTGGGGGTTCAGAGAGGTTCAGAAAGATGGAGCTGACGCTGGAGAGGTGGCAGATAAAAAGAGGCCAAAGCAGGGAAGAATCCCGCGGTCATTTATTACCGTGCCATCTTCATAGTGTTTGCTGAACCAAGGTGCAGAATAATGATTCAGACAAATGGCGTTAATCATAGCAGCGGCCCCTCGGCAAGGCGCAGCGCCTCGCTCCGCGGCAGGAGACCTAATCAGATTCTCCAAAACTTGTTCCAGAAAGAATTTTCTGTCTTTAGTTTTTCTGTGGATGTCTTCCCGTGGGATATGTCACCTTTAAAAGAAGCAGAGTGGTGAGAAATTGTTCCCTCTTCCTGTCTCCTTTCTACAACCTCAGAAAAAAATTGTGTTCAACTTCATGATGAATAATTACGGCGAAACTATTTTATTTTTATATTTTCTTCATATTCATTCAGTATGGGCAAGAGCTGTAATGACCAGTGAAAGCCTAGCTTCCAATCCTGATAGGAGGTCAGTTTACTTACTGAAAAATGGTTTTCAGTGGCCCTCTGCCTCATGGAGCAAGCTGTGTTTTGTGTGGGAGTCGCTGTTGTGTTGGGGAAGAGGGAGTAAGGGAGGGGATTAATTCAAAGCTGACCAACTCTTAAGGCTCCATGCCTGCTTAGAGGGTCTGCCCAGGGAGCTTACATAATGTCCTAGTCAGGTGTCAGAAGCCCGTCAAACCAGTTCCATCTGTTGTGTTGTGGTGAGTTTTCAGGGATTTTTAAAACAATTAGCCTCGTTGGTAGACCATGTTGGTTATTGTCAAGGATATGAGGTCGTTAGTGAGACCACAGTTGTCTGTCCTTTCGGGCCCTTTGATTGTATATTTCTGCATCACTCCATTACACACACTTTGACTGTTGGATAGAAGGGAAAACAATTTAGAGATGTGTTTATACATCATCTCAGGGGGAATTAAGCTGACATGTGGGAGGTTAATGTACACACTTCAATTCTCTGTTGATTTGCTGTTTTCTTCTTCATAACTGCAGGTAAACAGGCAGAGCTGCCATCTGATGTGCAGGTTAAGCGTAGTTGCGGGCTATTATACATCATTAGAGTAACAACAGTCAGGAAGAAAGATGGGAGCCCTGCACTTGTGGCTGCGTGGACACCCATCTGTCATCTGCTACAGCACCACAAAAATTAGTCACAGCAGCCTTTGTGGAATTTATAGCTCAGTGTGAGGAAATTAAGCTGTGAGTCACACCGCTTTGCATGATTAGTACTAATGTGTTTTGCACACCCCCATTCCAATGACAAATTTGTCCCAAAACTTTTTCTTTGATACCATTTTTGTTGCCCACTTACCAAACACTGCATTTGTTGCTGAGCATACAGCCACTTGCTGCAGTTATGCGACGGGTAGGTACCTGTTGTGTTCTAGAAGTGACATCTTGCATTCCCCAGCCACTGTGTCCGTTTGCCTCTGCCCTTCCTCTAAGGGAAGGAAGCAAGCAATGGGAGAGCAGCAATGACTGCTGTGCTGTGTAGCAGCCTGGATCTCAGGCCCCGGCCCTGTATCAACGGAATAATCAATTCATTATTAATCACAATAAACATACAAAGATGTATATTTTTAGATGACAGCTGGCAGGCATAGGTTTTTTTTTCTTTTATTTTTGGAAATCACCATGCACAGGAAGGAACAGTGACTGAAAAGCACTGGGCCTAGAGCCACTGCACATTACAGCTGGACAGCCCGTCCTGGGAAATTGTGTGCGTGTGATCAGCACATCCCCCTCACCTCTCGAATACATTCCCAGGGCCAGTTCTTGGCTTCTGAGGCTTCTGTTAGCTGAGATGCCTTGTGATAGGGCAAGGAATCACGGTAGAGTAGGATCTGTAGGTATTAGTGTCAAAAAGAATAATGTCTTACTTGCCCTTTCTTCTGGGTTATTGCATGGGTTATACAAAGATAGGGATGAATTCACAGAAAACAAAGAAGCCAGAGGTGGTGAGAACAAGGACAGGTGGGGGAAGCAACCGAATTGCAAAAATACATGATCCAGCTGATGCCAAAAATAATGGGTAGCTCTTTTCTCCCAAGCAGCAGCATGCATAAAGGTGCCTGGCTTACCATTCCAGCATCTCTGGCCGGGGAAGGCGAGCTGGAGCAGAGGGGACAAACACAGAGGGGTGGTGAGCATTCGAACAGCCCTTGCTAAGTTTTAGCAATAACTTCCCAACCTTTGCAGATGGATTACAGCGGAAATGAGAAAAATGGTGTAATTCTGTGGTTTCATTTTCATTGTGATTTACATAGACGAAAACAATGTTGATAGGGGCAAAATATGATTTAGAGGTGGAGGGTAGTGTCACCTAGCAGCTCCTGAGTGTGTGTGGAGCCCTCATTGTTTCATAGAAGAGAATTTATACCATTCGCTGTTAAAATGACATGCCTGAATGAGTCAGACCTGCCTCATTCACACCCAAGATGAGGAACATGATTTATTATCTGTCCTTTGAATTTCTGTGAGCATTCTGTCTAAACTTTAAAAGGGGATTGCATTTGCGATTAAATCTTAACAAATGTTATTTTAACTAGACTGCAATATATGTTATTGACAACAAGCAACTTTTCTTCTCAAAATAACATTGGTGCTTAGGCATGCAATTTACAAAAATGACAAGGAAGGGTGGTGCTTTTTCCAAGGTGAATGCAAGCTGACTGATTAGCTGGTATTTTAACTTAGATTCTTGCAAATTACAGACATAAGAAACCCTGCAATTTATATGTACTTTGGAAGTGAAAGCTTTAATCCCGTGACTCGGGAAAGTAAAGCGGTAATAATTTAAGTACCATATTTTATTTATCCCTCAGGGTTGTCAGCTGATACGAGAAGTATTTCCACTATTTTGGGGTTGCTGCCTTTGGCTACCTAATTGCTTCTTAGGAAGTAAGAGGGAAATTGCTTATACAACTGCACGGCGAGTCTTTGGCAGCGTCGAGCCAAGGCATCAATCAGTCCATCTGGGTAAAATCACAAGCTGACTCCGATATTGCTAAATATTTATACTGTCAAATACACACAGACATCCAGATGAAAAGAGGCATTCATTACGAATTCTCCAGCTTGTCAGTTTAAAGATGTAGATTAGAGCAAAACCTCCCACTATGGTGCTGCGTGCTCAAGAAAAGTCTATATTTAGCCATTCTGAGCAATAAATATCATCATATTGCCTCATTTAGGTAAATAGAGAATAAATATTGTCAAGATGATCTAGAGATAATGTAAACAGACCCCTGTTCAGAGTCTGTTGCAGGGAATTCCAGGACAGTGATGTGCTGGTGACGCTTTGGGGTTTGACCCTTTTTCCTAATCACGTACCCCTCCCCTTTTTTGGTAGCAAAGATGTGTTCCTGACAGATGATGGGGGAAAGATGAAGGGAAAGAAGTGAGCACAAAGGTGATTTTAAGTTGTGTGAATCAGGCACTAATTAGCACTTGCGCCGCAGCATTGTCTTGAGAGTCCCCAAGCTGCTGCTGCCAAAAATAGAGATATGTGCAGGGCGCTGCAGCCACTTCCAGCTTAACTAGTGAAGCCCTGGCGCTGGGGAGCCTGGCAGGCCACAGGCTTGGGCCGTGTATGGCGGTCCACCCACGTGGGCTTTACCCTGGACTTGGTCCTGTACACGTTGTTCTGTGATTAAAAGTTCTTACAGGGGATTGGCCACCAAGGATGAGTGCCATACCTTGACACAGCTCAAGTCTGTGCTGAAAGACTAGAGGCTCCAAGCAGCACAGACAATTCCATTCGATGTGTGTTCTGTCTGAAGAGAACATGGCCCTTTCCCAAGGGCACACACACTCCTCTCTTCACTAGTAATTGATAATTTTAGAAGTTATACTCGAAGGGAATTTTAACTGATGTCAAAGTTTTAGTTAATTACACTAGATGATTTTTTGAGATTAATAATTAACATCCCTCTTTATAACTAAATATCCATAATTAATCAGCAAATCATAACGTGAAGACTAATTAACTTCAAACTCAAATTCTAACAGAAAATCCATATTACTCTCCAGCATCATTAATTACCAAAGTAATCAAACTTATCTCTCACGGGTTGCAGCAGTGCTCTGTGGGTTCCTCAGCTCAGCCTGTGTGCTAAAGCCTTTCCCGAGGACTTGAGGGTGATGCTGAGATTACCAGGGTGCTAGAACCGGCCCCATGCTGTCTTATCCATAAGGCTAGGGCAGCTAGATGGGAGCACAGAGAGCAGAAGGTTCCCAGATTTGCCTTTCCACAGGAGGTTAGCCCAGGAGATATCTGGTGAGGGGGCGATTTGGTTTCATCTTTAAAACAGAACCAAGCCGGGCGGTGGTGGCGCACGCCTATAATCCTAGCACTCGGGAGGCAGAGGCAGGCGGTCTTTGTGAGTTCGAGGCCAGCCTGGTCTACAAGAGCTAGTTCCAGGACAGGCTCCAAAGCCACAGAGAAACCCTGTCTCGAAAAACCAAAACAAAAAACAAAAAAACAAACAAATAAATAAAACAGAACCAAGCTCTTTTGTCTTTGTTCCTCCTCACGAAGTGCTACTTGGCTGACTTCAAACAGGTTAGAGAGAGAGAGAGAGAGAGAGAGCGAGAGAGAGAGAGAGAGAGAGCGAGCACACCGTCAGCAGCTCACAAGAATGTGTTTTAAAACAGTAAAAATATATCCATCAGTAAGTGCTAAAAACAACGAAAAGTATGTGATGTGAAGAAGAGAAATGTTACATACAAGACCAAAAAGACTAGCATGGGAGCCACAGTACTCCGCATGTGCCCAGGGTGGGAGAGCAGTCTGATTGCACTGCTTTGCTGCCCTGGAGAGGTAGCTTGGTAGGGGTTTTCTTTAGAATACAGCAGTCAACAGTGTAGTTCAGATCCACCCTTCCATCACCGTACCACCTACTTTCCCAGTGCACACATGGAATCCTGTTCTTTTGTGTGGCAGCTGTAAAAATCCTCAGCAATTTCTACTGTCAAGAAAACTCTGGATAAATAGGGGCTGTTAACTTAGGCAGATAGCGGAGGTGATTTGGTGGCAATCAGGAACTCACGGCACTTCAGCTAATGGGTTATGATCAGAAACTGTTCCTAATAGCCAGCTAGACGGATCTGAATATGAAGATTTCTATAATTTTGTTGTCAGCTTGTGATGTACTCTAGTGCTAATTATTTGGAACAATTATGTTTTCCTAATAACAAAAGAAGCAGCAGTGAATTAAGCAGGCTCACCTTCAGATCTGCAGATAACAGTTTAAATGCACTTGCCATTAAGAAATAGCATTTCTTTTTGCTTTGCGGAGCCCTAATTATTTCAGATGCTTGTCTTTTAAAGCCCCTGCCTTACTTCTTCTGAACCTATTCCATGTCAGTGTACACTGACGACTTCAGTAACTAGTATTTTCTTGGTCTTCGGTTTATGCCTGTACCTCCATAGACTGTTACTGCATTTGGTTATTCAAAAACCATAATTAGTGCAGTAATTAACATGTAGGTCCTTCAGAGGAAGACTGCTAGGATTCGGGGACATCTCTCATCATCCTGACTGATGTGTGGATGATAAAGAGACTGAGGTTGATATGGTGACAGGATGTGTCCTCTTGCATGGTAACTGTGCTGCAGGGAAATTCAGACAGGACCTTGGTCCACAGGGCTTCACGTTTGGAAAAAGTAATTATCCACACTGTTTCTATAATTCAACTAGGTGTTATCCTGCATTTGCAGCTGTCAAATCATTTGTTTTAAATGATTTTTAATATCTTATGAATACTTGAAAGTTTTGAGTTTTGCACATTACCTCCTACTTTTTTAATGCAAAGGCCAAGATTTATTCATTCATTCATTCATTCATTCATTCATTCATTCCTGCCTTGCCTCTCTTGTCTCTTTTTTCTTCCTTACTTAAGGTCTTTCCTGATAGTTTATCTGAGGCATCGGATGCTAACTTCAGTCAGTGCAGGCCATAATTTTCTAGATTATAGTCAGAAAAGACTCAACTTTATACATTTTCCTAGAGGCCTTTTTTGGTCCAGTTTCACCTTTCTCATGCCTTGAAATATTGTTTCAGGCTCTGCTGAATGAGTGGTATACAATGAGGCAGGACTGAACATGAAAGAAGATTTAACGATGGCTCTTCTGTGTCCCCGGATATTGATGCTCTTCTCTGCCAACACCTGGCTTCTCAGCTCCTATAAGCATAGCACCTTTTGTCATCATTGGCATCTGCCTTCAGACTCCAAGGGTCTCATCTCCAGAAGGCATGTGAATGGCCAGAAGGGCGGGACAGAGACTTCAGAGTATGAGCAGTGTGGCAGAGACAGGTCAGCTCCTGTCTGACTAGGAAGCAGGATGAATGACAAGAGCCAAGGTTGGTCACAGCATTCAAAGGTGCATCCCTAGTCATGGGAACTTTACAAATTAACGTCTCCAGCTAGGGACCATGCGTTCAAAACATGAGACTATGGGGAACAATTCAGTTTCAAACCATACCACTAACATTGTGTCTAGATAATGTCCTAAAAATGCTGCTCGACTGTGGCTTCTCCCAGGCTGAAGAGGACGTCGATGTTGGTAGAGAGAGTTGTAAAGGGGACTACGACTGCAGGTTAGTTCCATGCTTGTTACGTAACGTAAAGGCTGGCTCTTGATCCGTGTGTTCTGTCTTTGCACCATATTATCAAATAGCTCCGTACATTGAACCACACAGTAACATGTCTGTCTGACTCTACTCTTTGTTGCTGAGAGTTGACTACAGTTGGTTTTGAACCAGACAATAATCAAGCCTTTTAGCGTTATGAACTCTTTAATATTTTGTAGCTGACTGTGTGTATTTACTAGACCGTCTTTGCCAGTCAGAACAGAGGTGCTGTGCTATGGGCATCATTTATATTGGCCTATATTGGTGCAGATGTAACTGAGTCTATAAATCTATCATTTCTGATATGTAGTTGTGGTTTTTAGTTTTTTTTCTTTCTGTCTCTTTTTATTTTTTGAGATTGTCATGTCATTACATCTCTCCCTTTCTTCCCTTCAAACCCTCCCTGCACCCCTTCCCACTCCTTCAAATTCATCAATCGTTGCTGCATGTCCTTATGATATAGTGCTACACAGAGTTCTTTCTGCAGAGTTGGGGCCTCATGGGCTTTTCCCATCCAGTTTGGCATGTTCATTGGTATCATCCTTGTTCAGCTCACATTTGGGCATTTTTAAAGTTTTATTATGTAAATATACATGGATGGGGGTTTTATGCATATGACTGTGATACCCACTGAGGCCAGAGGAGGATATTAGATGCCCTGGAACTAGAGTTACAGAAGGTTGTGAGGTGCCTGACATAGGAACTGGGAATCAATAAGTCATGCTATCTGCAAGAGCCGCCAGCACTCCTAAAACTGAGCCATGTCTGCAATTTCTATGTAGCCTTCCTACTACCATCGAGTCTGCCCACTGAGCATGGTAAGGAGGAGGAAGCTCTGAAAACGCCGGGGATGCACATGTGGTCCAGCGTGCCACACAACATGGAAGAACCGTGCCCCAGTCGTGGGTTGGAATTACTGTAAAAAGGTGTTTCTAGAGAAAATGAAAACTGGCAGCATGTTCTGTAGCCAATTGGGCGCACGCCGTGAGCTGCCTCGTGGTCTCTCTGCTAAGGCTGGAGATGTTTGCCAAGGCGTCCACGGCCCTCACTGTGGACATAGACTGCAGCCCTTCAAGCCTGAAGAAGTTACACACACATAGTCAGTGCACCACAGCCCAGATCTGCCTGAATCTCGAATCAGCCTAAGATGTGATTAAGGAGAATGATTAGGGAAAGGGTAAGTCATTAGCAGTTAGGAGCACTGCAGTGTTCATAAGGGAATAGAAAAGGAGACAGCCGTGACCGCTGAAGTTCCCTCCCCACCTCCCCGACCACAAAGCTCTCCTAAATTGCCTTCATGGTGCCATGTTAGCTGTGAGTTAAAGGCCTTGTGAGGAACTTGAGTCTCTCACGTGTGGCTGGTGTTGAAGCTCACCAAGAGAGCAAACGAGCAGCAAGTACCTGAGCGGGAAGCAATGCTGAGCTGCTGTGTAACTGAGGGGCAGACAGGCAAGAACCACGCTAACTAACCACAGCTACCGCCCTCTGGTAGACAGGCCGGTTTGCCGTCTTCCTCTAACGCAGAGTGACTCTTAGGGTGGTCTTTCCTTCATGAGGTAGGGCAGTTATGGGCAGAACATCCAAACGGCAGGAAGAAGCCCTTGGCATCGTCATAAACACAGCACCATACTTGGCTGACAAAACACCACCTGGCTTCAGACACCTCCCTCTCTTACTCACAGGCATCAATTCACACAGATTTAGTGCGTCAGAATCTTTGAATTTCTGTATAACCAATTAAAGCTGAAGGTTAAAAGGAAATGATACTTTAGCTGAGTGACTTGGGGGCTTCTTAAACGTCAGAGGATTATCTGAACAATGAGGCCTGCATTGCCTCTGAAAAATAAAAAGGAAACTAAACAGATGGGAGTTGTCGAGTGCTAAAACCAAGTCATTAAATTATTTTGATATCTAGTGATTTTAAAAAACGACATCATGCTGGGCGGTGGTGGCGCACACCTTTAATCTTAGGACTCAGGAGGCAGAAGCAGGTGGATCTCTGTGAGTTCAAGGCCAGCCTGGTCTACAAGAGCTAGTTCCAGGACAGGCTCCAAAGCTACAGAGAAACCCTGTCTCAAAAACAAACAAAGAAACAAACAAACAAAACGAAGTCATTATGTGTCGTGGAGTCCTGAGGATCCATAGGTTAAGAACACTGGTTTTGACTAGTGTGTACGCACACAGCCATCTCTGCCACTATCTCTACAACCAACTAAAAATTGTCCCATCAGAAAGTCCCATTGCTTCATCATGACTTATCCCTACTCCCTAGCACTCAGCTTTGTGTCTTCCAGAATGGCACATAAATGGAATTGACAGTGTGCTGCCTTTTACTTTATTCAACATAATATTTTTGAGATCCGTCCCTATGACTGAGGCTAACATCACTCAGACTCCATCATTTATCACTGTAGTATTCCATTTATGGGTGCATTGGTGTGTTTTTCTGTTCTGTTGGTGATAGGCATTTTGGTTGTTCTACTTGGGAATGATTATAAACTACAAATGTTTAGTTCAGGTCTCTAGTTCAACTTGTGCTTTTATTTAATTAGGAGAGTTATTGTGGAAAGAAGTAGCCAAATTGTTGCCAGAATGACTGCACCTCTTTGCACGCTCATCAGTGATGTGTGGAAGCATCTGTGCCCTCTCCAGCACTTAGTGTTATTGGCCTTCTGAAATTCTAGCCGAATCCTAGCCTTGGGTTGCGTAGCTCATAGTGGGTTTGCTCTGCGTTTTCGTAGAGACTGTAGATGTTAGTTTCTTTTTAGTGTGCATTTATGCATGCACTGCTATAATTTTTGGAGAAATGCCTCCTCTAAGTAAGTTAAAACATGCTCCCCGTGCTTTAGAGCTACTCAGGCCCTGGTGCCCTTCCCTGTGCGAGCTTGCGGTTTATTTGAGGATGATTTTTTCACAACCTGACTGCCATCCCAGGTCCCTTTGTGCAGCCTGTGGAGCTCCTTGCTTTCTCCCTGCTCTTCTTTCTCCCCCTCCCTCCACTGATGTGCTGCCTAGCAACAAGTGCGGTAGCTCGATTAGCAGGTGCGGGGTCCCAAACCCTTTACCAGGCAGCTCCCATTCGGTGACCAGGAACCGGGTTCTTTTTCCTTCTCTTTGAGGAATGCTTATTATCTCTTTTTTTTTTTTTGAGACTTTTATGCATGGATAGAATATGTTTGAATTCATGACCTCCCTGCAGCTTCTCCTGTCTTCCCTGACCACCGTTTTCCCTCCTGACTTAATGTGCCCTTGAACTCCTCATGCTTCTTCGGCACGGTCTCTAAACACGCTAGGCCCACTTATCCTCGCCGCCTGTATCTGTAGTCATGTAGTGCTGTCTGTGTGGGTATATGTAGGCCTATGTGGGTAGCTTTGAAGGATCAAACCCCTAAAACACGTTTTAATTAGTGTGTGTGTGTGTGTGTGTGTGTACATGCTTGTGAAATGGGGGCTAGGCTACGAGCATGCCACAGCACATGTGTAGAGATCAGAAGACAGCTTAAGGAGTCAGTTCTCTCCTATCCCTGTGTTGGTTACAAGGACTGAACTGGCGCTCAGCAGTGCTTCTTAGCTCCTGAGCCCTTTCACCAGCCTGGTTGGTTGTTTTGGTTTTTTTCTAATTGCTAAACCATCATATTGAATAGTTATGTGTTATTTTGACCTGTAACTTTTGCCATCTACTAAGTGGTTTTGTAAAAAAAAATACTGAGGATGAGGTCAACTCTGAGGCCAAAGAGGACACAACACTGAAACCATCTAGCAAAGAAAGAGGTCTTGGCCTTTTCAGAAGTGTTAAGAGCAGGTGATCTCCTCCCTCTCCACTGAGGCAGAGAGAGTCATATTCCAGTGGGGGCAAAGCATGTTTATGTGAAGCCCTGTGGGTCCACTGTTTTCATTAGTAAAGAGGCAAGGCCCACGGAGCCTGTTCATGGACAGCTCCGTTTCTAAACAAGTCGTGCTGAAGGCACCAGAAGGCGCCATATTGCCTCTGGATTCTGCTGTTTTGGGCATTCCTCACTCAAGCTGGAGCTGACTTGGTGTTTTCTTCTGCCCTCGCCTTTTTGCCATTCTCCCAGTGTTAGGACAACATTGGGTGATGCTTCTGATCGGGACATGGACCCGAACTTAAATAACCCTGGCCACTCCCAACTTTGGATGGCCCTTCACTAAAACTTGTGATATGCCATAGATAACGTGATTCTCAGTGATAGGGCTGTGATGCTGGATAAGTGGTTTATTAAAACAAAATTATTATTGTTCCGTGTAACTTAAGAATCTCTTCCTGTTAGAGACCACCATAGACCTGGCGTTTCGGGCAGAGACTGACAGTCGCCTAGTTACTCACCAGACTTCTGCTGGGCACTCCCCACCAGCTATTCAGTTTTCAAATTCCATTTCAGCAAAGAATTTCTTCAAGGATATCTTGTAAAATAAGTAAGTCAACGACATGTTTGGATGAGAAACGATATATTCCAACTCAAAGTAGAAGCGTGTGTGTGAATGAAAGAGAGAGAGAGAGAGAGAGAGAGAGAGAGAGCCATTCGTATTCATGTCTTGAGTACAACATGTTTGCATATATGTAGGTGGACTTTTCTGTCTCACCAACCCGTTCCCAAATAACCACACAGACTTACTGTTAATTATAACTGCTCAGCCTATAGCTCGAGCCTGTTACATTTTAAATTAACACATGTTTTTATATATGCTCTGCCATGTGGCAGTACATTTTTTAACATGGCAAGATCATCTTGTTTCTCTCCACATCTCCTCCCAACTCCGCAGACTCCACCCCTTTTCTTCCCAACATTCTCTCTGCTGTGAAAAAATCCAGCCTAGCCATCAGCCAATCTGTTTTTTATTAACAGTGAGAGCAACATATGTTCACAGTATAAGGATTATTTTACAGCATTTCTAAGTAAAAAAGAAGGTTTTAACTTTAATATAGTAAAACTATGTATAATAAAAACAGTTATCAAATAAGAATTATAGTTACAATATCAAGTCCATTTGCATTTGGCAAAAATTACATAAAATATTCCATTGTCTATCTTTATGAGTCCAAAGTTTTATACCTAATTTACTTTTTATCATATCTAAGGCAAACTTTAACTATTTAGTCTTTAACTCCAGCAAAAATCCCAGAAGAGAACAATGTTACAGGGACATCTTGCTGCCTGGACGGTCACCCAAAGTTTTTCTGTAACTTTGGACTTCAGATCTAATGTATCTGACAGATATTTTTAATGGATTGTCCTACCTTTTCTTGACAAAGTTGGAAAGTAACCTTTTTTTTGCATCCTGCTAATTCAGTTTGGACACTATGCAGTTGTTTTTTTGTTTGTTTGTTTGTTTGTTGTTGTTGGTTTGGTTTGGGTTTTATTTTTTTGCCCAAATGGCAAGCTTTTACAATAAATAAAGCAAACTCCATACAGAGGCTCTTCAGTATCCATCATTATTTGAAGTAAATTGGTACTGTCAAGAGTAGACATGTCTCACTGTTATAAAAAAAAATCTTAGGTTATTAAATATATTAAGTGCCATATTCTACAGGTCTTTGAATTGTTTGAAGAACATATCTATCTAAATATATGTGTTTAACTTTGAGAACATACCTAATCCTAATATGACTGAGTACAAGTTTGATTATTATAGGTGACTAACTACTAACCTGTATTTTCAGTTAAACATTACATTTTTTTAATGAATTGCATAACAGTACTCCAAACAAGAGTAGAACTATACATATAGTATAGCAAAAATAACTTTAAATTTGTATCAGTAAACCAAAACCCATACAATGTAAAATATTTTGAGATAGTGTTGATGTTTGGATTAAAGATAGTCTACCCTTTTTTCCTATTATTCCTATGTAGATACATTCATCTTAACAGAAACGTTTTAAAATCTATCTCTCAAAATAAGTTATTTTCATTTTGATTAGAATGCATGCTAGTAACTGAACCATTAAGCTTACATTGTGTACATAAACTATAAGCACCGACCTTATCTCTTTAAGCACCGTTTTGTCTTGAGTTGGGGCATCCACCGAAACAGTTGACAGGGTGCTGGTTTTCTGCACAGACTCTTCTCAAGAGAATGGAAATGAGGCTAAAGTTTCCTGAAAATGCGACAAGAACACGGCAGGCCCGTCTGTGGCAGCCTCCCGAAACAATTATTTTTGTCTCACTGTCTGGTTCTCCACCATGCTGTTTGTGGGACTGTTTGGTAAACGCCAGGGTCTGCGGCATCCTCTCGCTCTCCGCTCCCTCTGCTGCACCGCTCGCTCTCTGCTTGAGTATTTCTCCCCCCTCGCCCCGCTCTCTTACAAAATGGAAACCTTAATGCCAAGAACCTTGAGTGACCTCCTAAGGCTCCTAAGACTGAAGGACCAGGGACTTGGTTTTGGATCTCAGATGGAATATGAACTACATTAGGATGAAGGCATATGCTCTTACAATATGAATCTACAGACCTATTGCATTTTCCTCTTGCTCTCTGATTCTTCATCCTCAAGAGTCAGCATCTCCCACCTTTACATATATAAAGAGTTTCAATGTGACAAAACAACCAACCTTGACTTAGCTATTGTTACTGCTTCTGGATTTCCATTCAGGTGATCAGAAGGAAGTCTTTAGTGAACTCACACTCATTAAATGTGGTCACTATAAATCCGCTTGGACTCTTATATTAAATCAACCGTTAACTTCCAGATCCAGACAATGTAAACAGCTGCTGTGTTGGGGAAGTAGCGGTGCATTCAGTATGCTAGAGTCTGTGCTCTCATATCCGAACAGGAGTTTTTAAGATAGGATGAGCCCAGTCCATATCTAACTGTTCTCTCTAGACTGTGCAGGGATCCCTCTGGTTGCCCATCCAGTGGCGTGCTTTGTCAGCATTAGCCAGTAGGAGCAGGCGGTACAGCTGAAAAGGCCTGACCACACCCAGAAAACATACCCAGAGCTTGGAAGCCAAGTGGCTGCAGGACCCAAAGCCATCTCAGGCACTGTTGTCATGTGTTTAAAGTTCCAGGGGAAATCTCAGTTTTTCTAGTACTCTACTTGCCATCAAATAGTCAGCTTGTGAAGTCATCATGCAGCCGGCCGGTGAGCATCAGCACCAAGTCATCCTTCCTCCTTTGAACAAAGTCTCAGAACCTGTCACAGGTCGAATACAGCATCTCTCTTGGCATATCCCCTCAGAATGAATACCCAAAGGATATCAGTGTAAATTTAGTCCAGTACTTTTGATATTATTTAGACCCCCTATTCTCCCTCTTTTCCTCCCTTCTCTGGAGGCAGGGCATTCAGTGCGAATTAGGCATTTGTCTCCCAAATATACTACAGTATCTTAATGGTACTTTCCAAAGCTTGGTCCCTACTCATAGCTCGGCACTCTGTAAATTAAGTTAGATAACTGTTAGATCTCCAGGATAATGCAGACATGCAAACCCAGTAATCAAATGGACATATATAAAAACTGAGATATATAGTGTCACTCTCTGTTTTGCCCTTTGGCAATTCTGCTTTGAGTTTCTTTCAGCCAGCAAATGAGGAAGTAATTCAGCACTGTCTTTCTGATCGCCTTGCTACTCCAAGGAAGAACAGAGCGTTTTTGTTCAGTGAACAGAAGTGAAGGTGAGCAGGGAGTCCCCACAGTTTGAGGACATCACTCCAGGCTCCCAACCCATCGTTAGCTTCTGTTAACGAAGCCAATAATCAAATGCCTGTCTTGTGATTTTATGTAAAATGGGACCTATGTGAATATTCACAGCTCACTGACCGTGTTCATGAAGGGCAGTGACCAGCGCAGCACTGGTGCCAGACTGTCCTCGCGGTGGCTTGTCTTACTGGTAAAAGGCCTTCATCCTCTGTGGGTCTGGATGCTCCCCCCACTCCCTGTGGTTCTCAACAGCACCCTCCTGAGTGATGCGTGTTGTGGTCTTTGTAATAGCGTAGCAGCCTCCCAGAATTAGTCTACTGTCTGTCTTCCTGGGTTTTTGTTGTTGTTTTACATTTCAAGTTGGTTGTCACGGTCTCCTTGCCCTCCGTGACCCATGTCTTGACTTCCCAGTCTCCTTGCTTGGCCCCAAGTCTTCAGTTGTTCACGTCTCTGAAGTCTCTTTGCTCGCCAGTCCCCACTCACTGTCTGGATGACCACAGCTCCTAGCAGCTTATGGCACTGCATGTGTTCCGGTACTAGCCAAGGGTGCCTTGTCCTCACAAAGGCCAGCCTTGTCCCAGGCACGGAGCAGGTGGACAGTAATGCAAGCCTTTCCCACCAACTCTGGTAAATCCTCCGTGACCTTCCAAAAACCCTACCTACATAGTTTGCATGAATTTTTCTATATCTATTTCGATTGATATTACAGGCCATGAGAATATACTATTTGTAGGTACCTACTTAGCAAATGGCAAATTTTTTTTGTATAGTCATTACTCCTGAAAATGAAAATGTTAAATTGGATGTTTCTTTGCATTTGGACATAAACTCAAGGCTGCCATGGGTGTGTGACTGAGAGTGGAGCCATTGACGTTCTGTCATACCTAGCCACATGGGCATCACTGTGTGGTGCCATCCCCGCAGATGCACAAATTCTGGGTGGCACTGTTCTAGCTTTCAGAAGAGAGCTAAAAGGAATGTAAGTCCTTGTGCTCCAGGAGGCAGGATATCACACAGCCTACAGTGGCCTTGAATTTGTTAGCTAGTACAGGAGGGCCTTTAACTCCACCCCACTCAGACAGTGAACAGATGGGTGTGGGGACTGAATCCACCACAGGGATGCCTAGGACTCCTGATGTGATACCATCAGCTTCTTCCTCCTCCCAGCAGCTTCAGGCCTTTGGCATATTAGCACATTGTCTCTCCTCTTCTTCCCCGCTCTCCTCAACCTCTGCCACCTGAAAAAGGTAGGTCAGAGTTTGGCTTCGTCATACCTTATAACCTGAGTGTCTCAAGCAGCACCCGCCCTTCTTCTTGGGCTCTGTCCCCCACTACATAGGAGCCCATCTTTCTCCTCCCTTCCATAGGTCATAGCACTCCCACTGTGGCCTCTGATCTACCAATAATTATTTAAACGTAGTGTACCATAGATTGTGCCAAGTGCTTGCAGAACAATCCGGGTCCTTCTCTTGGGGAGTTTGTATTCTGAGAGGGGGTGATGAGAGCTTGCAGGGAGAGTGGCCTGCCTACAGGACTTCAAGAAACAAGGAAGCTGAAGCATCCTTAATCTCCTAATTCTCTTTCACCTTTGCCGCTGCAGGAGCTTCTGAGTTTAATCTCAGCCCTCAGTGCATCGCTAGAAGGGACCCTGCGCATCCTGACAGTTCCTTCTAGCAGCACGGATGCAGTTGTGCCTCCTTGCTTAGATCTCTTCGTGCTCCCTAGTGACCACTGATTCCTAAGTTCAAGCCCCGCCCTCAGTATTGCATAACCTAACAATTCCCACCTCTTCCTTCCTGCAGACTACAACCTCTCGGCCAAGCCAGACTGCGTACAGGGTTGTCATCTGCTCAAAACAGTATAGGATTTTCCCCACTACTTACTACTGCCTGGAAACATTCGTACTCTTCCCTTAAGCTGCAGGGCTTCTGTGGTGATTCCTGGTCCCTGCCCTAGAAGGGGTTGGTTATTCTTTCCAGTAGATTATTAATTTATCTCACACCAGAGTTTTTGTAGTTCAGATTTGACTTGCTGATATAGTAGACTGTTGTAAATGGGGGCAGCTGTGTCCCGCCGCCGATAAGTGGGGCCATTTTCACGGCACCTGAGAGGTTTATCCCACCCGGCTCTAGGCTGCCAGCTAGCTTATGCCCAAAATAACCACACAACAATTATATTCATTTAAATTCTGCCTGGCCCATCATCACCAGCCTCTTCTTGGCTAGCCCTCACATCATAAACTAACCCATTCCTAATAATCTGTGTGTCACCACAAGGTGGTGACTTACCAGAAAAGTCTAACCTGCATCCATCTCCAGCGGGGGCGTCATGGCTTCTGGCACACTTCCTTTCTTCCCCAAACTCTGTTCTATCTACTCCGCCCACCTAAGGGCTGT
>JAQHUG010000004.1:5719125-5743791 GCA_028555095.1 Dicrostonyx torquatus
TGTCTGAATCTGCCTATTGTGAATCTGTAATTCTTCATTATCAAGGAGTACTTTTGCTTTGTGCTTTTAAAATGCTAAGCTCTTAAGACTCTAAGCTGCAACAGTCACAGATCAAATACAAGTACTGCCTGCTTGCTCTGCCCAGTCCAACATAGCAGAGCCGCTTGTGCCTCCGAGCCGTGCACGTTGCACCAGTAGACTGTCAATATTGGTGTTTGTTGAATAGTTAAGATTATTATCTAAGGAAGTTTAAATGAGTAATATAAAGGAACCCAAAACCATAGCAGATGTAGAGTGGAGGAATAGTATTACTGGGTAACTAGGAATTTAATGAACCTTTGTTTTCATGCTGTCTTTGAACTCCACTGAAGGCCTGACCTTGTTTAGTGTTCTTTCCTGTCTTGGTGAAATCTAAATAAGAAATAATCTTCTATCATCATTCTCGATGACTCTGATCTTTCAGTGTCCAGCTCTGCTGTCTGGAAACGGCATTCTCTCCTCGTTTCTTGGTAGGTAATTGTGCAGTTTTGTTAAAAGAGAGTGCTTTCTTGGCCTTTGAAAGAAATCTTTGTTTGGATTCATTTTAAATGCCTGACTTTGCATGTCTACTAATGGGCACAGCGCGCCCAAATAGTATTCAAGCTGCTTTCAGAGAGTCCAGCCAGACCCCAGAAGTGCTGTTTCTGTGTGATGATAGCCCGTTCTTAGGCCTTCCTGATTCATAATTGGTGATCCCAGTAGAATCCACCCAGAGCAGGCAGCTGTGGGTGTACGGCAAGCTCATGAGAACCCAAGTCACAAGGCAAATGATGTGTATAACCACGTGCCCCATGACTCAGCCTTGTCTGTCACTGGTCAGAGAGTTTCTCTAAGGCAGGTGGCATGGTCCAGTTCCAGGATCCTAGGAGAACTGCATTGTAGTTCTCCACTGGAATTTAGCAAGATCCCATCCTTCATTCCTTCCCAGCAGTGATCTCCCACCCTTCCACCAGGGCAGTTAGGAACCCAAGAGGCAGGGCTCCACATAGCACCCCTGTCGGTCTGCTCCAGAGCCCTTCCATGCTCTAGACTCTACTTCAAGCACACAGTCACCCCGTATTCTTGGAAACAGGATGCCCTGCCTCTAGTGTCCACAGAAACCGCCTACCAGGCACTGTCCTTGCACCTTTGTAATGAGCAGGAAGCATTCATCACATCCAGGAATCATTCTAGATTCCTGGGAGCATGGAATTTGCTCTGTGAAGAGCCAGGTGTGATCAGAGCCACCACATAAGAAAGGACAGTCCTTCTCAATTATCAGTGTGGTTTCTGATGCGTCAAGTGGACATGTGGGCTGGGCCAGCACCTACATCCTACATACTTCAGTAATTTCCTGGTCCCAAGCTGTAGCACTGTCACTTAATCAGCATCCTGAGCTGGTGGCCTTCGTGGGCTTCTGTACGCCAGAGCTCCTCATCCACACACCAGGCAGCATAGCAGGTTTTTTAAAAGACCAAGTAAAGATTTCAGCGTCCACTGGCTGAAAGGAAACATTACATTTCCATGTTGACCACGACAACACCTGCCTGGCCTGACCCTACCTACGCTGCTGTATGCAGAAGACCAGAACAACAGCAAGAGCATCACCCAGCCAGCCACGTGGTTGATGCCAGAAGGGACTGAAGCTCTCTGTCCATTCCTCCTCACTGTTTCCAACGTTGGTGCAGGAGACTTGTCTGTATTCTGTCAATCATGTTTTAAATAAATGCTGATTGGCCAGGTAGGAAGTCAACCAGACAAGAAGTAGAGGCAGGGCGAGGAGAACGTCTGGGAAGCAGGAAGCTCCCTTGGAGATGCTCAGCCCACCAAAGGAGCAACATGTGTCCCTGTCCTAGCTGAGAAAAGGTACCGGCCATATGGCTAACATAGATAAGAACTATGGGTTAATATACGTTATAAGAGCTAGTAAGAAGACTGAGCTAATGGGCCAATCATTTTATAACCTAATGTAGACTCTCTGTGTGATTTTCTTTGGGGCTTGTCGGCTGTGGGGTACTGGGCGGGACAGTAACCCCAACGAGCAGGCCCTCATGTTCCACAACGTGGGCATCTTTCCATGGTGCCCACCCCTTGATGCTCAGCCTCTTCTGCTGCTGCTTCAACAGTCTTGCAGGCTGGGCTGTCTTCCCTAAGGTGGGATCAAACTTTTCAGGACTGTTCCCACAAGACACTTCAGTTCCCTTACCCAGCCAGACCAAGAAGAAAGCAGCCATGTGCCAAGGCCATATGACTCACTGTAAGATGCAGGAAAGAAGCCCGCATTGTCTTAAGTGTGTACGAGCAGCTGCTGTCATTGGGTAGGAGCAGATGTTCGACCTCCAAGAGCTTTGCAGATAATTAAAATCCTAACAGTTAGTGTTCTACCCCAGCTGTAGGTTCTGTTTACTGTAAATTTGATTTTAATGGTGCCTCTGTGCTGTTGCCGGGAAGCGGTTTGCTTTTTACCTTCATACAAAAGTGTCTGCAATGAAGACAAATGTATGTTTCCTCTCATTTCCTCGGGAAAGATAGCACGATCCTAGAATGTGGAGGAGCTAGGGCTCCACTAGGAGAGTGAGTGGGATCTGTGCATAGCACTTGCCGGGAAACAAAGGGGAGACACACTGGCTGACTCTGCTTCGTCAGCCCTCTAAAGCCAGCCTGAGAGGCGTGCCCTCCAGCGACACAGCCTAAGCTTTGTTTTTACATAATTTTAAGGTATATATAGTGTGTACAACTTTTTGAAAAATAGGTCTTGCCTCCCAGTGTTGTGTTATCTGTACTGAGCATTTATAAACTGTCAGAGGACATTTCGGAAAAGGTCGTTGAGCTTAATTTCCTGATTTCATAAAGCAGAAAGAATGCCTGTACTAGTTAAGGGAAGCCCGACCCAGACAGGCTTCCATGAGCAGACGGGTGCTGTCCACCTGGAAGGACTGGGAGGCCTTCAGAAAGGTCCCCACTGCAGGACTGGCGTTCTCCAGCCCTTCTTGGGGTCTCTGGCCTCCTTGTGGGAAGAGGAGAAAGCTGGCATGAACGTTGACCTAGGTAATGGTGTGCAGGAGCAAGTGAGCCTAAGTCCCCCAGGAGTATGTTCCCAGGGAGATGGCCCAGGAAGGCGATGCGAGAACACCCAACCGACCTTCTGGCCTCATGCACCCCAAATCATGTCTAGAATGTGAGCGGCACCCCGTACAAGTGCAAACATAGACGTCCCTCTTTCTCTCTCCTGCCTGCTGCCCCGCTCCCCCCACTACCTCTCCCTTGGTTTGTCCGAATGGACTAGAGACATCTGAGCAGGCTGTGCTGAATCACCTGGCTGTTTTTAGGAAGTGCTCTCCTTGAGTAAATAACAAGATAGAGCCCTTCACAGTCTAACTCTAAAGTGCCATTCCATCACTCCGTGACACCTGATGACACTGTTTCTGTCACATGAGAGGGCTTTCCAAAGTTATATAGTTGGCATCCCTGATGTATTGTTGCAACTCACAGGAGTCTGCTCAGCAGAGAAACAGTTAACCGCTGCCCCCCTCATGCCCACCCAAAGCCTGGCAGGAGAACCTTAAGGACGCTCTCTCACCTCACTGAGTGAGATTTGTGTGCCCAGCTCCCATTACTCCCAGATCTTCATGCATGAAAATGATAATATATACCTGAGGGTCTGCTATAATACAGAATTTCTTTTAAGGTAAAATATTGTCTTTTATCCTTTGTCACTCTTCAGTGCCCGTGGAAATACCTGGGCCCACAGAGACTATTCTTGGTGAAGTTAGAAACCTGAACAAGTATATATTTCCAACTTGAGATAAAATTTATTCTTCATTTTTTTTCTGGATATCTTAGAATTCTTTTCAGAGGTCTTCCATAGCCATCTCTGTCACTACCAGTGTGAAACACAACACTTGGTCCTTAAGAGAAAGCAGTTAAAGCGTGTGGTGTCTAAGTGGCTGCCCTGGTCCATTTGTTATGTGGACCCAAACTTGCGTGGTGCATCTGCAGAGTTTGTGTGTCTGACCTCATGTCTGAAGATCTTCCCAGTGGCTTGACTTCAGCTAATTTTTTACAGGATAATAATTTCTTTTGACTCTTGGAAAGCAGAGACCTTCATCAAATTGGGGGGGGGGCTTGTGCTGATTTCCACTGCAGTTCTTAGGGTATCCCTGCACAGGGCTATGTCTGGTGTGACTCAGTATTTTGACAAGATGCCCTGGGAACTGCATGCCTGGGTGAGCCGCATCACCGAGGCTTACCTTAGGCTCAGAATAACCACGCTGGTGCTGAGACAGCCTCACTGTCAGATGCTTATATTCAACAAGTACATAAAAGGCTAAAAGTAATTCTTAATTTTGTGCCTCAAATATCCTGCCTGTTTCTGTTTTCTATGCAGATTTAAATAACACTGGTCAGAATGCATTTTCTAATTCTTGAGGTATTGGGCATTAGATACTGAACAACCTGTAATCTCAAAAAAAAAAAGTTATGCCTTATTTACTGGTATACAAGTCCAAGAGGTTTACCCACCCCTGTCATCATCATTCTTCCAGACACTTGCTCTTTTTTAATCCCAGACAAGAACAAGTCCTACACAGCACTGGACCGGGGTTTCCAACAAGAGTGGATGGTGTGTGTGTTTGTGTGTGTGTGTGTGTGTGTGTGTGTGTGTGTGTGTGTGTGTTGTGGTGTGGTGGGAAGCTGTACAGAGACAAGGAGCCCCTCCCCGTGTGGACTGGACCAGGTTGCTTAGAAAGCTCTCACTCTTTAAAGCAGGTTGGAAGCGGGCACCCTGCACGATGCCAGGGATGGTTGCTGTCTTTAAGATGAATAAATTACGGAGCAATTATCGACATTGACTGGCTAAACTATTGCTGACTGCTATTGTGAGAATAATGTATTCCCTGCTCTAAACTTCTAAAAGGTTATATTTCACTGAATTTTAATTTGTCATTTCTCCTGCTTTCACTTGAGAAACTTATAAGCTTTTGTGACATTAAAATATGGCTCTAATTTATTAGCATAATCTGTTAATATTGTTTCATTTTAATAGACATTAAGTATGATTTTTTAACATTCCTTTTAAAATTACATCTTAAAATGGAAGTCAGGAAAAATTATACATGGCTTAAGAATCACAGTGTCATGTGTGCCCCAAATTTTTATATGAAAAGTATTATTTTTTGGATCACTTTCTATCGAAGGCGCTTTAATTATGACACTGGAGCAGCCCAGCATTTTCAGGGTTTAGTGACTTAACCACACCACAGAATCCGCAGTATACCCCAGCAGCACATAAACGGTTAGTGCTGTTGAGGACGGCTCCGTGTGTGAAGTAAGCGCTGGCTCACGGCTGCAGAGCGTTTGACGTGGATATTAGCACCACTCTCACAGGCGCTAGGCATCTCACCCCACGACATGTCTTTTTAATGCCATCTTTATCTGCTACACGATGCATGAAATCTACTTTCAGTTTTCGAACCGCCAACAACCTCTGACCCCTTCAGTGCAGACACAATGTGACCTTTCTATTGTCATCAGCCTTCATTCTCCTGAAAATTCTATGAATTTTTATTACAAGTTTTTTTTAAGCCAAGCAGAGGCTTCCACAAATTACTTGCCACAGATGAGCTGAAGTTGTTGAAGTGGCGTTAGATAAGTTTTACAGCCAGCATGTGTGCTGAGGGGAGCCCGAGCCTGTGTCCTACAATGTCATAGACCAGTAACTGCTGAGCCTACTATTGGATAAATACATCATTTTATGGAACATTGATTGTTCTATAAACCCAATGGAGTATTATGCTCTATGATCAAACCATTTAGATTGTGTGTAGAGCACAGAAAATGCCATATTCAGGATGGTACTAAAAGTGCCATTTGTGTATTTTATGGATGTCATTACAGGGGAAACTTCTCTCTGTAGGCCCTGTTTACTGCAAAATTTTTTAGTCTGTAATGACATTTTTCATTCACAACGTATGCCTTCAAGAGAGGGGGGCCTTGTTTTATTTGTTTCATTTGAGTTTACTGCACAAATTCTGTACATTTTAATTAAATGTAAGCTTAACAAAAGCATAAGGTATTTATTCTGTGGGGGACACGGTGACAGGAGCGAAGAATAGCTCACACACAAAGGAAGGGTCAGGTGCGCAGCAGCGCCCAGCTGCCCAGAGCGGCCAGAGGGTCAGCCCCAGCGTGCTCTGGGGAGGCACCACCTTCCGCCTTGCATTGTCTGCATCTCTGGAGCCTTGTCTTCCAGGCTTAGCCCAAAACCACTTCCTGGAATGGAAAACAGGTTCTAAGCCAAAAAAAAAACAACAACAAAAAAACCTAATCTTTATTACCAGCTCAGCTGGTAATTCTTGCACACATTTAGGTAGAGACACATGGGCGGTGTCTCTACTCATGGAAGCAAATAAGCACTAAAGTGACTTCATAGCCATGAACAGGGCCACCTTTTAACTTCATTCCCAGCCTCTGCACATGGCTGTGTCACCCTATTGAAAACAGGTCCAAGGACTCAGTGTAGGCACTCTGATACTGTCATCCCGCTGAAACTCAACAGTGTCTTTTAAAACCAGTGCTGGCTGTTAAAGAGCTTCGATCTTTACCCTAACTAGGACGTCTAGGATAAAGCCTGAACAGTGCCCTGCCCACCAAGGCCACTCCGAGGCCATCACACTGGCATGTTTCACTAGAAAGAGCATGTGTGCCCAGTACATTCTTGATCATAACCCGGTTGGAATCTGAAGTTACGGTAGAGATTCACATTCGTTTAAACGACACTTGAACTTCTACACCGCTCCACATTAATTCATTATGGTTGAAATGGAAGAGTCTTCAATGGGTGAATCTTTTTCAATCTGATTGAGGCTGTTACATTTTATAGGTGCTATTTTTCAAAGCAGTACTGACAGCACTCGAAGTTATTAAATTGCTGAATCAAAAGACGGACCTGCACTCACATTTATGAACTATGATGGACTAGCCGGGGGGCCGTGCTGCCGGAGGTTAAGATGTTGGTGGCATTAAGCTTTATCACAGACCCAACTGACAGCAGTATTTACCCACGCAGTTTGCTTTAATGGTCTGGAAGGAGCTTAACCTGTTTGTGGATTCAAATAAGCTGAGCGAGTAGTTCAGAGTCAGTGATTACCAGTGCTGCGAGGGATCTAGAGGATTGCTCTGCGCCCAAGACATTTCCCTTCAGTTGCCAGTGAAGAGTGGGTTTGCTGAGGCCAAGCGAGTGTGACCTTGCTCGCCTCCTAAGAACAGGCTGCTGCTCATTTCCCAGTTCGGTTTCTCCCGGTTTTTTCTGTGATGGCAGTATTCCCTCTCTGGTAATCACTGGGGCAGGGCAAGTTGAATGCAACATTCTCTTTATGTCACTCCCTGTTTTCCCTCAGAATTACACTGTGTGTGACCTTGAAATTAAAATGAGCAAAAACAAATCAAAATCACAATTTAGGAAGGCAAGCAAAATACCACAACCTGAGCCGAAAAGTTAGAGCTCCGTTAGGAAATTGCATGCATACCAAACGAGAACCTGACAGACCCAGATGAGGACGGGATGACCCAGTGGATGACAGACTGATGGCGAGCCAGGCCAACCCAGACCCAGGCACAGATGCGTGGCACTGCTCAGCCTGACGTTTCAGAGAAGAAAACCGAAGGCAGGTGGGGCCGTGCAGGGTTTCTTCTCTGAGCCGGTTCTTTTAGGGTCCTTAGGCTTTTGCCACTCTCACACTTATTGTCCAGATCCTGTGTCCGGAGAGTAAATCACTGGTCCCAGCAAATGAGAGCAGGAGCTTACAGCCACAGCAGGTTGCTGAGCAGCGTCCTTCAGGGTCCTGTAGGGGACATTCCAGATCCTCAGGTGGAAACCCGGGGCACCACCTGGGCCTGCGGGCCTGCTGCTACTCTCCAAAATGTATGCCAGTGGAGCAGGTCAGGACACAGCCCGACCTAGTGGTCAACTGGTACTCCACTCCCAACATGGGGGTGAGGGAGAGAAGGAGGGTGCACTTCAGGTGCCGTGTCTTTTGACAGGGCTCCCGGGCATTGACCTTAGGATACCTAGGTCCGTCTCCTGGCGTTCCCTACTGCACCGGGCTGAACAGCATCCCTAGTGTGCATCGTGCAGTCACCAGTGAGCATCCTGGGAGTGGAGCTGGTCAGGGTGACGCTTGTCTTTCCCTGACCTAAGAGTTCGTGACTTCATAACCCTTCTTAGGTCCACAGCATAGAGAGTTTTCTAACAAAGACAAAATAGCATTAGGAACCAGCGAGTAATTCCAGGTCCAGGACCACTGTCCTGTAGTCTGAGAATTGGCCTGGTGTGTCCTCTTAGCAGTCAGAACCCGAAGGCCCTGTCTGGAGCCTGTGCCCAGACCAAGGCGGTTAGCAAACTGCTGTCTTTATGGGATGCCAGCAATAAATAGTGAACTGTAAGTCTTAGTACCCCCGCCCTTGGTAAGGATATAACACATAGCTTCAAAAAAAGAACATGTCAGTGAGAGTGTAAGATGTGTCTCAAATGCAGATGCTGTTGAGCACAGATGTGAGTAGATTGGAGGTGGTGACAATAAAACACTTTTAAAGAGATAGAAAAGCTAGGATCTGAAGAAAACAAGAACTCTGACTGGAATCATTCTCTACTTGATGAAAGCGGCATAGTTTCCATCCTCTCTCACCCTGTTGGGTTACAGACTCCGGGGTGAGGTTATGAAGTGGGCACCCCACATCCTTCCTGGCTGCAGGCGCCCAAAGCCACCCACTCTCTCTGGCCTCCTTTCCGCCTAAGACAGGCCAGTCCTGTCAGGGCTCGTACACCCTGACTTCCTGGGCTTGTGGCCTGGCTGGAAACAGACTGGCTGGATGTGTGGCGGGACAGAAGCGGGCCCCCCTGTCTCTGCCTGCTAGCAGCCCCAGGCCAGGTGAATGCCAGGATCCCCCTCGAGCCTCTCCCCATGCTTCCTTCCTGTCCTCTCCTCATCCCCAGAGCAGAGCAACCCTCTCATGTTTTACTGCCACTGCGCACGACCCACGGGTCTGTCTTTCCAGTCACGGTGCTCTCACTGGAAGGAACTTTAGGTTAGCATGGGAAAGCCTCCATTCTGTTGTCCCTGTGCCACAGTTGGTTTCTGTGCTTAAAAGAAGTCAGCAGCTGTCTCTCACAAGTGCCCTAGGTGGGGTGTGTGAGGATGCCGACCAGCCTCTGCTCTCATTCCCGGACCACTCTGTCCTCGCTGTCCTCTACGGGCCAGGTCATGGCTCCTTAGCAGCCCCATCCCTCGGTACCGTCCCGCAGCCTGAGTGTGTGGTTTCTGCATCTCTTCAGCTTTGCTTGTCCCCTTCCAGGGTCGGGCTGTTCACTGGGCCCCAGAGCCTGCCCTTCAGGCGCACGCACAGACATCTTCCAGACTTTTTGTTTGTATTTCTGTGCCATGGACTGACACGCTGCCAGCCCCTACTGCTCAGTAGAGCCACCCTGGGCCACCTCTGGCTTTGCTTTAGTAAATATTTGTTTGTGAACTCTTACAGGTGCATTTATTAGTGACAGATTTTAAAATTTAATCTGTAAAACTTTTATTATCCTTATCAATTGAACAAATACTTGATAGTAACAAGCACTTGATAGTTGGACATTAGGAAGAGGTTTTCCTTTGGATTAAAAGATCCTGCTACTGCTTCCCGGCTGGCTCCTCTCATTGTCTTTGCTGTTGGAGGTGAGAGGAAGCATGCAGCAATTTTCTCACTGCTGTGACAGTGTCTGAAGCAAGTGAAAGAGATGCAGTCCCCGGTGGCCGGAGAGGCACGGTGGCAGGGTTTGCAAACCCCCCCCCCCCGGCCCCGGCAGCCGCAGTTGGAAGACAAGCAGTGTATGTGGCGCTCAGTTCTCTTTCTCCTCTTTATTCAGCCCAGGCCTCCAGCCCATGGATGGCGCCCTCTACCGCTAAGGCGGGTCTTCCACCTCAGCTAATAATCCCTCGCGGACTTACTCAGAGGCTAGCCTCATTCACATAATCAGAGGCATGTCTAGCGGTTTGGGTCTAGCTAACTGGAGACGCTGTTGAGTTGACAGTACTAACCACCACCCTGAAGGGGCTGTCTGCATTCCGCCCCGGGACCCTACACACTGCTGCAGAGAATTGGGTTTGCACAGATGTCACGCGAGTATGGAACGAGTGTGTCTCATAGCACCCCTTACAGGGCCCATGATGAGCAGCCGCCTGCTGCTTCTAGTGGGGAGCCCTTGGCCTCTGGAGGGAGGGCCACACATGCTTTGCTGAGACTTTCGGGCAGCCGCAGAAGAGCTGTCTAACTTGAATCCTGAAGTCCTCTTTCCACATCCTAACTGGTCCCTGTCTCCTACAGGCATCGTGTCCAAGTCCTATGAGTGCCGCCTGAAAGGACAAGGAGCCACCTTTGTGGAGACGGACAGCCCCTTCACTGCAGCCACCCTGGCCGAGGAATCACCTGTCAAGGAGAAGTCCCTGAGAAGCAGCAAGAGGCAGGCGTCCCCACCGGAGCAGGTCCAGCAGGTCATCATCATCCAGGGCTATGATGGGGAGTTCGCCCTGGACGCCTCTGTGGAGGAGACTGCTGCGGCCACGCTGCAGACCCTGGCCATGGCGGGCCAGGTGGCCAGGGTGGTCCACATCACAGAACACGGGCAGGTCATTGCCACAAGTCAGAATGGGTCTCATGTGGGCAGTGTGGTACCTGGACCCATCCTCCAGGAGCAGCTGGCTGATGGAGCCACCCAGGTGGTTGTCATGGGGGGCTCTGTGGAGAGTCCCAGTGTGGATGAGGACCTCAGTCCAGGTGGAGCTGTGATACAGCAGGTCACCAAGCAGGAGATCTTGAGTGTTTCTGAGGCTGCGGTCCCCCCATCTGACACCTCCTCAGCCTTAGACGCACTGCTGTGTGCTGTCACTGAGTTGGGAGAGGTGGAGGGCAGAGCAGGGCACGAGGAAAAGGGCAGGCCCAGCCACAAGGATGTGCTGATCCAGCTGCCCAGCCAGGAAGCGGCCCATGCTCATGCCAGCACAGAGGCTGCAGAGACTCAGCTGTTACAAGATGGTCACGAGAGCCCAGCAGCCATGGAAGTACTGACGCAGGTTGTCCGGCCCTCGGCCATCATCACGTCTCAGGAACGAGCCCAGGTGGCCTTCAAGAAAATGGTTCAGGGAGTCCTGCAGTTTGCTGTGTGTGACACAGGCGCCGCCAGCCAGCTGATGAAGGACGGGGTAACCCAGGTCATCGTGAACGAGGAGGGCGCTGTCCACATGGTGGCTGCAGAAGGCTCCCAGTTCATCATGCAGGAGGCTGAGACCCATGGCTTAAGGGTGCCGGCCGAGCACGTGGACCTGGTAGAGTCAGAAGGGGAGATCTCACAGATCATTGTAACGGAAGAGCTGGTCCAAGCCATGGTCCGTGAATCCAGCAGCAGCTTCCCCGAGGGAACCACCCACTACATTGTAACAGAGTTGCCTCCGGGTGTGCAGGAGGACACAGGGGTTTACTCGCACACTGTGATAGAGACAGCCAGCTCTCCAGAGATCCTGCAGGCGGGGGCTGCCCTGGGTGCTGAGGCTGTGGGCGCAAGCAGCACCGAACAGTTGACCAGCATGGTCATCTATACCCAGGATGGCTCCCCAGCAGCCACAGTGATCCAGAGCCAAAGAGAAAACAGTGAGCTCCAAGAAGCATGAGGCAGGTGTCCGCGCTGGGCACAGGGCAGTGTGCAAAGACCTGCTCGGGCCAGCGCAGAGGCCTGAGCTTTGGTGGAGCAGAGCGGAGCAGCACAGATGTGTGCTGAGCAGGCCTTTCAGGCAGGGAGAGCACAGAGCCACACCTACACCTAGGTTGCCTAGCAACCTAAGAAGTGTAGGTGGGCAGGATGAACCCTGTGCCATAGAGCTGGTCCCTAGGCCCTCTGCTCATGGCCTTGCCCCTCCTGCACTGCTGTGGTGAGAAGCAGTTTTCCCTCCATACTCGTTCCCTGTTAAGTCATCGGAAGACAGAAGGTGGTGTCCACTGATGGGAACAGGAAATGTCTCTCACCTCAGGCCATCTGCGCCGACTGCCGCTGCCCATGCAGCTGTCATCTCCCTCCACCTCCGATTAAAAATCGGAGCTACAAAGACTGCATCTTGACGCAGTGAACACACTGTTTTTTTATTGTTATTAAGTTTAAGATACTGGTGTTCCCAGACCAAAGGAAGCCTGTTAGTTCATTTTCTGTATAAATTTCCTCTCTGCAAACACGTTAGGTGTTTCCTTTGCCTTGGCCTTTCTGCACAAGAGAAATCTTTCATTTGTGATTTGAAAAAAGTCTTGAAATTTTTATTGAGTTAAAATCCACCTTGGTTAAGATAATTGATTCTCATCCTGAATTCTTTTCATATCATAGCGTCTGTACATGAAATGTCTACTGTGGAAAATATCACTCATTGCTTTTTATAACAAATATTTGTTTGTATCAGTATCCTTTTTTTCAGGATTTATTTGTGACTTTCTGAGACTGGGAAGGCCGATGCCCACCCTTTGCCTCCCTCCCTGCCTGCGCCATGGTGGATTCACTGCAAGTGTTGGGTGCAGGGCTGTGTTCCGCTAATCTTCCTTGATTCCAATGCTTTTTTATTTTTTTTTCAAAATTGTAAAATAACCCATTTCCTCAGAGGCAAAAATTGTTTTTGTTGTTTTCTTTGAATAAAATTATAGCATTAAACTGAGGGTGATGATGTACTCCAAGTCAAGGCCACGCCTGTGGTGGCCATCCCTGCCGGCCTGCCCAGGCGATTCCTTCATCTCTGTCGTAAGCGTTCCGTGTATAGCAGACACCTCCTGCAGCCCAGTGCCGTGACATAAATGGCGAATAGTCTACCATGGTCAGGGGCAGGAAGCCAGTCTCTCTGTCAGTACAAGTGCCATTTAAATCCCTCCTAAGGCCACAAGAGCGCGTACCACCAGGGCCCGGCCTCCTGCCTCCTGCTTTCTTTGCCTTGAGTTGTGTCCACTCCCGAGCCAGCTGCCCACACCCAGCCACCCTTCAGGCAGAGTCATGAGAAAAGGTAACACTTAAGCTTTGACACCGGCTGATGATTAGCTGAGCGTGACGACTCCTGCTTCCTAAAAATGGCAGGGGCTCCTCAACTCCTCTTAAGCAATGTCTTTGCCAAACAGTGACAGGATCAACTCCCGTTTGTTAGCAGGAGAGAGGTGACCTTTACAAAGTGATGGCCCTCTCCAGGCTCCTCATACATGTTACAAAAGGGGGTGGGGTGTTTTCCAGTGGAGATATTTCTTCTTGATCGCCCCCCCCACCATGGCTCACGGCCCCGCGGTCCTGAGGCTCAATGCTAATTCCTGCCTTTACCGGGCCCTGTATGGCTAACCTTTCCGCCGCCGTCCAGGGCGTTGACACTGACATGCTGTAGTTTACCGTGTGTGATTTATTTAGGATAAATATGTCTCAGGTGGCATTTAATCCTTCATAAAACCAGTGTAGCCTGCAGTGTCAAACCAGCAATCACGTTGTATGCACGATGAAAAGAGCAGGTCTTTGCATAAAAAAAAAAAAACAACATTGTACAGAAGGTGTTCTTCGGCTGCGAAGGATTGCAGGGGCTTCTCCAGGCTGTTGTGTCCTGTAATTACCTATAGAGCCAGGTTAATGCTACCTCTCTTTTCTCTCTCATTACACAACTACTGGAATGTAAGGGAGTTGCAGGAGCACATACACAAATGTGTGCCTCAGAATAATGGGGCATGGCAGGGTCTGTGCGCAGAGGACACTTCTGGCAGCATGGATCGTCTGTAACGACAACACAGTGAGCTCACAGCTTTCCTGAAGGTTTAGTCAAGGAAAATGTGACCATTTTAAAGAAGAAAGTGGCATTTTTACTTAGAGATTGTAACCCCTGAAGACTGTGTTTATATCAAGCTGCTGCCAACTGTGTGATCCAGCCTGCAGGATCTCCGCACGGAAGACTGATTTCCGAGTCAGACTGTAGATACGGTTGAGCCTTCTGTTTAATGTTGGCAGTTTGGAGGGTCACAAAGGAAGGTGGCCATTTCTAGACATAGAACTTCCCGTCATCCAAGGTCACTTAGTGTGATAGCGTCACCTGACCCACATGGTCATCTCTGAGAGCCTCAGCCCTCCCTGAGAGATGCAGTAGTGGCCACTGCTAAACATCCTTCCAACAAAGTAAACCCGACAGCTGGCAGAGATTGAGGCTTTCACATATCGGTCTCCTGTGAAGGACAAGAACATGCGCTAAGACTGGGCCCAGTGGCTTCGGGAATCCCTGTCACTTACCAGCTGGAAGTGTATGGAAGCCAGAGCCAGACAGCAGTCCCAGATGGCCCCAGGAGGAGAAAAGGGATCTCAGGATCGAACTGAGCTCAGTTTTGGAGCTTAGTGAGAGCTGAGTTGGTCATTGGGGGGGGGCATTTCTAAAAAGAAAGATCTAAATGGGGACTCAGGCCAAGCTGACCGAACAGTGTTAACGCTTGGGCCCGAGGTGGGTGGAGGATGAACCCAGCTGGATTCCCAGGTCCACCGGATACTATTTTTGGGGAGCCTGGCCACACCACTTTATCAGATGCCCTTAGTGGGGATCCTGACCAGTTAACAGCTTCTCGCTGAGGGGTGTTTTTAAAACGTGGCCCTCAAATGACCATAAGATAAGGTTTCCTCAAGCAAAGAAACCGTCCAAGACCAAGACCCTAGAAGATGGAGGGTGAGGCCTTAGTCCGTGTTAGGGTTCTCCACCTAGAGCACAGTCAAGACTAGAGGCCCCGCCCAGCACTCTAGGAGGAGCCTGACCCCACTTCCTACTAGGGGAATCCCACCACACAAACATCTCTGTGTCCCAGCTGTGTTACACCTGTTTCCTGGAGAGGAGGGAGGGAGGAAGGAAAGAAGAAAGGCGGGCAGGCTTACGCAGAGGATTGAGGAGTCGACCTAAACTCAGCCTCGAGTGGGTCCTAGGAAGAGAAAAGTCCATTGGGTTAGCACCAGAGAACAGTGCCTGTCACTCCCCTGACTGTATATTAGCCCGTTGGCGTAAGAGGGCACAAGCTAACCTGAGCAGGCTGCTCCTGTCCCATCACGTTGTAGGACACAATCCGTTTTCTCCTCCTCTAGGGTGATATCATTTTACGCGGAGAAGAAGTTCTCCGGGGTGGCAGTTATAGGTTTCGGAAGCACCTTCTAATCAGGGATGGGTGATTCATGATTAGCTGCAGCGGGCGATCCATCTGACATGGAAGAGGAGAAATTAGCAGCTGTCACCGCTTGATGAGTTAATTTCCTGATGGGCCTGACACTGAAGAGCCATTTGGAGACATGGCTGTGGCTGATGAGAAAACCTGGCACCGCTTTTGTAGCTGGAGATAAAGGACAGGGGAGCTGCCCCGGGTAGGCCTGTCAATCTCCTGGGGAGTCTGTGTCTGGGCTGGGGCTCCAGCCGAGGCCACCACTGCTCACTTTGTCGGCCATACTTCTGATGGGGAGGCCAAGCCCCTACTGGCTGTGGAAACTCCAGAAGGATCCCAAAGGGCAGCTGCAGGAATAGGTGAGGTAGTGACCGTCGGCTCTGTCCCGCCATTCTTCTGCTGAGGGTAGGCCACTTCCAACCCAACAGGAAGGAGCAGGCTTTGTCTTGATGCCTTTTTAGTGGGAATTAAAGAAGTGGATAATAAGCTGTGCCTCTGCTGTCTAGCTTGGCCTCTGGGCTTCCCTGGGAGAGGGTAGCTGGTGACAGATTGGCACATGGAAGTCAGGGGTCAGGACGAGTGCCTGTTGTTCACCAGTTGGAGAACGCAGGGCGCCACTGTAATCCTCAGAGGGAGGCTAGGAAACTCCTGTTTCTCTTGGATCCTTGGTTTATACAATCAATGAAGCAGGGATCTCCTACCTGAGAAGGGAGCTTCAGGCAGTGGCCTGCTTCTTTCTGGAGCGATCCCTTGCCCAGATCAGGTTTCTGGTTGTTCTGCCTGCGTTTGGGACCAGGCTGTGCGAGATGAGAAATGTGCCCAGGGCTGGCTAAAGGAGGGCCAGAGTCTGAAGCACTGAAATGTGTCCACAAAGACCGTTCCCAGAGTGAAATAAGCCAGTCCTCCACATCACACCAAAGAACGATGTATTCCTCCGCGGCCTGCACTCGCAATCGTTCTTACATAACCTCACTTCAACATGACTTTCACCATCATGGAAAGACGATGTACCACCAGGATGAACATGAGCATCCCGGCCCTCCGCGGGTCAGAACCACATGCTAGTTCTCATCTCGCGTTACTCTCCAAATAACCTGCTAAGGAAGAATTAAAACCAACACAGAGGACATCCAGGGGTGGCACTTGCCTAGCTAGTGGCTGACTCCTTCCATGTAGTTTCTGAAGACGGGAGATGTCTTGATGTCAGTCACACATACGACCCATTGGGACACGGTTTTCCAAGCCCACAGCTAGGAGCTGATTCCTAGTGACTGTGGAGGATTTCCAGTTCATAGGCTACAGTTTCTCAGCGATGAGAAGGTCCAGGGCGTGGGATCTGCCCACATGACAGCATAGTTAACAAGCAGTACCCTCCCCGGGTTGCTCCTGCAGGGCCGAGCCTTCCTATCTCAAATGTGAGCTCCTACCGGACTCTGTCCCCTCCCTCCCTGTACTTCACAGGGCCCACAGTGCTCTTGGCAAACTGTTTCCAAGGACAGCATCTAAGTCACTTGTGCCCTTGAGTCGTCCTTGGTGCCTCACCGCAGTGCACGCTGGATGTTTTCGCAGCTCGAGGGAGTAAAGAAGGCGGGACGTGAAGGCTCTGTCTGCCCTGCATTTGATTTTGTTAGTCCTTCCTTTCTGTTTCTGCAGTCTGTTTCCTCAACACAGTCAATGAAAGGCACCCTGATCCTGCAGGCTTGGTCAAACCTGTTTGCCTACTTTCTCTTCACGTTCCAGAACAGTTCTTGATGAAGACAAAGTTCACACCAGGTTCCCCAGCTTGTCTCATATAGTCAGGTGACTTTTCTGGCATTTTATAGGTGCAACCTTGACTCGTAATCATCAGAATCTTAAAGCGTCTAAGTTTATTCCCACGGCACCAGGCTGTTCTTGTTAAAATCTTTACTTGCTTATGTCCTGATTTGTTTCCTACCCGAAGGTGTTGAGCCAGTGCTATTTATTCCACTCACTATTCATCCTTGACATGTTATGAAAAGAAACGGTGTTTGAGGTCATCTGGAGTGATTGTGACATTTTCTCTTCTGGAGAAAGATCTTTGACACTTGGCAAGAAGTCAGGAGACAAAGCAAGCCAACAAGGACGTGCCAGGGTGGCCCTGGGCTACAAGCCCTGTTTTGAGAACGCCAGACTAGGAAAAAGATCCAAGGGGAGGGAGGAGTACCCTGTCAATGAACTGTACGCCTTCCACATCCCAATAGACTTGAAAACTGGGCCCATGAATAGTATCTGGAGCCATGCATTCTTTGGAGCAATTCTTGGGAGGCAGAGCAGAGGGGCATGCCCCCAAATTAAATCTACCACAAACTCTCACTCTCTGCGCCCTGGGCAGAGTCTCTAGTCCCTTTTTAAGAGCAAGCAGGAAGCCTGTGAGCCCATGGCCATACTGTACCACACATACAGTGGGGCAGGATGAGAGGCTTCTAACTGCAAAGGGACCCAAGCGGCCCCACAGGACTGTGCTGAGTGACAGCTGAGATTGGAGAGAAAGCGCTGTCTATCTCCGGGTCTGGAAGATGTTCACCTGCCTGGTGACCTACACAGCTGTTGGGGTTTGGACGAGGATAATGCCTGCTGAACATGGGTCTGAAACTCTTCCAGAAGCCTTCCGCAGACCTAGACGGCAGATGTGCGGGTGTGATCCTGAGCTGAGGACCAAACCCCAGTGTGAGCCCTGGAGCTGCTAGACCACGTCGGGCGAAGGCGTGAGTGAGATTCCATGAGCCATGCTGTGTCCCAGCATCCAGTCAGTCGTTGAGAATGGGGTTTAGGAATAGGGAAATCCTCTGTCTAGGAAGCTACTCCTGAATGATTCACAGGCTTGATTACCAGACACATGATGCAGGCTGTGCATGGCTGCAGTGCTGCGGTGAATTGACCGCCTGAAGAGATGGCTCCGCAGGTACGAGCACTAGCTTCTTTCCCGTGGACCTGGGTTCAGTTTACCAACACCCACATGACTGTCCACAGCCATCTGTAATTCCAGCACACAGGATCCAAGGCTCTCATTTGGCCTCTGTGGTGACCTGGTATGCACTTGGTATACAGACATATGTGTAGGCAAAACACCCATATACATAATTTTTTTAAAAAAGAAATATATTGACATGTATAGAAAATAGGCTATGAAGGTGTGGTGCATATACAAATATCAATCGGGAGGCAGAGGCAGGCGGATCTCTGTGAGTTCGAGGCCAGCCTGGTCTACAAGAGCTAGTTCCAGGACAGGCTCCCAGAGAAACCCTGTCTCGAAAACAAACAAACAAAAAAACATATACAAATATCAAGTGTTATCACCATATGATACCTGGTTTATCCATGAATAATATTTATAGTCATGATATTCATACTATTAATAAGAATTTAATACAGACCATCCCATAATTAAGAAGTGGGGTAGGAAGGAAAATGGTGTTAAGAATACAGACTCCTTCATTTGGGGACGTGAACAGTGTCATACCAACTTTACTGTCAGCAGATTGCCACTACCAACTCCTACCCAGATGAGAAAATGTCCGCCTAGTCATTCCCTACCCAAGCTAGCCACAGGGGGGACAGAAATGAAGCAGCAGCGACCCCTTGGAAGGCTGCTTGGGGGTGGGAGATCGTGGGAAGGAGGTGGAGCAGCCGCCACTGGTTGGAGGAACAGAAAGGCAGTTGAACCAATCCAAGGACCCTGGAGGTAGAGCAGGGCATAAAGCTCCCTGGAGAAGGAGACAGCGAGAGGAAAACTGGTTCTGCCCTGTCCGCTAAGGCCTGCTTCACCCTGGTGTTTGAATAGTGCTGGCTTTCTGATCATTAGAAAAACATAAATGTACTGATATGGTAGGAAGTAAATAGTCCTCTGTTGTAAACACAAGTGACACGCTGGACCGACGCCCATTGGCCTCGCCATGCTTGGCTGACCGGCTGGCTCTGAGCCAGGCTCCTCTTCCCCTCTGCTTCCAAGCCTGATAGCATCAGGAAATTGCCAAATCACTGGCCACAGTGAGCTGTCCAAACAAAGAGATGTTTCAGTCCACAGCCCATGGACTGAAAGCGAATCATTTCACTGGTTTCTGATAGACTTGCTGAAAATGTGCGCGCACACACACACACACACACACACACACTCACACACACACACACACACACAATTTCGTTATTGAAAAGTAATTGAGTCTGTAACTTCAAGTGAACTGATGGTAATTCCTACCAATTAGCTATGTAATCATCTTGACCATGTTTAGTTATCTGAGCAAGAGACAAAGTTTCATACTATTGCATACTAAGTAAGTTTCGCGAGAGATTTAAATAGTCAGGAACACTCAGATGCTACCAGCTCTTTGCATCTCAGGTGGCCTTACTGACATACTCTGCCATCTTGAATCTATTTGCGTGACTCACTTGGAATGTCTAGAAAGAGAGGAATGGAAGCATGTCTCGGGTGCAACCAAGGAATGGGTTATTTTCAGGAGCACAAAGCTGCGTGGCGTGGGGTCTCCCCATCCCAGGAGAGCGGTAGCTGTGCTCCCCGAGCAGAAGGGCAGCTCTGTCTAACAGGTGCTCGACCTTAGCAGGTTTCCTGGACGCTGCTGCCTTTGATGCTGCTGTTGTAGTCTGGGCAACTGTGGATCTTTCCACCCAAAGAACACCACTGCCAACGGTGAATTAACTTTGGGTGACTTCCCTACAGTAGCTACTGGCCAACCGGCTCATGTCAGGACTCTGGCTTGAAGCTCAGCTGCTTCCCCGACACCGCCAGGGTATCTGAGGGTCCGCAGCCTGCTCCCAGCCCTCCTCAGCAGCAGTCCAGTGGAAATATAATAAATATAAATATATAAGAGGGAAACATGCTGACACCCAGCATGAGGGTGAACTGCACTGAACCTCATATATAAAGATATGCTGGGGTTGATGTGGCAGAGGCTAAGTGAACTCAGTTTACTTTCTTTCCTTGCCCCTTCTATCCCAAACAGTCATCTGCTTGGCTGAGTCAAATGTGCCCCTGGGTGTCCCCCAGAGCTGACACTGCCTGTGAGGAAAGGGGACACTTGCGAGGTAGGTAAGTTGATAGAGCCATTAGCCTTGGGTTTAAAGTTAGACACATCAGTCAGCTTCTTAGCTGGCACATCCTTGACACTTTTTTCAGCTGGTTCTGAGCTTGGAAGGAAAAGAACTTTCCTCTACAACTTCCCAAAATATAGACTTCAACTCTAGGCAATATAACTCTTGATTTCCATCCCGCAAGAACACAGCAGATTGCCGATAAAGTCAGCCTGCTCGATTTCCATCCCAAACAGCCAGACTCCGTGCCGTAGAGAATTAGGAGAGGTTGGGAACATCGTGGTGGCCACTGAGTGGGACCAGGCCTTGCCCTTGAGAAGCCCTACACACCTGCCTGAAGCCCCACTGCTTCTGTTTAGAGGAAAGGGGACTGGCTACAGTGTCACCATCTCTGACCTGAGTCATCAGAACCAGCCCTGTGGTCCCGGCCTCTCACCTGCTTCTCTCCGCTGGCCAATCATTGCAAGAGTCACCTTCCCAACGTGGATTGGCCCATACCTGTTCCCGTGCCATCTCCATGCTGTCTCTCCATTGCCTGTGTAAAGAAATGGCAGTAGAGAGATGGGTACGGAGCTCTGCTCCACCCAGAAGGTGAAGGAAACATCAGGGAGGAAGAAGGAGCACCTAGGAAACCTTGAGACTGAAAACTCTGTAGCAGGTATGGATACACCTCCCCATACACAAACCCTTTTGACTTTATTGACCCAACCAAGCGAGGGGAATGTACTCTGCCTCCTTGCCAAAGTGTCAACACACACATGAACCAGCCTGCATTTGAAAATCACTCCTCAAACCACTGATCTCAGACATTCCATGTTTGATAGTACTGACAATACAGATTCCTGGATCTCACCGCAGGTTGGGGGTGGGGGTGGGGGACAATAAACTCATGAGCACAGAAATCTGCAGCTTAGCAGCTGTCAAAGATGTTCTACAGGGGGGATATTCTATATGGATAACCTTTGCCTCAGAAATCCCTCACAAGCATCAACAGATCTTTATTTACTGACTGTGACCCTTAACCTGTCTTTAATGCATTCACACTCATGCTGTTATGAGTTAATATGGGAAAGCAGTCACAAGGATGCCCAAGCAAGAGTAAGTGTTCAAGGAGTGCAAGTGCTCACCATCCACTGTCCCTGTCGTTCCCACCGTCGCCATAGAGATGGCCATCACAGCCACCACTTTCATCATCATCATAATCATCGTCACTGTCATTATCCCTACTGTCGTGATCCCAAGTGTCACCTTCATGGCCACCACCACCATCATGGCCGTCACCTTCACCATTTTTATTATCTCCTTTGCCACCATCGTCATCATCATGATGGCCCTCAGCTTCACCATTTTCATCACCACCTTCACCATCATCGTCGTCACCACCACGATCACTACCACCATCACCGTCATTACCACCAATATCATCAGTGCTGTCAGTGTCATGGTCACCATCGCCGTCATCCCCTGAGTGGTGGAACAGAACCATACCTCCTTCTTCCTCCAGGAGTGTCCCTGCCTCAGCTGATGACAGCATTCTCTCTTAGTGCCTACAGACAAGGTGTCCCCAACTACTTTTCCTTCCCCTTCATAATCATGTCTCAAGTCCCACCAAGTCCCATCCCCAAACTTCCATGACCACCGCTCAGTCCACTCACAAATACCTCTGACCTAAACCATGGCAATGGTGTCTTTGTTTCTATGATTTCTTTCCTACAATCCAGAATAGTCTTTAAAAAAAAAAAACTGATCAGATCATTTTGCACCCTAGTGGCACTTGTTACCTGTGACAGTGCCATAAATTCCTCGAGATACGGTGGTAGGTATAAATGACAGTAAATTATATGTATTCGGAATTTTAATTAACTTACATCATGGGGACCCAGCTCAGGGTCAAGGAGTAAGCAGGGGCTCCTTCCATCTGAAGACCAGGATGAGACGTGCACAGCTCCACTGAGGGGCTGCTCTTGGCTGCTGGGTGACCTCCTAACATGGGACATTTTTCCCAGGGGAAGGGATCTGAGGAGCTGAAGCGTCCCTGTCATTTAGGAGCTAGCCTCCAGCATCCCGTACCGTTACTTCTGCCTCGTTCTATTTACTGGAATTGCTTTGAAAAGTTCAGTCAAGGGACAACGAAATTTGACCTCATCTTTCAGAGGGAATGTTAAAGGATCTGTGCATGTATGTTAACCACTGTTCCCTCGTACAGACATCCATCTAGTGGTGCTGTCACATGCTCACACACATGAAGTCCACCGAACCCTCCACTTCCAGGTTACTCAAGCTTTGTACTTATGTCTTGGGAGTTTCTAGGGGAGCAGCACAAAGCATCCTTCAGAGAAGCCTCTTATAAACATCAGCATACAGTATCCCCCTCCTCGGACACTGGTAGGAAGTACCTCTTTGAAAGGTTAATGCCAGTTTTTATTAGCCTTCTTCTCATATGATATATTTTGATCCTACTCTTTCTCCTCTCCCAAGTTCTCTCAGATCCTCCCCAGGAAATAACTTCTTGATGCTTGGCTCTGGGTGCTTCTGCCGCCAACAGAAAACGACTGGAGATCAGGCTCCTGACTTCGCAGACCACCCCAAGCTGGGTGAATGAGCAGCATCCACATCTGCCTGATGCCGAAGGACCTAGCCAAACCCTGAACGAAAAGGGAGAAGCCTCCTGGACGGCCGAGTGGCAGCATGTCCACCTGAAAGAGTGTAGGAAATTCGGCGCTCCTGACGTCAGACTATCTTTTGTTCATTCGCGCTCCAGGGAACCGGGAGGGGGTCTTGCAATTTCGCTTCCGATTTGTGGTAATGGAACACGGTTTACCACGAAGTGGATGAGGTCACTGACACTGAGTTCCACGGAACGAACTTGGCATGCATTCGCACGTATAACAGACGGACATATGTGGACATGTGTGGGCGTGTGAGTGGGTGTGAGTTCACACACTTGTGTCCTATGTCCAAAGTTATGTTTTCTTAGCCTTGTTTGTCCTAAACTGACCACAAAGATATTCTCTAGAAAAGTACTTATGACCACAGTTAGGAAATCAAATTCTAGTGAACGGAGATGACCAGAAAGGAAAGTCCGGGAGGAGAAAGTCGCAGCTGTTTTTTTAAAATGAGGTGAGAAGGAGGAACGAGCCTTCCAGGACAGTGATGGCTGGAAAGAGGCCTGAGGCCGGAGGCTGCTCCGCCCGCCTGGCCCACAAGGTCCGCCTGTGCGTTTATTTTAGACAATGGCATCATTTTTATTGGCATGTTCTACAAAGTCTCTTTTCAGATAAAAAAAAAAGTCTCTTTAATTTTGAGAACTTTCCTATAGTCATTTTGGCTGTGCTAACGACTCTAACCTTCCATAAATGACTTCTCTCCCATCAGCCTTCATCTGACACCCGCGCTCTCCCTCTCTCCCTCCTGGGTTTCCCATTTTTCAAGTCGCAAGGCGGACCTCATTCTGCTGAATTCCCGCTCCTTCTTCCTGCCTCGGAATGCCTATTACCTGCTGCAAAGGTCATTTTGAGTGTAATTCAGCTTAAATTACTTTATTTTCTAATCGCTGGGTTTCTTCTCTCTGCGGTCCCTCCTCCATCGTCCGTCGTCCATCCCTTCACCCATCGCAGCCCATTTTCGCGGATGTAGCCACTCACGATGGCGCTTGGGAGCTGAGTCAGAGGGACTCTCCGGATCCAGTGTTTCAAAAGCTGAGAGGCGTGTGCTCACGGCCCGACCTGGTGGACAGGGGACAAAGCGGACAAGGTGCGGTCCTCTATGAAAACACTGACAAGAGCCAGCCCTGGAGTCCTTGGGCTGGGTTCACTTCAGTAGGATGATTGATTTTAATCTGCAGCTTTTTATAACAAACAAAAACCTTTTAATCTCACCCTTGAGTCTGGAAAAAAAAAAACAAAAAAAAACCCAAAACCGAACATAAAGTCTGGCCTCGTTTCTGAGCCCAGCTCTCCAGCCCTTTCTCAGAAATGTGTGCTCATCCAGAAAGCCTGAACCCCAAGCCATGCATGTGCATAGGTGTAAGTGTGTGAGAGTGTACGGGTTCACATGTCGGGTTCACATGTATGAACTCGTGTGGACAAGTGGATGTGTACGCACCATCCGGTGAGTGTGAACTCATATGCATAAACCTGCACGTATGTGTACGAAGATAAGTGAGACCTCACATACATGTGTGAACCCATGTGCACGTGTGTGGCTTGGTGTGTCTAAGTGGCCATGTGTCTGTGAATCTATACATGTATGAGTATTTGTGTCTGTGTGCATGAGACAGTAACGACACACGAGAGTGAGGGAGCGTCTGAGTATCCATGTGTGTGAGAGGATGCCTGTGTGTACTACATGTATGTGACA
>JAQHUG010000004.1:5754008-5781049 GCA_028555095.1 Dicrostonyx torquatus
CCTATTTACAACAAACTCCGTGACCACCACTTGGCTACGGTTTTAACCTCTTTGTCTCTCTCCCTGGACTTGACATAGACTAACTGAGCTATTTATGAGGTGCGGTTTGATGCCTTGACACCTGCAATGCTGTCCTGGTCTCTTTCTCATTAAGCTTCTAGGTGTTCTGCGTCTGCGGATAGCATGCTCTCCCATTGGCCTTTGATGACCACGATCGATTGCTGTGGGGTTTTGGATACTGCTCTCCGGCATGAGTCTGTCCACTTGAGCCTTAGCCTTGGAGGCTTGCCCTGACCTCCGCTGGGGAAATCACCTTGCTAGGAAGCCATGTGCTAAGCACGAGGTGAGAGAGATCCATGTTTCATTGCTGTCTCTCCTAGAGAGCCAGGAGTACGGGGTCAGGAGGGGTTGGGAACTGGTACCACCATAGGCCATGCCCAGCACAGAACAAGCAATGATGGGATTGGCCAACATTCACAGCGAATGTTCTTCCAGCTCAGAAGTATGGATAACATGGGTGCTGCCACTCAGCTACCTGGCCTCCAGACTTCGGCACAGAGCCATGGAGAGGAAGGCTGCCCTCTCACGAGGACCCCACTCATATCCCATGAAGAGCAGCGGCTGGGAGCAAGGGAATGGGGGACCATCTGCCTCTTACTGCTACTCAGTCTGGGTGCTGGAAGTGTGGAGCTGAAGGCATAGGGTTTTCCAGTGTCAATCTAGTGCTTTGTAGTCTGGAACAGATCCTTCCCCCAGGTGTGGGGGCGGGAACAGTGCCTGGCTGTCTCACCCCTGAGACAGTGTTTGGCAAGGAAGGTGGGGTGGGGACAGCCTGGAACTCGAAGGCCGTGCCCACTCATTGCTCTCTCCACGTCTTGAAGAATTGTTGAACAAAGTGATTCTCAGTTTGTGAGAGCCCTTTGATCTTCTTCCAGAGGTTACATGACTGCCTCTGGGAGATCCAACCAACTTAACAGATGCCTTTTTAGGGAGGAAGTTTCCCCCAGTTGCCCAGATCACAGGCTGGAAGTCCTGCTCTGATCTGAGAAGGCTCTTCCCCCCGGTGGAACGCCTGCGCGTTTCTCACAAAGGCGTCCGCTGCCTTTGCCTTTGCTGCTAAGCTCCGCGCATCTTCCTGCATGGTATTTTATAAACCGCCGCTTGCTAGAGAAGTGTACTGCAAAACCTTCTTCCACGCCGAGGGATACCATAGAGTAGCGTGCTTCGATAAATAGAAGTCTGAGATGTGTTTACAGGGGCAGGGAGATTATGGTTGCCTGAGTGTGTATGTATGCGCATGCGCGCGTGTGCGTGCACACGCATGCACGCAGCCTAGAGCCTGACATCAAGTATCTCTCTTTATAGGTCTCCACTTTATTTTTTATTTTTTAGACAGGGACTCTCTCTGAACCGGGAGCCTGCTGTGTTAGCTGCACAGGTTGGCCAGTGCGTCCCCAGGACCACCCATCCCCATCCCCAGCTCTGGAGCCGCGGGTGCATGCTGCTGCTACTGGTTTTTACTTAGACACTGGAGAGCTGAATGCAGGTCCTTAAGCTGGTGCAGCATCACTTTATCAACCGGGCCCATCCCCCCAGGCTGACGCTCCACAATATTCTAAAATATTTCTGTGTGAGTGTCTTGACTGTCTGTGAGTGCTGCTACTTGTGTGCAGTACCCATGGAGGCCAGAAGAGGGAGTTAGAGATGGTTGTGATCTGTGGTGTGGGTGCTGGGAGCCAACCCAGGTCCTCTGAAAGACCAGCGAGTGTTATCAACTGCTGAGCCATTTCTCCAGTCCCCAGTTCTAGACTTTAACCACTCAGTTTACAGATGCTTTCTTTGATGGCTAGTGCTTTGCAAAAAGTGACCACTATCTTGTTTAAGAAAAGCCCATTGTCTCTCAATGGCCAGGAGAATATTCTCTGCTTTATTCTAAAACTATAATTATTGTCCCCCACCCAGTGATATTAGTATTCATGGCTCTGTTTGTATCACATCAAGTTCCTTATTTTCTCACACTGATATCTGATTTATTATTTTATTGAAAAGCATCTCATTGCATTGACTTATAAGCCAAACAGTATACACTCAAGCCTACACTATTCCACCCAGCCCAGTGCCACATTGTCTTATACTATAGCCCCATTTAAAAAATCTGTGTGTGTCTGTGCATGAACGTGCACGCACACGTGTGTGTATGTGTGTGTGTGAGTTTCACTATGTTCACTCTGTAGCCTAAGATGGCTACCAACTCATGATCCTTCTGCCTCGTATGCTAATACTAAAATACCAGGTGTGAGTCACCTTACTTGCACCCTAAAAAGCCCTAGTATCAGGATTCTTATGGTTTTTTCCAGCTGTGGGTAGTGACCCCATACCGAGTTCAATACTGAATGTGGGGGTCATGGGAAATTTAGCACCAATACAGAGTGTCTGAATGTACAACAACTAGAAATGAATTCCAAACCAAATCCATGATGGATCTGTGGTCTTTCAGGAAGTGCTCACCTGTGCTGCGTGCACTGCACAGCTTCACTGTCTCCTTGGTTCTCAACACGCATCTGCACTGGTACCACATCTGTCCTCAGGCCAGCCTGAGTGGAATAGCAGTTGAAGATGTGTTGCATTTGTTTAGGCTGCGGAACATCTGTTTAGTGATGCAAAGATGTGTTGCATTCTTTTATGTTGCATTTGTTTAACTATGTGAAGCTGTGTTACTGTGCCTGTCTAAAATGCCTGATTGGTGTAATAAAGAGTTAAATGGCCAATAGCAATGGAGGAGAATTGATAGGCGGGGCTGCCAGGCAGAGAGAATAAACAGGAGGGAGAAGCAGGAAAAGGAGAAGAGGAGGACACCAGCCACCCAGTCACCCAGCCAGCAACAGAGTAACTAAAGACATATGTAGAATAGAGGAAAAACACATAGAATAGAGGCAAGAGGTAATGACATCATTTAAGAAAAGCTGGCTAAGCCGGGCGGTGGTGGCGCACGCCTTTAATCCCAGCACTAGGGAGGCAGAGGCAGGCTGATCTCTGTGAGTTCAAAGCCAGCCTGGTCTACAAGAGCTAGTTCCAGNCTGCCGCCACATGGCCTGCTACCACTGCTTGGGAACCTACAGCGTCTCTGCTGCCTACTGCTGCTGGGGGTCCTGCAGCATTTTTAATTTTTTATAACAGTAGTGACATTTCATTTGTATTTTAATAAATACAGCTTGCCTGAAGATCAGAGAGTAAAACAGCCCCACTGGTCAGCCTTACAGACCAGACAGTGGTGACACACACCTTTAATCCCAGTAGCCACACTAGTTTGCCACAGAAACCAGGCAGTGGTGGTACACGTTTTTAATCCCAGCACTAGAGAGGAATATAAGACAGGAGGAGACAGCTCTCAGACACAGTCGCATTCTGAGATTCCTGAAGGCAGGGTCGCATTTCAGACTGAGGTAGACGTAAGAGCCGGTAGCTGGCTATTTTGCTCTTTTTTTTTTTTTTTTGATTTTTCGAGATTTTGCTCTTCTTGCCTTCAGGTTGAACCCCAGTTTCTGTCTCTGGGTTTCTATTTGCCACAGGCAAAGATGTGTTACATTTCTTTATGCTGCAGACTATACTTTAGCTGTGTAAAGGTCTGTTACATTGTTTATACGGCCTTTGTTTAATGATGTAAGCGTGTGTGTTTAATTACGTAAAAATGGGTTGCATTGTGGCTGTTTGACCTTGGCTGCCTCAGGCACCTGCTTGGGCTGATAAAAAGGTGAAAGGGCCAATAGCAAGAGAGGGCTAACCGGGGCTGCTGAGCAGAGAGGATAAAGAGGAAAAAGAGAACAAGGGAAGAGAGGAGAGATTAAGGAAGAAGCCCAGGGCCAGAAGCCAGGTAGCTGACATCCTGCAGATGTAAGAGGCAGGGAAAGTAAACACAGAAAGATATACAGAAAGAAGAAAGAAAAGCAAAAAGTCCCAAGGTCAAAGGTAGATAAAGGATAACAGGTTAATTTAAGTTAAAAGAGCTAACCAGAAAAGAGGCTAAGCTAGCCAGAGCATTCCTAACTAATAATAAGTCTCCGTGTTATAATTTGGGAGCTGGTTAGTGGCTCCCAAAGAAAAACCCTGGTTCATTGTCCCGAACAGTGGCATCGGCTGGAGACTAGATTTTCTAATACATGATATTCCTGCGCTATTTCACAGGCTGAGCACAGCAGCATGGCCGTCACCCTGAAATTCCAGGCAGCAGCGACTTTCCCCTGCTTTCCTCTAGGACTCTTACCATCTTCGTGAACACGTTCAGGACTGTAGTCATTTTGAATTGATTTTCATAGATAACAAATGTCTCTCAGAGTCCAATTTAATTATCCCTGTGTGGATTTCCTTGTGTGTGAAAATGCCGGCCGGCACTATTTCCTGAACGACGGTCGCCTTCAATAGGCTGTCTTGTAGATGTGGGAAGAAACAACTGGAATATTTAATACGGATGCTTATGTGTGGTCGGCCAGTGGTGTCTGAGGTGATATCTGCCTCACTCCAGTACCGCAGTGTCCGACTTCATAGCTTATGTGTGGTCGGCCAGTGGTGTCTGAGGTGATATCTGCCTCACTCCAGTACCCCAGTGTCCGAGTTCATATCAACTTTATTGTTAAAAGGCTTTGGCTTTTGTGGTATGTCTTGAGGAGACATGAAGAAATGTTCCCCTTTGACATCAGTGACGTATCAAAGAAACTATTTCGCCAAGTCCGGCTTGGCACAGAGTGAGCCCACTGGCGTCACTGACGAGAGCAGGTGCTGGTCTGCAGGGGTGGCTCAGGGATGGGTGTACATGCACATCATTCTTCCTGACCCCAGCGCCCTCGTGAGATAGCTCCAAGGACCCAAATCCTTCATTCACCAGTCCTCTGTGGGCACCCACATACGGAGATACGCACACGTCCACATAAATACGTAAGACAGGATGGGTGAGAGTTCTCACGGGGGCATGGGCGATTCAGAGGCAACCGCATTGCCGAATCGCCCAGCCCAGCCTGGGTGATGGTCAGTAAGCCGCTGCCAGAACCCGCCACACAGCCTGGAGGTGGCTCCGTGGACAGTCTCCCCTCCTCGGCAACTGTTCGATGCTTTAAGACCGCTTTTTAAGTTTTCTTAGGTATTATGAGCCTCTCTCTCCCCCGCAGGAGGGAATGTTCCGGAACAGAGGACATGGCTGCCCGTTAGCTCCGACGGGACACGGAGCATGCACTTCAGTTAAGTGGGAGGAGCGCTCTTCCCAGTGTAACTCTTCCCCATTTGAGTCATAAGCATGGAAAAAAAAAACTCCATTTACTTAGATTTTTTCCTTAATTATTTCTTTCAAAAGTCTTGGAGATTTCAGGGTACGAGTCTCACATTAGGTTTTGATATTATTGTGAATGTAATTTTGTTTTCAGTTTTACATCACTTCTGACGTATACAGAATCTCATATATACGCATTTTATGCCTTAACACCCTTGCTCAGCAGTTCAGTAAATCTGAAGGGAATTTTGTGGCTTCCCCAGGACCGCTCTCAATGTGAAATCCTGCCTTCTGAAAGTTGAAACCGGGTTGGCGCTTTCCTTTCCATCCACCCAGACGCCTTTTGTTTGTCCTCATCCCGTTGCTGGGCAGAGCCCACAGGACAGTCGTGTAGCAGTGACCGCAGCGTCCTGTACTCAGGCTTCCACTCTTGGATCAGATACTAGCTATGAGGTTTTTGATAGAGGCCGCCTCCTTCTTAGTAGAATGGGAGTGCTGAGTGCTGACCATTCTGCATCTGCATCTCTTTAGACCCCTCCACGAGAGCCAGTGAGGTGACTCGGTGGGTGGAGGCACTGACCACCAAGCTTGACGGCCACAGCTCAATCCCTGGACCCACAGAGTAAGTAAACAGAGAACCCACACCACAGCGAGTTGTTTCCTGACCCCCACATACACACCACAACATATGTTACACACACTCGCATACACCAATAAGTACAATAAAAATTTATAAGCCATTATGTGTTTTGCTGAATTCTAATCATATGCTGTATTTTACACCTTTTAAGACATTAGTAACTGACCTTGCTTATGTGGGATAAATCCAGCTTGGCCATGGTGCTGAACCCATTTTCTTCATTGTTGGTACTAGCATGGTATTTGAGGACGTTTCTCACCTCTGTTCATAAGACATGCTAGCCTGTAGATTTATCACGCTGTACAGGGCAACATGGGCGTCAGAGACTAGGCTAAGGGATATTTCCCACCTTGGCATTTGGAGGGTGGTTTGTGAAAGACTGTTAATTATTCCTTTTTTTTTTTTTTTTTTGATTTTCAAGACAGGGTTTCTCTGTGGCTTTGGAGCCTGTCCTGGAACTAGCTCTTGTAGACCAGGCTGGCCTTGAACTCACAGAGATCCTCCTGCCNGGTCCTGATAATGGCTAACCCTCCTGCCCAGCGGGAGAGAAAGGAAGAACCTGCTGGTCAAACCTGTTTGTCACATTCTGCAGTTTTTATTATCTATCCTTCTAGGCAGAATTAGTTGGGTCCTTTCAATTTGTATTTCTCAGAAGTTCAACCTTAAGCTACCAATACTTCCAGCCTTGCATGCCTTTAACCAGCGCACACTGGTGTGCTGCCTAGCTCTACGTCAGCCCGACACAAGTTATTGTCGGGCTAAAGGGAGGGGCCTCAACTGAGAACACACCTCCCAAGGATCCAGGTGTAGAGCATTTTCCTAGTTAGCAATTGATGGGGTGGGGCCGGCCCATTGTGGCTACTGCCATCCCTGGGCTGGCGGTCTTGGGTTCAATAAGAAAGCAGGCCGAATGAGGTATGGGAGACAAGCCAGTCAGCAGCTCCCCTCCATGACCTCTGTATCAGCTCCTGCCTTACCTAAGTTCCGGTTCTGACTTCCCTTGATAATGAACTGCAATATGGAAGTGTTAGCCAAATAAACTCTTCCTTCCCAGGTTGCTTTGGCGGTGGTGTTTTCATCACAGCGGTAGCAACTAATCAAGGTGACCGAGCAGCCACTGTGCTCCAGGCACAGTGTGGGGCTGTATGAGGAAAGAATTTAAAGTTCCCATCCCCTGCCCTTGAGAGCCTGAGTCCATAGCACCTGAGAGCATCCAAGGTGCGTTGAGCGATGCGTGAGTCCCATCCCTGGTGCTGCTCTGAAGAGCCAAAGCAAGGAACAATGGGCGCTTGAAGGAGCAGGGGCTAAATAACAAGACCAGGGGAGGAAGAAGAGGGCCACTGGAAGACAGGCTCCACGGCCTCTCAGTTTCTCCCAAGCCTGCCTAACACATTTTCAGTCTGTTCAGCAATGAAGTAAATCCCAGATCAAAGGTATCAAATTTTTGCATTAAACTCTACCAAGCCACATTTATTTTTATGTCTGATGTGTCTGACATCAAATAAACAGTTATTTTAGAAGTCGGGAGCATCACAACCCCATGACATAGCCAACCTTTAAAGAAATGAATGATTTATTTAAAAGGTTGAATGTGTCACATGAGCATTTAGATCAACAAGCAAAACATGAGACATCCTGGCAGCGGGGGCAGCCTGCAGCCTGCAGCCTGCAGCCAGGGGAGGGAGCAAAATGGTTGCTGGGGCAGCAGGGATTTTCCTCCATGGTAATTAGCGAGCATGTGATGAAAGCTACATTGCCCGAGTATGTTCCTATTATCTTAATGTTATTTGTTATGTAACTGAGTTTTATTTGGTTGTTGGTTTTCTTTGCTGGGGTGGGGGTGGGGGGCAGGGCTCTAATGTGTAGGTCGGGATGGCTTCAAGTTTCCCAGCTTCCTGCCTGGGCTTCCCGAGTGCTGAGACGGCGTGTCCTGTGTGACCACGCTCAGCAGTTCCTTCCTTTCTAAGTGTTCTAAGAATGGAACCCAGAGTCTCACACATGGGAGGTGAGTCTCTATCCTGGAGCTGCACTCACGGCTGACAGATTCTCTTGGCTGACAGATTTCGTTTGGGGCTGGGCTAGGTCTTAGCAATCAATTCGGTGCTGTGCTTAGCTGCCCAGAGCTGGGGTAGCAGACATATCTGCAGGGATTTTGTTCCTGTTACTTTGCCTGCTCCTGTGAAAATCTGTTGGGGAACAGAGAAGGGGGATATACCGTAGGATTCGGAGGTGCTTGGGTTTTTCCTGTGCGCCCCTGTTGCTCTGCAGGGAGTTCCTGCAGTCCAGTGCTCTAAAGGGGCAGAGCCCATGAACCAAGAGACAGGGCAGTCTGCAAGGGGCTGAGGGAGGCTCAGGAGGCTGAAGACCCATCAGCAGCTGTGGAGCTGCCTCTCAGGGTCTCATCTTGTTCATATGTAAATAAGAGGTTGATTCTAGACCATTCTAAAGGTCTTGCCTATTCCTAACACTCAATTACATGGCCTCTCTAATGTCCTTAATTGTAGGGTCTATGTCCTGTGTGTGTTTATTCTTGTGTCAAGCACAATGCACAGTTCACAGAAGATGTGGGGTTGCAGGGAGCTGAGACGGGAGGCCCCGAGCGGGAGACTGTGATTCTCCTGAAAGGGAGGGGCTAGACCCAATAAGGAGACCCAACCATGAGGGGGCCCTGGTGTGGAGTCAGCACGGTGGTTTTCCTGTCACTGTCCAAGTACAGCCTTGAGGGAGAGGCTGGGGAGGGAGGTCATTAGGACCAGCATTCGGAGGACTCTTTCTGTGAGTGGGGTGGCTCCAACACTGAGCAGAGGGGCCATACAGAGCACCCCAGGCAAACCCACCCTGGGGTAAGGGAAGCAGAGCAGAAGAGCAGGGATTCTGCAGACCTCTCTTCGGCTGCTGCCCCAGAATATCCTGTGTCCCAGAGATTCACAGAGCCCGGGAGCCCTCACCCAGCAGCACCTAGACAGGCCTGCAGAAGAGGGGAATTCAGAGGACACGAGAGCGTAGGGAGGGTGTCTCTACCCCCACTCCATCAGGATTCTTACAAAAGTGGAGCCATGATGACAATCACCAAAACAACCCAGTTGGACCCACTGTCCCCCAGGGGTGGATGCAGTGGGCTGTTTTCCAACACTGAACCCCAAGCCTCCTAGCCCACATCCCACTTGCACTCATCCCCAGAATGGTACCCATCCCCTACGGCATTTGGGGGTCCCAGACCTTACGGTAAAACCCTCTTTCTTGCCCAGCTTTATCCTGGAAGCTTTCTGGGACCTAAGGTAGCTTTCTCTGTGAGGGTCCCATCTAATGCCTGGACACTAGGACCCTGGGAATGCTGTCCCAACGGAGCCCCATGCTGCATCTGTGTCAGCCAGGGGTCTTCAGAACACAATAGCTAGAATAAAATATACACTACAAAGAGGTTTCAATATAGCTTACAGGACATGAACTGGGGCGTCCAGCAATGGTGTCTGCATGCTGGAGACACCAATAATACCTGGTCTCTGCTCAGTCCCCAAGGCCTCAGGTGTCCCCATCTGAAGCTGAAGGCCTGGGGCACACTTGGAGAGCTTCTGGTCTTTAGTCCACACTGTAAGGATAAAGAAGCTGGGTCTAAAGTCAGTGAAGGAGGGCAGAACAATGGGTCAGACACTCCACCGCCTGGAGTGAGGCTGGCGAGACACTAGTTTTCATTGGGCCTCTGTGTATCTGGATTGCCGCAGGAAGTACCGCCCATTTGGGGGCAGGAAGTACCACCCATTTGGAGGCTAGTCTTCTCAATTAATCCTTCCAGGAAATACGGTCCCAGACCCACCCAGGGGATTACCTTTTAGATAACTCCCAGATGTCACCAAGCTGACAATCAGGTTGGTCGTCACCGTGTCTGACACGGCACGGCTGCATCACTTTGGCGTCACCGTAGCTTCGAGCCTATGAGTTTGAACTTGCGGCGCGAGGCATTCATCCATTTCTGCGTTTGGTCCCCGTTTTCACAGCGCTCTCCCAGGGGCCCTTCACTGGGTCTCAACTCCCTCTCCAGGGGTTCTGTGAGCCACGGGGTGAGCTGTCCAGTTGGAGCGTGGAGAAGTTGGAGCGCTACCGGGGCTATGAGCGCCTTAAGCGGGAAAGTCAAGGGATGCAGGCCAGGCAGGCACTGGGAGGACACCTCTGCTAAGTCGGCGCCGTCTGAGTCTGTTGTCCTCGTGGCCTCTGCTTCCTTCTGATCATTGTATCAGGCCACATATGGCTGCCGAGGTTCCAGACATAACATTCTCACTTAAAGATGGGGCAGGGGGTTAGGATGGGGGAGGTGAGGAATTTTTTTTTTTTTTGGAAGACTTCTCAGCCCCTCTGGGAATCCCTCGGCCAATCAGTGACAAAGATGACCTTGTTTCAGATGGACCAACTACCATTTACTCGGTCCTTGGAACTGGGAGAAGGCGGTTTGCCTTCCCTCCTATCAGTTCGGTGCCCGGTACTTGAAAATACCTCCCATCTATTGGTGGTTAATGAGGGCCACCCAGCTTGGAAGGGAGCTGCCATAGGCGCACCTGCCCTCACCCTTTCCCCCTCCCTTCTCTCTGCAGCCCATCTCTGCCGTTCACAGACTTATTTATCATACCGGTGGCACCACCTGAAGTGTGGGAGTTGATCTAGCATTCATGGCAAGAACTCCTAGGGCCTCCCAGAACTCAAAGGTGCCATGAAAGTGGCCCCATATTTCAAAGGAAGGTTAGGTGACTCTGTCTTCCCTTGTGTACCCCCAAGTCTTCCTCCCACAGTGAAGTGGCCACTCCACAATTTGCCTCATCATCCCCGCCTCCTCCTAGGGCGCAATAGAGCAGTTAACTTGCATGACAGACAAGTAGGTGTGTGTTAATTCACTTTCTGACTAAGCGGTGTCCAGGTATGTTGTAGAACATGAGTTAAAGATGTGTTAGGTTTGTTTATGCTGTGGAACATTTGTTTAATGATGCAAAGATGCATTGCATTCTTTTAGGCTGCATTTGTTTCACTCTGTGAAGCTGTGTTACTGTGCCTGCCTAAAACACCTGATAGGCTAAGAAAGAGCTGAATGGCCAATAGCAAGGCAAGAGACAGAAGGGGGGGCTGGAAGGCAGAGAGAATAAGTGGGAAGAGAAATCTGGGAGGAAAGATCAAGAAGGAGCAAGAAAAGGAGGAAGGCACCAGAGGCCGACCACCCAGCTACACAGCAAGCCCTAGAGTAAGAAGTAGAGAAATGTAGAATAGAGAAATGTAGAATAGAGAAATGTAGAATAGAGAAATGTAGAATAGAGAAATGTAGAATAGAGAAATGTAGAATAGAGAAAGATAAATGTATATAGAATAGAGAAAGATAAATGCCCAGAGTAGGAAGTAGAGAAATGTATACAGAATAGAGAAATAAATGCCCAGAGGCAAACGCTAGATGGGATAATTTAAGAAAAGCCAGTAAGAAATAAGTCAACCTAAGGGCGGGCATTCATAATTAAGAATAAGCCTCCATGTAATTTAATTGGGAACAGGATGGCAGGCCTCCCAACAGAGCAGAGAGTTAAAAGAGTACAACTGAGAACACACGTCCCTCAGAAGGTGACATGCCCCATACCCAGGCCACTAACGGTGGTGGGTAGCAGCGTGAGCTACAGAAGCCGACCCCACTGGCCCCAGAGGCATTCAGGGCATAGTTTTCTCCTCATCTGCTCCCTCTAGTTAGAGGAGAGCAGATACCTTTCCATTCCAAAGCCCCCTGGTCGCAGGGTAGAGAGAGCCCCGGACCGCACAGGAGCCCTGCAGCCTGGAGAAGCTCCTTTCATCTCCCATGTGCGCATGGGAACACACTGCATGCTCTCTTCCGCTCTGTCTGGTCTCTTCTGGTGAGCTCGCCCTGGCATGCGGCTGCCTGGGCTTTTGATTCATCTCATTTTTCTGTTGTGGCTGAGGTTGTTGTTATTTTGTTATTTTTGGCTTTTCTTTTTCTTTTCTTTTTTACATTTTGTTTGTTGTTGTTTAAAACCCAGTCGTCTCGGGTGTCCCTAGCTGGCCCTGTACTCACTATGTAACCAAGGTGACTCTCAGCTTCATTCTCCTTCACCCGCCCCTTAAATGCTGGGATTACAGGCACCTGCTTTATGGAGCGGCGTTGTTCAAACCGAGTCTCGTGTTCGCTAGAAAAGCCATCAATCAACCAAGCTTCATCCCCAGTTGTCTTATTTTGGGTTCCCGTTGCTGTGATTAAAAACAACCATGACCAAGATCAGCGTAGGAAGGAAAAGGTCTATTTCATCTTAAACTTCAAGGTCAGACTTTATCACCGAGGAAGTCAGGGCAGGAACCTGGAGGCAGAAGCTGAAGCAGAGACCATGGGGGAATACTGCTTGCTGGTTTTGCTTCTCACAGCTTGCTCAACTGACTTCCTTACAGAGCCTGCACCCATCTGCCCAGTGGTGAGCCCACCCACATTTGTCACCAGTCGTGAAAATGCACCACAGGTTTGCCCACAGACCCATCTGATTAGGGGCATTTTCTCAACTGAGCTTCCCTCTTCCAAAATGAGTCTAGCTTTTGAAAAGTCTACATAAAAACATGCCATCACGTCAGCCCATGTGGCTGGTTCTTAATAAACACCCTCAGAACAGGGGAAGAGAAGAGCTCTGGGTGCGGGCATGGGAAGTTTACTGCTGCGCCATCCCAAGCCAATAAATACAGGCCTGGAACCTGGCCTGGCCGCTGGTCTCTCTCTCTAGAGTGTAAGAGATGCATTCTGATCCCTACCAGACACTCCATATATTTCTGTTGTCATTTACAAACCTCACCATGGGGCTCTCACTCTTCCTGCACATTGTGGCCGAACCCCAAGACTCCAGCCAGTATCTCTACTCTGATGAGAGCCTGGTACTCGGCGCCTCCTCTCTGGCTCCCAGTTCTGCCTCTCTGGGCCACCCGCCTACTTAGTTATGGCCCAGAAGTGTAAAATATTTATTTTATTTGGTTACCTAATGATATTAAAAACACAGTGTGTATTATTTATCCCCAGCCCTGGGAGACATGGCCGGCCCCGACGGAACGTACTCTGCAGCAATAAGAGTGAGCATGGCTCTCCGGGCTGCACTTATTTTGTTTACTGCAGAATTTAGCACAGGTGGAGGGGCAGAGAGACTTTGCCTTCCTCCTGGGAAGATTTTTCATCAGATTGTAAAAACGTAAATTTAAGTATGCAGCCAGGCCCTGGGGAGCTGGTGTTTTCCACTCAGTCTGCAATGCCTCCACTGAGCCCATCCAACGTGACATCAGCAACTCTACAGCTGGCCCCTCTGGATGGACCTGCCCGATGTCACTGGGGTCCAGGCTGCATGCCCTTCCTGCCACCTGCCAGTTTGGACTGTTAGAACCCAGAAGCCACTATCTCATGGTGTCCCATTAATTCCTCCCCTTTTCTATTGGTTTGAACAGAACACGGACCACCAGAGGCAAAAAAACCCACCTGGCTAAAACCCTTGGTTCTGTCTCTCCCTGCACTGAAGACTTTGAGCTGATGGGGTCATTGGTGTGTGTGCACGGGAGGACAGGCGGGAAGCCAGGGCTTGACCTTAGATCATGTGCCTGGGACTCACCAAGGCGAGCCTGACAGAAATGTTGCTGATTTATCCTCCACAGCTGCAAATGGGTCCCCACTGTTGTTCCTCTCCCCACGGGGTCCTGATCTAGCAAACATCTTTCTGTCCTGCCTTGAGTATGAGGAGGCAGGCCCCGATTCTCAGTATTCCACAAGCTTCCATTTTAACTGTGATATTGGAGAGTCCCACTGAACCAAAGCACGCGGTTGTCTGGTGCTCGGGGAGGGCCGTATCTTCCACATTTTAAAATGGAGCATGTGTTGTAAGGACACTTCAATAAAACCAGGAAGCTTCTCTAGTGAGGGCAGTTCAGCCTGCTCTGAGAGAGAGGGGTGGCTGCAGATTCGCTAGACCCAGGGAGGAGTCTGCCTCGTCCCCTCTGTGCAGTTGCTTTATGGAGCCTCGCTCTGGGGTGGGTGGGTCGTAGCCTGCCGTTTCCTCTCCTAGGCTGTCCCATGCATGCGTGAAACTGCATTTACGGTCTTTCCTGCAGGATCAGGAATCCAGCAGGGAGGAGCAGAGATGGCAAGGGGAGGAGGGACAGAGACAGCATGATGGCATGGGAGTCTCAACAAAGAGACGTCTTGGAGGCTGCCAAGATGCTCGAAGTACCACAGTGTGGCGACGGCTCCCTTCCCCATCTGCTGAGCCAGGGCTCAGATGGCATGTAAGGGGTACCCTCAGTCCTTTGCACCCACTTTCTCAGGCCCTGGAGCGACTTCTGTGGGCACAATGGCTGTTGTTTGAAAACTAAGGCAGGATGTGGGGCGAGTTCTGTACCATGCCTGCTATCCAAGCATGAGGGCCAGCAGCCGTGAAAAACCCTGAGCATGGCAGTGTGTACTTGCCAAGCTAGCACTGGGGAAGTGGAGACACACAGATCCCTGGGGCTCACCAGTTAGCCAGCTTGGACTAATTGGTGAGCCGCAGGTCCCAGAGAGAGAGGCCTTGTCTCAAAAAAAAAAAAAAAAAATCAACAACAAAAGGCAAGAAACAGCCAAAGTTGACCTTGACCACAACATCAGTGAGCACACACGTGTGTCCCCCTACATGCACGCACACAGCGTGAACATGCACACACATGCAGGTGCACAAAGTAATGGTTAAAGATTAAGACAGTCCTCCGCTCCCTGGGACTCCATAGTGAGCGAGGAGGGTGCTGGCAGCTGCTCGTAGGTGCCACCCACCCACCTCGTCATTCCTTGCCAAATTTATCAGAGCCAAACGGGTTAGGAGCAAAATCATTATAATAAAAAATAAATATGTTGGGTGAAAAATGGATTATTAATTCAAGCTGTGCCCTGCATCCCAATAATAAATGACCCGGCACTGGGGGAAGCCGGCTGCTAAATTAGAACTAATGGGGGAAGGTGTGTGGGCCCCACCCGCCTGCTGGCCCGTGGGGGCCAGGCCCTCCCTGCTGTCCCCCAGCCGGCTGCTCCCCATGTGACAGCTCCTGCAATCCCAAACTGACAGCTCCTCACAACTGCCGAAGGAATCCAGCAGTAATTAAGCCATTGCTGGACTGTAATTTCCTTGAGAAGTAAAAAATTCTCACACAAGAAAAGGTTACGGAGACCTTTTCCGTGTCAAAATTACCATGCCGCATGAATATTAATGGGCTTAATGAAGACAACCTTTTTTTCTTCAGGAAGGTTCTGGAGCAGGTGCCAAGCCAGGAATCTCACTCTGGGCTTCGCAGTCTTAGAAGTCTGCGCAGTGACGTTCCCCCACAGCCGCACCCCTTCCCTACCTGTTCCCCAGCCAGCTGAGCGCCAGGACACTGTCCATCCTGAGGACAGCTCACCTGCCTCGCCTGGAAAGGGGCCAGGATTGAGACGAAGAGATATGAGGAGCTGGGCTCCTGCGCACAAGTCTGTGTCCCCAACTGCCCTGGCTGTGCCGGGACACCACTGAGAGAAACATGCCATGGGGATAGTGCCCTCCTCCTTCCCAACCAGCTTTACCACTTCTGTTGCAGGGACCGTGTTGGGTGGAGGAGTCTGATCTTTCACGGGGCCCTGGGGTCACCAACTTGTGTTTTCTGCCACCGGTCTCTGGAGAGACGGGTGGCCCTGCGGGACCCTCTGTACCACTGTACCACACGGAGGGTGTCAACCTGGGGTCTGCATTTCTCTCTGCTCTGCTTTCTCAGGCACAGGTAGACACCTCCCTGTCTCTGGGCTCTGTTTTCTCTCCCAGAAGAGTAAGAGGCTCCTCAAGCAGGTCCCCATAGCCTTGGGGACATTGATAGAGGGGCTTTGGGACTCATTAGGGGGCCATCTTAGCACCTCTAGTAAGAGACTCAAGGTGTAAATTTTGTCAATAATTATATGGTGAAATTTCAAGTGTTTATATTTGTGTAGGGATGAGGGGGACGGAGGTGCGTGCACTCCTGTATCTGAGACAGAGGACAGTCTTCAGGAGCCAGTCTGTCCTTCCACCCTGCAGCTCCCTGGAATTAAACCCATGTCTTCACATTTGGTAACAAGAGCCTGGACCACTGAGCCATCTCTCTGGCCCGCTGATAAATCTCATGGCCAAGTGCTTTTGGTCCCTGGTTACCGTCGTTCATCCTGTAGTCCCTTGTTCTGTGGAAATATGCAGAGCAAAAAGCAGACATGCTGGCCACGTTAGACACAGTCCCTGTGCTGAGGAGGTCGGGAGCCTTCCCAGGGGTGATGAAGTCACGGGTTCCGGAACAAAAAGAGATGGCTTCTCGAAGCAGACCTGGGCAAGGACTAATCACTTAGAAGTCTGTCGGCATAGAAAGTGCGCAGTGTGATGGCCGCACCTGTCGACAGGTCACAGGACCTTTCCCCGTAGCACCTGACTACATGTCCAGACCCTGATGCATGGCTGTAGCCACACTGGTGCAGAGGAGAGGGCCCAAGAGGCAGCTGCCACTGGGCGCCACCCCTTGACCCCCCAAGCCATAGGATATATCACCTCTGGCATCACTCCCTTCATTTTTCAATGATTAGTCATTTGTGACGTAATATGGGCCATGGTTAACCAGTAATAATAAATCTGGCCATTTTGGTGAAGGCGTAGAAGACTGTGTGTGGAGAAGGTAAGCTTGATATATGGCTGTGGACGCTGATGTAATAGCTATTAGATTTATAATGCACCCAAGAAGCATAAGTTTACCATAAAGAGCAGTAGCTTACAGTCTTATTATTGTTTATTACTGACGTCAGTGCAGGCCCATGGTGAGACTCAGATTACAGCTAGAAATGAGATCTGCACACGTCAGCTGTTCTGCCAGAAATGGCGCCGCTCCTGAACCCACGGGAGTTTTGAAAAACTACACAAGTCAGGTGTGCCGCCGACAGCCACACCAACCTATGCCATCTGTTAAAAACTTGTCCGGAGAAGTGGGCTAATTCCCCAACAGGAGACACCCATCAGATGCCATGACACGGCGCACGAGCACAGTCCCCACCACACAGCAGGACCTAGCTGCCACTCTGTCCCAGGAAAGCAGAGGCCTCCAGATGCTGTGCAGTGGAGCTGGCCAGGGCCTCGGGGGTCTTGAGACGGTGAGGAGTCGGGACCCTTGCGTGTGGGTTTTCCTTGCCGGTTGCCAGCAAGGCAAAGCTATCAGAGGAATCCTGATCCCTTTCATTGTCTACAGGTTTTTATATCCACTGTTTTTAATGTCGTCCTCTACTTCCCCTGGACAAAAGGGAGACTTATCACCTTGGGCCTCCAAGCCTGGGCACAGAAGACAGAAAACCTTAACCGCACAGTGCCTGGTCCAAGCCCCTGAAGACGTGCAAGTTTTATGGCTGAGGGCTCTGCTGTTTAATGTCACCAGAACAAGCTGATGGAGTCACAGCCTTATTAGGTAAATCATCTGCGCTTCAAGGGCTGAGCACCATGGGTGGGCTGGAGCTGCCTCAATAGGGCCAAGCCTAGTGGTGATGGGAGGGAAGGAGGCTGGTGCCTGGAGTGGGGACATGTATGTACATGCGCCCTGGTGGACACCAATAGCAAACACTAGCGCCTGTATCTTTTCCTCAGCGTATCTGAAGCCTGCTTAGAAACAGTAAAAAAAAAAAAAACTATTAATATTTGTCCCTAAATTATAAGTGCTTCTTGTATAAGCAGCCAGAGCAGAGTGGGTGGTTCTGAGCAGCCGGTGCCAGCGGGCTCATCTCTTCAATCGTGTGAGAACTGCTGGCCATCGGACAGATGTGGCGAGGAGAGCCAGGCAGTTTGGCGGGAGCACTTTTCTGTAGTCCCGTACTCCTGCTGGTGAGTGTGTTAGCTTTCTCGTGACTGTGCGGACACTACTGGCAGAAGCAGCTGAGGGGAGAAGGACTTTATCTTGGCCTGCAGCATCAGGGGCTCAGTTCAGGGTCCCTTGACCCCGTGTGCTTAGACAAACACCATGGCATGGGGAAGGTGGCAGAGTAAGCCCTTGGTTCCTAACGGGCAGAAAGCAGAAGATGGGTGAGGGGCAAAGTGCGTCCCCCAAGGATGTGCCCCAAAGACTTCCTTCTTGCGTCTAGATCCTCAAAAGGGCACTGCCTTCTGGGAGCTCCCATCACACGACATTCCGAGCGGTGGCCATGATTGGTAAACTCTTTGGCACAACCTAGAATCACGTGTGAAGTCTCAGTGAGGACTTACACAGGTCACACCGGGCCATGAGAGACGTCTTTAATTGGTTCAACCGGGTTAAGAAGACCCATCCTGGATGTGGGTGACATCAAAAGCAAGCTCATCAAGGAGACATGCTTGCGTTCCTCTCGATGTGATGTGGCTAGGTGCCTTAGCTTCTCACCGCCTTGACTTTCCTGCCGCGATGGACTGTACCCTGAGATGTGAACCAAAATAAGCCCTTTCTCTTGTAAGTTTTTTTTTTTCAGGGTATTTTTTTTTTTTTATCACAGCGATAGGAATGAAACTCGGACAGGGCACACTTTATACAAGATGGTTTCTCCCGCCAGGTTTCTTCTGTGAGAGGAGCATGCGCGGCGCATTGCACTCCCCCGTGAGCCCCCTCAGGACACGGCTGCGTCTCCTTTGGGTCTCCATCTGCACCATTGCTCTCTCTGGGAAAGCATGGAAAGAGTGAAGTCTGCACGTGTGTTACCCACTGGGTTCTGTGCAGTGGTTACAGCGTCATAGGGTGGGGGTGGGGTTCCTCAGACTACAGGAGATCCAGCTACATGTCCATGAGGACCCCAAAGAGGTCCCAGCATACAGCATGTCGTGTTGCAGCCCCATATCTTTCTTTGTATGTAACAGGGCTCTGAGTTATATTTGTGAGACCGGAACATTCTATTCTAATTCATGGTGTCTGCTTTCTGCCCTCAATAGAACCTTTCCGCTTGGAAATAGGTGACAATGATCAAACCCAGCCTCCAAGATAGCAGGTCCTCAATAAACGTTTGTCAAATGAAAGTACAAGGAATGAGTGAGTCCTGTTTAACCAAAGACCAGCAAACCGGAACATGAAACAGCCACTGACTAGCTTGGAGATGGATGTCACGGAGGGGTGTGGCATAGGGTCACCAAAGCTGTGTAATAGAACTCAGCTTTCTGGACAAATACACACCGGATGCCGGAATTTCAGAGGTGAGTTTGTGCTTGGCTGGAGAGAAGCCGTCCTCCATCCTCTCTCCCCGTTCCCCGTGACTGTGGCAGACTGTTCCTCGCACCCACTGAGGAGGGCCTTGGCTGATAGAGGCTCAGGGGGCCAGGGGTAGCCTGGGTAACGTCTGCACTGTAAGAGGAGGCTCAGGGGCCGGGGTAGCCTGGGTAACGTCTGCACTGTAAGAGGAGGCTCAGGGGCCGGGGTAGCCTGGGTAATATCTGCACAGTCCTGTGCAGGGCTGTAAGATTCTAAACATGTTGACTGCTGCTGTCCAAGGTTTGATGTTTAATATTCATGAGCCCCACCCACACAGCACATGCTTTAAAATGGCATTTCTAGTATCGAAGACCAGGCGACATTCACACACCTCTTGAACTTTATATATTACCCCTGTGATCCTCTAGAAGTGTGGCTTCCAGGGAGCTCATTCTCGGCCGCAGACTCATTTCCAGGGTGGATACAGTTGCGTAGCTACCACGGAATAGTTTATTTCAACTTATGCCCAGGCAGGCGGTAATTTTTAAAAGGGTAAACCTGAGAAACAATGCTTCTATATATTCACCAGAAATTCAAAAATATAAATACTCCCATTTCTGCGGGTCTGCAAAGTTGAACCCAGAGAATCATTCCATCTCTACGGCAAAAGAATGGGCTTCCCATCATGCCTCAAATGGGCACCATACCTCAGTGTCTTCCTACAAGGCCCATGGCTGGAGTTGAATTGTCAGCTGCTCCCAGGTCACACAGGCTGGGACTCGGCTGACTACAGGGTGGACAGCCGGACCCCTCACTTACACGGTTCATGGCCTTATGTCCCCCACTGCGGGTAGACTGTAGGTCAAAGAGGGTGTCCCCATATGTTGCTCTACCAAGCTACAAGCACCGTGTCCTGCCTTCCTAGGCAGTCAGAACAGTGGTACCAACCACCTGTCCATCCTGACCAGACTGTGAGCCTCAAGGATGGGCTCTGAGAGCATGATCACACCTTCCGTTATTAGTGCTCTGTGCTACACAGCGCACCTAGTGCATGCTTGTTACCTGGCCCTTGGCATGCTCTGTCTGTAGCATGTCATGTAGCAGGAAGCTACTGCTCTCCCTATGAGAGGAAAAACAGAAAGACAACGCCGGGCGGTGGTGGCGCACACCTTTAATCCCAGCACTCAGGAGGCAGAGACAGGCGGGTCTTTGTGAGTTCGAGACCAGCCTGGGCTACAAGAGCTAGTTCCAGGACAGGCTCCAAACCAAAGCCACAGAGAAACCCTGTCTGGAAAAACAAAGCAAAACAAAACAAAAAACCCAGAATGACAGTCTCTGTAATGGCATGGACACAGAATGAGTTATTCTTTGTGACTGTGGCCTTGACATCTGCCTGTGACAACACCAGGATCTTACACCAATGTGTGAGTGAAGAAGGAAGTGTGAGGGAGGCCAAGGAGGAAGAGAGAAGAGAAAGAGAAGGAAGAGAGAGAGATGGGCGTGGAGAGAGGGAAGAGAGAGAAGGGAGGAGCCCACGTGTTTAGTGATTGTTTTTCACCTGCTGTGCCGCGCGGACCTGATCTGTAGATGTGTTTGAGACTTCTTCTAACAACCTGTCTGTTTTCTTAAGGAAAGCTCCGGAACCCAGAATCTAGCTTGCTAGACATGGAGCTCAAGGATTTTCAGGGAGCCGCCATCCTAGAACTCCCTTCACATCTGACTGACGCTCATCAGTCTCAGCCACAGCGACCACAGCCATCCTGCTGCCTCCAAGCAAGTTACCCTACTTTTATTTTATTTTTTTTTACTTTTATTATTTGTGCGTGTGTGTATTTATGTGTCTGTATTTTTTTTGTGTGTGTATGTGTCCTGTCCATGTCTGTGTGTGTGCATGTCTGTGTGTGTGCATGTGTGTGTGTATGTGTCCTGTCCATGTCTCTGTGTGTGTGCACGTGCCTATCTGTGTATATAGACACACTCCTCAGGTCGAGTCCTGTGGAGACCAGGCCTACCATCCTCAACTGCTTCTATCTTTCTTTATCTACCTGACTGGTTTGATACAGGGTCTCTCACTGTTTCAGCTAGACCCGCTGGTTATCAGGGATGCGGATCTGTCTTTCTGCCTCCCCAGCCCTGGACCGCAGTAGGCCCAGCAATGGACTGCAGTCATGCGCCACAGGCCTAGCTTTTTTAAAAAATTGATTTTTATTGAGCTCTACATTTTTTCTCTGCTCCCCTCTCAGCCTCTGCCCTCCCCCCTTCAATCCTCTCTCAAGGTCCCCATGCTCCCAATTTACTCAGGAGATCTTGTCTTTTTCTACTTCCCATGTAGATTAGATCCATGTAAGTCTCTCTTAGTGTCCTCATTGTTGTCTAGGTTCTCTGGGATTGTGGTTTGTAGGCTGTTTTTCTTTGCCTTATGTTTAAAAACCACTTATGAGTGATTATATGTGATAATTGTCTTTCTGTGTCTGGGTTACCTCACTCAAAATAATGTTTTCTAGCTCCATCCATTTTCCTGCAAAATTCAAGCTGTTAATTTTTTTCTTCTGTGTAGAACTCCATTGTGTAAATGTACCACATTTTCTTTATCCACTCTTCAGCTGAGGGGCATTTAGGTTGTTTCCAGGTTCTGGCTATGACAAACAATGCTGCTGTGAACATAGTTGAGCACATGTCCTTGTGGCACGATTGAGCATCCTTTGGATATATACCCAAAGGTGATATTACTGGGTCTTGAGGAAGGTTGTTTCCTAATTTTCGAGAAATCTCCACACTGACATCCAAAGGGGTTGTACCAGCTTGCATTCCCACCAGCAATGCAGAAATGTTCCCTTTTCCCCCACAACCTCTCCAGCATAAGTTGTCATCAGTGTTTTTTATCTTGGCCATTCTTACAGGTGTAAGATGGAATCTCAGAGCTGTTTTGATTTGCATTTCTCTGATGACTAAGGATGTTGAACATTTCCTTAAGTATCTTTCAGCCATTTTAGATTCCTCTGTTGAGAATTCTCTGTTTAGGTCTTTACTCCATTTTTTTTTATTGGGTTAGGTGTTCTTTTGATGACCAATTTCTTGAGTTCTTTGTATATTTTGGAGATCAGCCCTCTGTCTGATGTGGAGTTAGTGAAGATATTTTCCCATTCTGTAGGCTGTTGTTTTGTCTTGTTGACCGTGTCCTTTGCTTTACAGAAGTTTATGTGTGTTGTAAGGACTCAAAATCAGGTCTTCATGCTTCTGCACAAAACTACCCGCTGCTGCTCTCCCAGTTCCTTCCTGGTGTTATCTATTTTATCTTAGCAATACTTTATTATTTGAAACTTTAATACATACATTTATATACTGTATCTTGATCATATATATAAAATCTACTACCTCCCTCCAAGTCCCTCTAGTGACCCTCCACCTTGTCTACCCCTCGAATTCATGTCTTCTTGTATAATATTTTGTTTGTAATCCAACAAATGAACATTGCCTGAACATCAGAGTGCAGAGCTAAGCCACTAGGCTGCAATAGAAGTCAGGCAGTGGTGCACACACCTTTAATCCCAGCACTCAGGAGACACAGTCAGACGGATCTCTGTGAGTTCAACATCACCCTGGGCTACATGAGATGGAATCTGCCTAAAATCGAAGCAGAGCTCACAGAAAGGTGATCCCAGCACTTGAGATCACTCGGGAGGTGGAAACAGGAGGGATATGGCTGGGCAGAGAGAGAAATATAAGGCGGGAGGAGACAGGAGCTCAGATGCACACTTGAGATCACGTGCCTTTGCTCCCAGCACTCGGGAGGTGGAAACAGGAGGGATATGGCTGGGCAGAGAGAGAAATATAAGGCGGGAGGAGACAGGAGCTCAGATGCAGTCTGAGGTTTTGTAGAGACAGCAACAGTCTGAGGATTCATAGAGACAGGATCTCCCCTTTGGTCTGAGCATTGGTGGAGGTAAGAACTAGTGTCTGGCTGCTCTGCTTCTCTGATCTTCCAGCGTTAACCCCTATATCTGACTCTGAGTTTTTATTATTAAGAGCAATTAGAATTAATGTTTCATCTTCTTTTTCTGTTGTCCTGTCCATATGCATATAGCTATAGGACCATGCACAGGGGCATAGGCAACCTGCCAGCTGACATGAGCCTAAAGGAAGTGGCTCTCCTTCTGTCAACAGCCACCAACTGCCAACAGATCCCCCTCAGGGGTAGATACTGCGTCTCAATCCCTGTCCTGGAATATGATATGGCAGTTTGGGCATCTTGTCTAGGTCTAGGAACCTTCTGATTGAAGCAAATGGGGGGTTGAATAGAATGCCTGTGGAGATATCTCCAAACATGAAAGAGGAACTGGGCTCCAGCTGTAGGAGGACTTTTCCTCACGTTTGCCCCGGCTACCCAGAATCATGAGATCGCTAGGGGTCCCAGCTTTGGAAAATGCAGTCAAGTTACTACATCTGGGGGGGAAGCTGGATCACACAAACAGGGGTACATCTTGCCAGAACATGTCAAGGTCATAAAAAGAAAAAAACCGACAGCACGAACTCGCGGTTTTGGGATCTGCGCTTGTGAAAGCCATCGCGTTCCTGTGCTCTTCACAGCCTCCCCTGCAGCCAGTCCTTCAGAGACTGACTTATGAGCAAGCACGAGCCCAAATGACGAGCGCTCTCCTGGATTTATCCAGTGACACAGGTATGGGCCACTCCGTCTGGAAAGCGCCACCACTCCCTTCAGGAGTTGGGTCTGCCTGGGGCACACAGAAGCTGTGATTCTGTGCACTGTAAGCTACCCTGGCGGTTTACAGAGAGACATGGGGGATGGCGAGAAGGACTTTAAATATAAGTGTGAAGTGAGGAGTCTCCTGGAGGCATCTGGTCTCCAAGGGACAGACCGCTGAGGGGTAGCAGTTGTGAGCCTAGCCACTCCTGAAGCCTCCTCCTGAGGATGGAAGGCAGAGTTTCTATCCTAAAGCATAGCCATGTTCCTTGATGATTTCTCCAGGAGCCTGCCTCCCACCTTGTCTGGAATGCTGGTGTCCTCATTTCAAAGAAGAACGGCCTTGGGAGTTGACAGCAGGACCAAGGAGGTACTTCCTCTCAGGACCTCTCTCTGCCCCTGTGTTCCAGGGTCTGAAGGTGGTTATGGGCAGCACCTGGAAACAGACGGTCCCTCGTGCTGGGTGGTGGCGCAACTGATCCTCACATGGCCTGATCTCCAGATGCTGGCCCCAGTGTCACCCTGGTCCAGGAGAGCCACCACCGAACAGATCCACCCCAAAAGATGTCCTGCGGGAGATGCTCCACAGACCTGCCTTGCTAGCCGTCCCCAGGTCAGCCCATTTATTTCCCATCTGATGTTCATTGCATTCCCAGGTGTTCTATGTTATGTTTGGTAGAGAAATGACCATAAAAACCCTGCTCTGATTTGGTCATTCTGAGCTGTCCACCAGGGAGTCACAAAGGCCTCGTGGAGCCTGGACTGTGAGCCGAGACTGGGCATAAATTACATTGCATGTCTGGCAGGGAGAGACGGGATCCGTGGTCATGGAGCAAGGCCAGGCTACGGTCTCTGCTCTATGCAGCAGTCCATAAAGCCTTGCCTGAGTCCTGGTCCTTACCCTAACCTACCTAGCACACCAGGTACCACAGGAATGCCAGACAGATGCTCTCTGATGCTTCTGGCCAGTGCCCCTTAGACCACAGAGCCAGTATCTCAGCTCAGCCAATAGGAACTTGGCACCAGGTAGACAATGAGCAGGAGAGCATTGAGGTTAGGACTCAGGCTTCTGGCTTGGGTCTGTAATAACTGTGCACTGAGCCATTGGGAATGCAGAGGCCTTAGAGCTGAGATACCTCTCAGAACCTGTAGAACCAAGGACACAGCCTTTTACATAGCCAGAGCTGGGGCAGACCTGGAAGCATCTCTGCCCTCCTAGCTGACAGAGCCGTCTCCCTTCTTCTTTTCATAGGAACACCTCCAATTTATTACTGAGGTGGCTGTGGCCAACTTTACTGCCCTGATGTGCTGGCTCTGTGAGCCCTTTCATGGCCACCTGGCACCATGGGATCTAAATGAAGTCTTAGCTGTGGTCAGCTTGCTAAAGATGAACAGCCCTCAAAGGCCTGGGTGACCCTCAAGCTCCTTGTCAACTCCCCGGCCCTCTGCTGATCCTCTTTATCCAAACACAGGTTGGGAACAATGATGGATGTTGGGCCAGGGCTACCGTTATAGGCAATGTTTAAGGTTCAGGAGTGGCTCCCCATTGACAGCCACACATCAACCTGATGACAACATCTGATCTTCACTGAGAGCCCCGGATTCATTGGAGAAGCATCCCTGGTCACTCACTCACCTATCTGACCTGTACATGAATTGGCCTTGGATAACCTAGGATTCTCTGAGACAGGAAGACAGCTTCCCCCACAGAGCAGAATAGATAGGGCCAAGACAGCACCGGAGTCTTTGGATAGAGAGAACACCCAGTCAAGGTCAGAGCCACCACTCTTCTTGGGGGGGCCTCAGCTGAGTCTCCCCTGCAGCTCACACTTGATCAGGTGTTTATTTGGCCTGGCTGTCACACAGACTGCATATCCAGCAGGTGACAGGTCGCCCCTGACTGACGGGGCCTCTCTGCTAGTACAAAGCAGTCAGCAGTGACCTTTGTAGGGCAAAGAGGTCCCTTCCCCCACAGCATGTCTTTCCTTCCCCTTGGTCAGGGCATTCAGTACCTAGGTGGCTCTGCTCGGTTCCTTGACAGAACGTTGGCACTTACAGGCAAATCTCGGAGCCCTGTGACACCAGCAGCTCTGGCACTGCTGACGTAGAGGGCCGCCTATGGGTCACAAAGCTGGAAGGGCCCCTCTGGCAGGTTCATCAAGTCACCCACCCTTTGCACTAACCCAGAAAAACTCTCTCTCTCTCTCTCTCTCTGTGTGTGTGTGTCTTTCTCTGTCTCTCTGTGTGTCTTTCTCTGTCTCTATGTCTCTGTCTCTGTGTCTTTCTCTCTCTGTCTCTCTCTCTGTCTTTCTCTCTGTGTCTGTCTGTCTGTCTGTCTCTCTCTGTGTCTTTCTCTGTCTCTGTCTCTGTCTCTCTCTCTCTCTCTCTCACACACACACACACACACACGGAGTCTTGTGCCATGATTTACCCAAAGACACCATTGTCATGCCTGTAAATGACAAATGATGGCCACCATCTACTTAAAGCACCTCTGAGGGATTCTGTACTGCGTACTGGATGGTCCTAGAGAAGTGACAGCTAAGGACAGTGTTGGGTCAGGGACACATCTGTCTAATGCCATCATTGGGGTCTGAGACTAAACAAAGCCCGCAACTGTTCACTAAGAGACTTGAACCACACACCGTTACACAGGGTGGTGCAGGGAGATGCAGGGTGGTGCAGGGAGATGCAGTGTGATGCAGGGAGGTACAGGGAGATGCAAGGTGGTCAGGGAGATGCAGGGTGGTGCATGGAAATGCAGGGTGGTGCGGGGTGGTGCAGGGAGATGCTTAGGCCCCTAGTGTGGAATGCTGCATCTACAAGGAAATGTGAGGTCGATGTTTGCACATCCTCTTGCAGCTCATTTGCACTCCACCTGAGCTAAGGGGAAGCGTGCATCGCTCTAATGCTGTGCAGCAGGTGAGTGACAGCTGTGGCTGTGGCTGTGGCTGTGCTGTGGTCATCACAGCCCTGCAGAGAATCCCGGAGACGTGGAAAGGGGTGTCCTGCCCATCGGATGAGACCCCTGCATTCACGCAGAAGTCCATTTCGAGCCAAAGGAAAGACGAGCAATGACACGCTGAAGGAGAGTCCCGAAATGGAAACATTTCTTAGGGGTTAGCGTCATCTTCTGTCTACTGAGGCAGAGCGCCTTGGCATGGAGTGGTAATGGCAAACATTAAGCTGAGGTGGCAGTGAAGCCAACTCAGAAGACCCTCAGACAGCTCCATCTCCTGAGA
>JAQHUG010000004.1:5817199-5827475 GCA_028555095.1 Dicrostonyx torquatus
GGAACAAAAGGGCCTGCGTTCTTCTCAGGTGCTGGGAACACAGCCTGCATCACCCTATTACAACAGCTCACTATCAAAGGATCGTGTCCACCATGACAGGGAAGTCAGGACTGTGGTAGCTCAAGGTGGCTGGTCGCATTGCGTCTGTGGAGTGTCTAGCTGGCCGTTTCTACTTTTTCATTCAGCCAGGAACCCAGCTTACGGTGCTGTCAACATTTAGAGTGGATTATCCGTCCTCAATAATCCCAGTCTAGAAACTTTCTCACTAGCATGGCCAAGAGCTCTGTCTCCTATAAGAGTCTAGATCCGTGGCTATCAACCTATGGATCAAGACTCCAAAGACCATCAGGAAAAAAAAATGGATATTTACATTATGATCCATAACAATAGCAAAATTACAGTTATGAGGTAGTCACAAAAATAGTTTTATGGATGGGGGTCACCACAGCATGAGAAATTGTATCAAGAGGTCACAGCAGGAGGAAGGTATGGACAGCCACGGCTCTACACCATGTCAAGCTGGCAACATTTGCTGTCACACCTGTGTGCCAGCCTCTTCCCAGGTGAGTAACTGGATCCTTTGGATTCTTCCTGGGCCCTCTTCACTGCCTCCGCTTCTGCCGTTCTAGGGTGGGTTTTCCCTGTATGAACGATGACAATTATCGAGCGCCTCAGTCCTGTTTTGCTTTCTCATTCCAGCTCAATATATTTTCATAATTTTTTTCTAAATGATTTTTCTAAAGTGCACATCCACTCAGTTTTCTGCTTTAAAGTCTCCTAAAAGCGTAGCTTCCCATCACTTTTTAAATCTACTCAACTCAGCTCCAAGCAAGGGTGCATAGAACACACATCTGTCTGACGGTTCTGGACAGCTGGGCTGAGGGCTGATGGGTAAGTGCAGCCACACAACTGTGCCATGTCACACATGCAAGAAGGGACACACGGGTGCTATTAGACCAGTTTGCAAGATCACCTAAGACATCAGGGTGCAGCATCTGAACTGAAGGCTGTCGTGGGTGGGAAGGGACTGGGGTGGTCCAGGCACAGAAGGTTGGCTTAATTTTCAAAGATGCTGGAAAAGGAAACTGAGAAAAGACTGATGATGTTTGAGGACAACCACAGGCAGGGTCTGTAAGATGGGGGTGGAGAGAGATGCTACAGACCTTTAAAAACATTTTGTACATTTTTTATTGTTTGTTTGATTGTGTGTGTGTGTGTGTGCGTGTGTGTGTGTGTTCTCATGCACATGCCACAACCCATGTATGGAGGTCAGAGAATGATCCAAGGGGATTGGTTTTTGCACTCTTCAGTATGGATCCTAGGAATCAAACTCTTGATTGTGATTGCCTATATCTAAACTGCTGAGCCGTCTTCCCAGCCCTCTCAGCACTTTTAAATGAGAAATCTTTTTTAAAAAAGCAATGTATGTGTATAGGTGTGCTTTATCTGCATGTATGTCTGTGCACCACATGCATGCCTGGTGCTCAGGATGGCCAGTAGAGGGCATCAGACCCTTGGAACTGCAAACTGTTGCGTTCATGCTAAGAATCAAACCTTGTACCTCTGGGAGGGCAGCCAATGTTCTTAATCATGAAGCCACCTCTTCAGCACCTCTGTGGGTCTTTAAAGAGGGCAATCCAGTGAATACTGAAATTGCCCGTGTTTATTTTATATGCTTCTATACCCCAATCCAAAAGGGAGGGACGGGGGAGGCAAAAGACGGCTTTAACAGGATACAACACACAAACAGAGGGATTACCTCTTCAACACCGGAAGCATCAAGCAACATAACCTGAGTTAAGCATTCCGTTGTTGAGGCAGGATGTGCAGCGCCCACTCCTTAGACCAAGCATCCTGTAGACAGCCACTGCCTGGGTCAAAGCTCCTGTCATATCCTTAAAGGAGCAGGAATAGGCTTAAATTCTTTGACCTTTGGTCAAAGTGAAACGGACCCACTCCTGTGGGCTCCCACAGTATGGTGACATCTGCAGCCGTGTCCTGGCTGCAGCACAGACATGTGGGAGCCAGCAGCTCCTCCATCCAGTTCGTGTCAGAAATGTTCTGTGAGAGCCCTGGGCAAAGTGCAGCCAGCAAGCAGTCCTTGCTCAGTGCAAGGATGTGGGGTGAGCAGCATGGTCCCATGAACCACACTGCATAAAACAGTGCAGGACCCTGGCAGCAAACTGGAGAACGGAGCAATGGGAGACACCAGGGATGCTCCGGTTCTCTCCATGGCCTCTCTTGGCTCACATGGGGTTTTTGTTGTTGCTGCTGCTGTTTTATGGTCCATGTCATTCTAAGAGATGGAGAACTCAGAGAACTGAAGTTTTAGAAGGACTGTTATTATTCTTCTCGCCTGCAATGGCAGGATTAAATCCAGTTGTTCAGAAACAGAGTGTGCGTGTGCAGTGGCCAACATGTCTTCAGTCTTCCATAGCCTGTATGCGTCTCTAATGCAGAGGACTTTGTCCCACCAACTATGGACTGGCACCCGACACCCTCAGCTTGTTTTGGTGACTTCTTGGTGTCACGTGTGTGTCCCAAACACTTTTACCTCTTCAGCCTCTTAATTTGCAGAGAATGGTAAAAAGGACATGTCCTGTGTGGGTAAGATGGGGACTCTGGGTTCATCAGTGTGGTTTGGGGTATCACTGCCTTTGGTGCTCAGTCCTCCACTTACCTTGTGGTCACGGAGGCTGCTGAGTTCTGGTTTGGGATCCCTGCGATCCTGTGTTCCCCATCGGTTCCCATGGGGAGGTAGCAGGGAGGGCCCATGCGTGGCCATTGTGCCTGGAGGCTCTACCGTTTGTCTCATTGCTTCAAGCGCAGATTTATATTCAAAGACAAAAGAATCAAGAAATTCACAATGGCAAGAAATCACGAAAGCACTAGAGGCGCATTGAACCAAGCAAAGGGACCATGAAGCTAAGCAAAGAGATCCTGAAAGTAGGTGAGGCCCTTCTGAACTCAGGGCCTGTGCCACAAGGCAGGTGGGAACAGCCCACGGCTACTGTGGGAGGGCTGGATGTAGGCATTCCCGGCGGTTCTTGCTTAAACTGCGGAGCCTGTCCTGACCAAACGCAAAAGGAGCAGTTCACAGCCAGTTTCCTGTGCTGTAGCTCACAGGCTCCTCTTTGCTCACCTCCAGCCTGTGTTGCCAGCACAGCCCACTGGAGTGTGCTGCTCCGGGCCACACAAGCCACAACACAGGCTTCCGTCCACCGGAACCAGCTGGTTCTCTCTCTCTCTCTCTCTCTCTCTCTCTCTCTCTCTCTCTCTCTCTCTCTCTCTGTGTGTGTGTGTGTAAGCAGGTCATGGGGTGGGTTATGTGTGTGCATGCTTGTGCATGTGGAGTCTAAGCACAACTTTGTTCGTCATTCGTTCTTCCGTCCATCCTGTGGGGTTTTTTTTGTTTTTTTTTTTTTTTGTTTTTCGAGACAGGGTTTCTCTGCAGCTTTGGAGCCTGTCCTGGAACTAGCTCTTGTAGACCAGGCTGGTCTCGAACTCACAGAGATCCGCCTGCCTCTGCCTCCCGAGTGCTGGGATTAAAGGCGTGCACCACCACCACCCGGCCCATCCTGTGTTTTTTTAAGATGGGATCTCTCTCTAACTTAGAACTTGACAAGCAAGGTAGACCAGCGGGCCAGTCAGTCGCTAGGCCCACCTGTCTCTACCTCCCCAGCTCTACAATTACAAGCATGTACCACCACACCCACCCAGCTTTGATCTTTTAATGTGGGTTCTGAAAATCAAACTCAGGTCCTCATACTTGAGAGGCAACCCTCTGACCTTTCTCTTGGGTGCAGAGCCTATACCCTATCTCATGGCTGCCGTAGACCTAAAGATGTTGATTGGTCCTCAATATAGGCAATCCGTTTTGTTCATTGACAGTTTCCCCACCAGCGTAGGCAGAGGGCCAAGCTCCCATGCATGCACAGCGCATCCCTGCGCAAACATGATCTGAAGAGAACAGGATGATGCTCCCCAAACATGGCCCATGGGAACCGGCGCATCCCATGAGTAAGGGATTAGCCAGTTGGGATGGAAAGTGAGCCCATGGGAGCTACTCTGTAGCTGCGCAGAATGGCTGCTCTGCCCCCAGGAGCACCCCAAGGTTGTGTAGAGCATGGGGAGACAGGTGTGGGGATGGCATCCATCCTGCCTCCTTTCCTAGAAGTCCTTGAGGACAAGCTACGGACAAAACCTAGAATCTTCACCACAGAGGCCTTGCTCCATAACCGAGAGGCCCTTAGCAACCCTGCAGGGGGCAGGAAAATTGCTGATTTTTTTTCCATAGTTCCAGCAATTTTAGGTGACACTTGCCTGAGACCGGTGGGTGTTCATTTATACATTTCCCCCTTTTTGTTGTTGTTTGCATTTGATTTCACAGGTGTATCTGGATTCTGGGCACCCAGCAGCAGGAAGCCTCACACAGTCTAATTCTCTGGAAGGATTGCTCAACAAAGATTAGGAAGCCTGGCTGGAGGGATGGCGGTGACATCTCACAAGGAGCAAGGTTGTGTCTCATCGAGGAATACTGCTATTAGAGACAGAACAAAAGGACGAAAACAGCAAACAGATGGGTGGGTGTTCAGCGAAGGCTCATGATCTATGTGAGCAGTGTGGGCTGTGCCCTCCCCTTTTTTCTGTTTCTGATGCATCGGGGATGATATGATATGATGTGACAGAACACGTCAAAAATTTAGGGGAAAATAAAACCCTGGGTTTTTTTTTTTTGTGTGTGTGTGTTTTTTTTTTTTTAAAACATCAAACCATTGCTATCAATAGGAACAGCAAACTGTTCAAAAATTTGTTTCAGAACTGCCAAGAAGTGAACGCTGGTAGGAAAAAAAAAGTCTTTTCCCTGCTGTTTGCTAGGTGGACACAAATGCGAACGGTAGGAGGTTGACAACTTGACACATGTCTAATAAATAAGAAGTCAACAATTCCCCGCTCAAGAAAGCATCCGTGGGATAAAAAGTGCTACGCAAGAAAGAATAACCATTAAAAAAAATAGATTTTCTGAATTCAGTAAGTAATTTAGCCCTTGGAGTGCCAACCTTCATAACAGAAGCATTTTCTTCTTTCTTCCTCTACAAGACAGACAAGAGGCAAGGTTGAGGGAGGGGGCTGCTGCCTTCAGAACGACCAGGTGAGAACGAGCCACCAGCCAGCAGATGTGTATCTACAAGGCTGGTGACCAGGTTGGAGTGTGGAACCTTCCAGATCCCGGCTGCTTTGCGGCTTGGAGCAGGAGTGGGTTTAATTTGACAAGTTGGTTCGTGTACAGGGAATTCACAAATCACAGACAATGCCAAGCAGATTTGGCCACTGACAGCACTATGTGGTGCTGGCCAAGAGGATGGCAGTTGGGAAGCCGGGTCTGCTGTTCAGGCGCTTGAGAGCAGTCAGAGAAAGAGGGACTCAGCGAGGGCTGGAGGTGCCTGGCTCAGTTGTTCAAGAAGAGAAGAGAAGAACGAATCATGTCCTTAATACCAAAATAATTAATGATTTTGTTTTAACCACTTTTTCTCCAAGCTTGGAATGCTTTCTTCTCTCCCCACCAATCCAATGCTGGAGACGATGGTAACTGAATCTGAAAACAAATGGTGATTTGCATGCCAGTCTCATGTAAACAAAAATATCCGCCTTGATGCTATGAATCCTAATTTGTGCCACAGACAGAGCTGAAAATCCGCATCTTTCTGAATTGTAGGGATACAGACACAGAACAGTGGGTAACATCTCCACAGTTCAGAAAACTGACAAAGTCTCTCCAATTTATAGGAAAATTGACATAATTTTGCAAAGATGCAAACGCATTTGTGAACTGGGTTTTTGCATAATGGGATTAATTTGGTTGACTGTCATATCCACTATAGTGCGAAAGGGAAGTTAATCACAACACCATCAAAAGAAAAGGAAGGTCCCCCCCGCCCCACCCCGACACTTCCCTGACTATCGTTTCATTAAGAGAAAAACCCCCAGCCCTCCAGACGCCACCTCGGTTGGCTTTGGAAAGCAATGCTAGACAAATTTCAAAGAGACGCCTTCTTGGATAGAGCCAGGTTGGCCCGGCTCCAATGAGAAAAATCAGCAGCCTTCATCGTAGCAAGAAAAATTGCTTCCAAGAAAATGCAGCATTTGATGCCTGCGAGCACCGATGTGTTTGCTTAGAATTGCGCGGTACCCCAGAGCTGAGGGTAGATAGAGCCCACAGCTTGTTATGACACTCGGTTGTTAGACTTCAGAGTGTAGGGCTTCTTCTTCATTTTTTTTTTTAATCAATGAACGAGAAGCTACCCCAAGATGTGTTATGTGCCTCTGTTGGTCTGAATGGCTGTGTTAGCCCATGGTGGCGAACAGTCTCAATGGTTCAGGCTCTCAACGAACTTGGCAGTGGTTCCTGTGCATGCACAGGTAGCAGGGAAACTCTGCTGACTGATGTCCCACTAAGGTCCCTGGTCAACTGGGAACCATCCGTGCTGATCCAGGTTTCCTGGAGTGGTCACGCAAAGGATACTAGAAACAGAGGGAACGGGCCAGCTTTGGAGGTTCCACCTTGTGACTGTCTCAATCAACTTTATCATCTTTTGCTCCCAGAGGCCCTTTAGGAAGGAGCCACCATGAAGCCTGCTCTGGCCTAGATAAACGTGGATGACTGTGCAGGACTTGTTCCAGGTGTCAGAAGGGTGCAGGAGTAACAGGAAAACGTATAAGCCTCACACCATCAGAAAATGACTCAGGTGAGAGAGAGGGTGTGTAGTAGACTTTTTCTTTTGGGCCACCAACCTGCTCCCAGATCATGACACGGAGACTTCCTATTAGTTATGAATGTTCAGCCTTAGCTCTTATTTTAATCTGCTTCTATCTACATTTTGCCTTGGGTTTTTTTTTTTTCTTTCTGTACTTCTTACTTCCCTGCTGTCTCTATGTCTGACTAACTGGTGGCTGCCTGACTTCTGGCCCTGAGAGTGTCCCTCTTTCTCCCCATTCTCTTTGTTTCTATCTCTTCTTCCTAGATTTCTCTCCCTACTTATTCTCTCTACCCGCCAGCCCTGCCTATCCTTTCTCTGCCTAGCTATTAGCGGGTCAGCTCTTTATTAGACCAATCAGGTGCCTTAGGCAGGCAAGGTGAAACAAATATAACAAGTCTTGGTATCGTTAACAAATGTAACACAGCTTTCCACAGTTAAAGTACTATTCCACACCACAGACAAATGTAACACAGCTTTACAGTTAAATATTCTACACCATAGACAAATGTAACACAGCTTTACATGGTTAAAGTAATATTCCACACCACAAACAATGTAACACAGCTTTACATAGTTTAATATTCCACACCACAAACAATGTAACACAGCTTTACATAGTTTAATATTCCACACCACAGACAAATGTAACACACCTTTACATAGTTTAATATTCCACACCACAGACAAATGTAACACACCTTTACATAGCTTAATATTCCACACCACAGACAAATGTAACACACCTTTACATAGTTAAGTATTCCACACCACAAACAATGTAACACAGCTTTACATAGTTAAGTATTCCACACCACAAACAATGTAACACAGCTTTACATAGTTAAGTATTCCACAAGTGCCTGGCTGGAGCGTGGAGAGGGTNTTTTTTAATCAATGAACGAGAAGCTACCCCAAGATGTGTTATGTGCCTCTGTTGGTCTGAATGGCTGTGTTAGCCCATGGTGGCGAACAGTCTCAATGGTTCAGGCTCTCAACGAACTTGGCAGTGGTTCCTGTGCATGCACAGGTAGCAGGGAAACTCTGCTGACTGATGTCCCACTAAGGTCCCTGGTCAACTGGGAACCATCCGTGCTGATCCAGGTTTCCTGGAGTGGTCACGCAAAGGATACTAGAAACAGAGGGAACGGGCCAGCTTTGGAGGTTCCACCTTGTGACTGTCTCAATCAACTTTATCATCTTTTGCTCCCAGAGGCCCTTTAGGAAGGAGCCACCATGAAGCCTGCTCTGGCCTAGATAAACGTGGATGACTGTGCAGGACTTGTTCCAGGTGTCAGAAGGGTGCAGGAGTAACAGGAAAACGTATAAGCCTCACACCATCAGAAAATGACTCAGGTGAGAGAGAGGGTGTGTAGTAGACTTTTTCTTTTGGGCCACCAACCTGCTCCCAGATCATGACACGGAGACTTCCTATTAGTTATGAATGTTCAGCCTTAGCTCTTATTTTAATCTGCTTCTATCTACATTTTGCCTTGGGTTTTTTTTTTTTCTTTCTGTACTTCTTACTTCCCTGCTGTCTCTATGTCTGACTAACTGGTGGCTGCCTGACTTCTGGCCCTGAGAGTGTCCCTCTTTCTCCCCATTCTCTTTGTTTCTATCTCTTCTTCCTAGATTTCTCTCCCTACTTATTCTCTCTACCCGCCAGCCCTGCCTATCCTTTCTCTGCCTAGCTATTAGCGGGTCAGCTCTTTATTAGACCAATCAGGTGCCTTAGGCAGGCAAGGTGAAACAAATATAACAAGTCTTGGTATCGTTAACAAATGTAACACAGCTTTCCACAGTTAAAGTACTATTCCACACCACAGACAAATGTAACACAGCTTTACAGTTAAATATTCTACACCATAGACAAATGTAACACAGCTTTACATGGTTAAAGTAATATTCCACACCACAAACAATGTAACACAGCTTTACATAGTTTAATATTCCACACCACAAACAATGTAACACAGCTTTACATAGTTTAATATTCCACACCACAGACAAATGTAACACACCTTTACATAGTTTAATATTCCACACCACAGACAAATGTAACACACCTTTACATAGCTTAATATTCCACACCACAGACAAATGTAACACACCTTTACATAGTTAAGTATTCCACACCACAAACAATGTAACACAGCTTTACATAGTTAAGTATTCCACACCACAAACAATGTAACACAGCTTTACATAGTTAAGTATTCCACAAGTGCCTGGCTGGAGCGTGGAGAGGGTGAAGCCAAGTCAGGACAGGATTCTGGTGTCTTAGCTGCAAGGGACTCCAAGTCTTGGAAAAGGGGAAAAGAGTGCAAATGTGCAAGTGGAACACCCGTGAAGGGTGACATCGTTTGCAGCAGCGTCTAGAGCAAGCTTATGTAAGCAACCATGCTCCGAGTCTCCTGGGCCTGGGGCAGGGATGTGCTGATTGTATCACAGCCTTGGAGGATGCCTTAGTTTCCTCTTAACCTTCTCCTAGACCTCTCGGTTTATAGACTGCAGCACAAACACTCCCGGTTTGTTTATGGCAGAGTCACGCTCTAGAGTTGATTGTGTATCCTAAAGTCAGCGAGTCTGCACTTGACTGTGTCGCTTTGGCCAATCTCTTTTCCATCCTGTGGGTGTATCAGGGCCAGTTTTATGATTGGTTGGAAGACTGAAGGGGCTGGTACATAATGCCTGTTCAGTAAGAAGCTATTGTGAACACAGTTGTTTTTACCGTTATCCCTGCTTTAAGGACAGTAGCTTCTAACTACATGGGCACCGACTGGGGGATCCTGTGCTAAGTGTCCAAGTGCTTCATCCGTGAACCACGCCAAAGCATAGTGGTTGGAGGTGTTTTCTGGGCCCTATGGAGAGTGACCAGAGGGCTCAGAGTGCTACCTCACATCTGTGTTGATACAACTTCATTCTCAGACCCGGGCTGTAGAAGACAAGTGTGGAGAAGAGTGTGCTGAACCAGGGCCATTCTGAAGAATGTCTGTGGCCTTGACCTCAAGAAGCCCTGGAGGAGAAGGCAGCTCACACTTCAAGGAGTAACTTCTGCTCCTGTCACTGTCATGAGAAAGGCCCACTTAGCATCGCTTTAATGGCGCCTCTTCAGCCGTGTTACAGACAGCCTCACCAATGCAGTTCCCTTTAGCTGGGGTGTTCTGGCTATGCAAGAGTAATCCACAAAGGAGCTGGGAGACCTTTAGGAGTTGGGGTGTATTATAAGAGCTGAGGGTGTCCTTTAAGGGCTAACACAGTCTACAGGAGCCAAGGGCCCTGCAGGAACTGGGAGATCCTGCAAGATCTAAAGGAATCTGTGAGTTCTGGTGTCTACTATAGGAGATGGGGTGCCCTTTGGAGTGATGGCCTGGGACACATGCAGGGGCTGAGCTCTATAGGATCTGTGGTCCCCTATAGGAGCTGGTGCAGCTGAACTAGGACACTCTGTAAGATCCAGGGGACACTGTAGGAGGAACAGAGTAAATCAACAGACTCAGCAGTATGCATGGGAATGTGAC
>JAQHUG010000004.1:5849076-5871576 GCA_028555095.1 Dicrostonyx torquatus
AATTCCCAGCAACCACATGGTGGCTCACAACCATCTGTAATGAGGTCTGGGGCCCTCTTCTGGCCTGCAGGCATACACACAGACAGAATATTGTATACATAATAAATAAATATTTTTTAAAAAAAGAAAAATTAATTTCAACATTTTTATTGTCTACTACAAATATTTAATAGTACATGTGGTTCACATTAGTATTTGTGCGGGTGTATAGATAAATGTGCTCATGTGTGTGTGTATGTGTGTGTATGTATGTGTATGTATGTGTGTGTATGTGTGTGTGTGTGTGTGTGTGTGTGTGTGTGTTGGCCTGCAGCCTCGGTAATCCTCCTGTCTCTGCCTCCCCAGCACACGTCACATGTTGTATTCTGCACAGGGTCTGGGAATCAAGCCAGCTCCTAACCCTTGTGTCGAGCCCTTCTAGACTGAGGCATCACCCTCGCCCTCATGTTAATGTTCCTAACGGAAGAGCTAAAGGAAGAAAATATAACAAGCATTTTGCACAGGTCCTCAAACACAGTGGGGCTTGTAAGAATCTCCCACCTCAGCCCCATGCCTTTCCTGCTCTTACAGTAGCTGAGTTTGTGCCCGTGTAAGCATCGCCACTTTCCCCATGAAGGCTGAGGCTGGCAATAGGAACCGCGGCCGAGCGTCTCAGGCAAATCTCAAGTATGGACACTAGGAATCCTGTGGTGGACACATGACCCACTCTCCTGGGACATGGGTCCCCCGGAGTATCTATTGCTCCGGCTCATCCTGGAGCCTAGAGTTTGCGACTTCTTCCTTCCAGCCTGTGCCCCACCTTGGGTACCGATCCTATTTCCAGGGCTCCTGAGGCTCAAGACTGGAGACGGGAAAGAGGAAGAGCACAAACAACACTGTTGGCTAACGCCGCGGTCACCCCCCCCCCCTGCATCCTCCGCACGAGGGTCTGGGAACTGTGAGATAAACATATGTGTGTGATAATGAGATTGTTGGTGGCAAATCAGCTCGGGAGGACAAGGAGCAATTAAGCTCGCTGACTTCCACAAGTTAGAGAGACGAGATGCTGGGGCTGGCCCCCACTCATCACATAATAAGGCCCCGTCCCTGTCAGCCACGACACATCACGGCTGCTGGGAGCTGGGTGCTTGCTCCTGCTCCTCCTCATGCGGCCCCCACCAGGCCCGGCAGCACTGCCTGTCAGTGGCACCTGCGTCCACACACCCACCCGTTCTGAGCATAATCCAGCAAAAAATGGTGCATCTGTGAGGAAGGCTCGCCTCTAGTTTTAACTGGATACCAATCCAGCTGCCACAAATGTGGGGCGCTGCCTCTGGGGTGACTGAGAAAGCGTTCCCAGGCTGGGGAGATTGTGTGGGAAAGAGTGCTCGCTGAGTAAGTACGAGGGTCTTAGTTCAAATCCCCAACACCCACTTCCACTTGAGAAGGCAGGCATGGCCATGTGTACCTCTGTCCCTATTGCTCTCTGTGTGTGTGTGTGTGTGTGTGTGTATGTGTGTGTGTGTATGTGTGTGTGTATGTGTGTGTGTGTGTGTGTGTGTGTGTGTGTGTAGGGGAGGTGGCAGAAACAGGAGTATTTCTGGGGTTTGCTTTGTGGCTGTCTGGTTCCAGGTTCACTGAGAGACCCAGTCTTGAGGGAATAAAGTGGAGTGTGGCAGAGCCAAACAGTCTACATCCTCCTCTGTCTCCACATTCGTGTGCACCACACACACACACACACACACACACACACACACACACACACACACCCTGCTTTTGCAGACCTCAGGATTAGACAGACTGTTCTTGACACCCGTTTCCAGAGAGATACTTAGGAAGCTGAAGTCTGACGACCTAGATGTACTGACTGGTTTTGTGCGTCAACTTGACCCAAGCTGGAGTCATCAGAGAGGAAGGAGCCTCCGTGGAAGAAAGGTCTCCATGAGATTCAGCTGTAAGGCATTGTCTTAATTAGGGAGGGCCCAGTCCATTGTGAGTGATACCATCCCTGGGCTGCTGGTTCTTTAAGAAAGCAGAGTGAGCAAGCCATGAGAAGGAAGCCAGTAAGCAGTGCCCCTCCATGGCCTCCAGGTTCCTCCTGCCGGGTTTGCGTCCCTGCCCTGACCTCCTTCAGTGATGAGCCCTGCTGGGGAAGTGTAAGTCAAACCCTTTCCTCCCCAGCTTGCTCTTGGCCATGGTATTTCGTCTCAGCAATCCAAACCCTAAGACGCTACCCCTCTCACACTGGTCCTGGCCACAGGGAAGGTGGCACTGAAGGCCTGCAGCCTGAGGCCTGGGTTGGCACACTGACATGGAGGAGACTTGAAAGGCTCTTGCCCATCACAGCTGGGTGCAGGAAATTACACGAGAAAATGGAATCTCGCTGTTTGTAGATGATCGTGAGCCCTGCCCTCATTCTCATCCTGTCCCTCTCTGCTCCCAGTGTAGTGCCGAGGTCTGGGCCCGGTTAACAGGAACAAAAGAGCAGTGACTTACACACCACACCTTGCAGAGCTGACTGTGACTCCGTCTCCCAAAGTCAGTCTGTTGTCGGCGTGGAAAAACCCCTCCCAGCCTTCAGGACTTCGGGTGAGTGGAGTGATAGGGGAGGGGAGAGAGGAGGATGCCCTTTCCTGCCCAGTTGGGTTGCCTGGGAGTCACTAGTACCCAGAGTTCCCCTTTTTCACATTCACTGGTGGTTTTCTTGGATGCCCTGGGGGTGATTGCCTCAGGGAAGAGACATAATCTCCACTGGGGCTCAGTTGTGATACCAGTACTCACTTGGCCCCACTTTGGGTTCCTGGTTAGGGTGGGCTGTCCCTCTGCCTCCAGAGATGGGGATGGCTGGTGAGTTAGTGCCCCTGGTTGCATGGCCCATAGCATGTCTTTTGAGATCCCATGTGCATGGAACACAGGACTGATGCATTTCAGTGAAGCCGAACCAACTTTCTTTTATGAGGCAGTGGTGTAGGAGGGTTCTTCTGTATTTTTGTGCTTTGATTGGTTAATAAAGAAGCTGCCTTGGCCTATAGAATAGGACACAGCCCTTAGGTGGGCAGAGTAGACAGAACAGAAGGCTGGAGAGAAGGAAGTGTGCCAGATGCCATGATTCTCCGGCCCATGATGGATGCAGGTTAGAATCTTCCATTAAGTCACCACCTCATGGTGACATACAGACTTTTATAATGGGTTAGTTTAAAATCTAAGAGTTAGCCAAGAAGAGGCTAATGATAATGGGCCAGGCAGAGTTTAAATGAATCCAGTTTTCTTGTGGTTATTTTGGGCATAAACTAGCGGCCGCGGTAGGGAGCCAGGCACAGGGAACAAAACGGCCCCACTTCTCGGCGGTGGGACACAGCCACCCCCATTTACTACAAGGCAGTAGCTAGCCTGGCCAAAGGTTCCTTTTTTTATCAGTCCTGACTTTCCAGATGAGAGCATCTCCACTGAACACCAACACAAAACATGAGCACAAATGGTTGAAGACTAGAGACTAAAGAGTTGTATAAGATGTAGTGTCATGAATCATCTGAAAAGAAGGGAACTCCAAAGTGCTTTAGGCCACAGTGAGTGTGTGGTGGCACACTCTCCTGGTAAGTGTGTGGCAACCAGTCCCAGGCCTGTGGCCAGCAACCTGCTGTGTACCGTGGGAGCACTGCCTTGCTTTCCTGGTCTTTGATTTCTCCATTACCTCATTTCCAACATCCTGCTGCGGTCTAGAACTGTGTGATTCTCTGGTCACGGCTGTGAAGAAGGCATGCCTTTTACCCCTGTGTATAACGCCAATGCAATGCAGAGTGTCCACAGACACTGTTGGAAAAGAAACACTGCCAGGGAGAAACCATGGGAAGCAAGGACCTGCCCCGTCAGGGGGACAGTTCTGCAGGTCTCCAGGACTGTGAGGAACAAGGCCCTTCCACTTGTCCCAGTGACGAGAACCGAGTTGTGTTCATTTCATTAAAAAAGGTGAGGCCCGACCCTGGCTGAGCCTATCCTGGCGGCAGGGAGAGGCTGCATTTTCATCGTTAAACCTGCAACCAATACCTGCTTTTCTTTTCTAATAATAAAGTGACACTTTGTGTATTTTCCGTGACAAGATAATTCAACCTCCCCACTTTGAGGGGGAAGGCACCTGGAATAATGAGTTGTGAAAATTTCCAGTGCCTCCCTCAGTTTTCCTGAGCTGAATTCCTGCCAAGCCTGTCCTCTAAGGATGTTTTTCATACAGCGAAAGATTCGATATTTGAACTCATGTCCCTCAGAATGCACCAAAACACTCACATACACACCCCCACACATATATACACACACATACCACACACATACACACCACTACCACACATATATACACACACCACACATATACACACACACATATACACACACACACATATATACACACACACATACCACACATACATACACACTACACACATGTACAATACTACATATATATATATACACATACCACACACACACCACACATACTACACTCACATACACATACTACACACCCCCACACACATATACACACACATACCACACACTACACACACCACACACTACACACACACATACAATACTACATATATACACATACCACATGCACACACCACACATATACACACATACCACATATACCACACACACATACATACCACACATATATAACACACTACACATACCACACACATACATACACATCACATACCACACATATATACACACACCACACACATACATACCACACATATAAAACACACTCCACATACCACACACATACATACACATCACATACCACACATATATACACACACCACACACATACATACCACACATATAAAACACACTCCACATACCACACACATACATACACATCACATACCACACATATATACACACACCACACACATACACATACTACACACCACACACATACATACGCACCACACATATATAACACACTACACACACCACACACATACATACACATACCACACACACACGTACACACCACACACACATACACATATTACACACCACACACATATATACACATACCACACACACCCCACACACACATGCACACATGCATGAGTACTTCCCACAGCACTGTGTCTCCGGAGCAGGATCTCCTCAGCTGAGCACGGCACGATGAACAGAACCCTAAGAAGTCTCTTACTAGAAGCAGGAGAGCCATTCGTGCATGAGGCCCAGGCACTGAGCATCCATCCAGGCTCTCCTCAGGACCATCTGTGCCTTGCCCATCCAGTAGCCCGAAGGCTGCATGTGGCCAAGGACAGTCATGGGCATGACTCAGCACAGAACTGTAAACCCTATTAAAACACCGTGAGTTATTTTTTATTGTTGTGAACTTTTTAATGACTTTATCGTGTGGTGAATTTTGTAGATGATGACATTATGTGACAGACTCCGGGTTGGACACGCCCATTTCCCTGACTTGTGGAGGTCAGAACTGCCCACAGACTCCAAACTCCAATCCGTAGACGGTAGGTGACCTTGAGACCTTGGAAGTCTGGCATTTGTTTGGAGAATGTATTTGGAGCGCTTCTAAATTAGCACTTCAGACAGATGTCAAGAGAATGCCGAGCAAGAACATTAAAAAGAACAGTTTTATCTCTCTCGCCCACAGGTGGACCCTCTTGAAGCACGTGAGCATCTTCTCCAGAACCCCAGGTGCTCAGGTTCCTTTATGCGGTTTTCTAGGTGAAGAGTCCCAGGCAGAGAAGTCCCTTGGTTTGCCCGAAGCTGTGGTGTGGGATTGAGCAGCACTGCAAGGCTCTCTCAGGCATCATTCCCAAGCAGAAACTGAGAGGCTGATGCCCGCCTGTGAGCCTGCGGTGGAAGGCACTGCTGTGAGGGGAACGGGGTGGTGGTGGTGGTGGTGTTTGCATCTTTGTGGCAAACACATTATGGCTGAATGCTTGCCTAATCGAGTGCTACACCTAATGAAGTGTGTGGAGGAAAGGGGCAGGGAGACGTGCCCTGTGTTCTCGGGGTCTAAGGTCTTCAGGAGATAGAGTGTGGCCATACATGTTAGAACACATCTTAAGGACCTGAAGTGCGGTATGAAGGAAGCCTGCATGGAACTCAGAGATGAGAGTGACTGGCTGCCTACTCCGGACTGAAAAGGCAGGGGATATAAACAGGTGGGGAAGGGACAAAGCTGCCTCACTATCACCCTAACCTGTTTGCTCCATGACGGCCACTTCCTTGTAAAGCTTGCTGGTGATACAGCTGACCCAAGGACAGTCCCCGCAGCGGCAGAGACCTCAGCATGTCTCATATCCCATGTAAGATTCTGCAGACTCTGAACTGTTGACAGCTAAGGAGGCACTGCGGGGGCAGGGGAGGAGGGTCAGGTCTAAGGTGCGAGCATGGGAACTCAGGACCCACACTAAAACAAAAGGCTGGGAAGCATGCCATGGACTTGAGACCCTGTTGCTGGAGAAGCTGAAAGGGCAGATCTGTGGAGCTCCCTGGCCAGCCACCCTGACCTAGTGACCTGACCTAGGGTGTTTCGGACAGTGAGAAAGAATTTTGAAAAGAAAAAAGACCGAGGAACTGACGCATCCTGGCTTCTACATCTACATTCTTGTCCAGCAACATTCATATGTGCGTATGCCTGCACACACTCACACATACTCATGGACACATATACACATACACACACAGAGACAAACACATACAGACTCATGCACACACAGACACACATGGACAAACACACACAGAGAGACAAACATAGACACATGTACACACAGACACATATACACATAGAAACACACAGACACATATACACATGGACACACACATACTCACAGACACACATATACACACATATACACACACTCACAGACACACACAAACACATATACACATACACACTCACTCACAGACACATACACACAAGACACCCTCACAGACACTCATGGATACATATACATACACCCAGACACACACACACTCAGACACACATGGATACATAGACACATGCACTCAGACACACACAAGACACACTCACAGACACACACGGATACATTTAGACACACCGAGATACACACACACACACACACACACACACACAACCTTTTTCCTCCCCAGTCTTTCAGAAGCTGTCTACTTCCGTTTATTCCTACCCTGCATCTTCCCCTTCCCCTTCCGTCTCTGAATCTATCAATGGTTACTTCCAATCTCTTGGCCCTACCTCCAAGCTGTCCTGAGCACATAGGTGTAACCGGTCTTCCTTCTGCTGGTCTTCTGACTCTTCCGGCCCTTATATACCCTGTGCCACCCAGTTCTGTCCTCTTCTGTGGGGAGTGGAAGAACAGAGAAGGAGAAAGAGACACGGCCACTTTTTCCAAGTGAGTAGCTACTCTGACCAGTCACAAGCCCTGTGAGGACTGACGGTTGCCAGGGACCCTGAGGGCTCTGCCCAGTCCCACCTGTTCCTGCCTTCTGACTTGTTCCGGGCCTCCTTCAAATTCCCAAATTTAGATTTCACCTACGATCTTGCCAGCTCCCCTTCCTGACATTTGTCCTCCACAGAGTTCTACTGTGATTTTCCCAGTGACATATTCCCGAGCACGTACACGTATTGTAACTTTTCCCTTCAAAGGCCACAGCCTCTTCAAAGACGATCACTCTGACTATTTAGGTAAAGGCTATGCGTGTCGTCACGGCACATGTTTCAAGGGACCTGATCTGAAGGTGTACGAGACCTGAGGTCCTTCTTCCATCAGGACAATTTGTAAAATACTCTGCTCCTCTGTGTGCAGAGGGCTGCTGGCATTTTTATTTGGTGCTACTATAGACGGGTAACCAGTGGTTCCAGGTCGAGGGAGAGGGCCTAGGTGTGACAATGGGTTCAGCTTTAAGAACGGGCCAACGAGAATGGAGGTCCCAGGACTGCGTCCCTTGTAGAGCTGTATGAAAGGCTGTCAGGGTACCACGCGTGTCACACAGCATCTGGGTTCACAGCTGAGTTCCTGAGAGGATGTTTTTTGATAAAGTTGGAAACAGAATTGGAGAGGGCAGCTGCTTTCTCGGGATGGAGGTCTCTGCAGAGACAGCGGAAGTGAACGCTTAAGGTCACAGAGTGTGGTTCCCAGACCAGACCATCAGAGCTGGGGTCCCCCAGGGAGATGCACGTTCCTACGTCCACCCTGTACTACAGAGCCAGGACTATGATTTTAGCAGGTGACCTGTATATAGATTACAATACGAGAAAAACCCTTTTCTAGAGAAAAACAGGCTCAGTCTTGTCTAATGATGGTCGCGAGTCAGGTAGGGATGACCTGAGGTGTCATAAAGTGTGTGTTCTGATCATCCTACTTTTAAAGTGGGGGTAGGATCAACACATCCGTATCTATGCCATTGTGAAGACAGTATTCAAACATGGAAAACACGTCAACCCCCAGATGCCTGAAGACATGTCAAACTTGACATGATGAACTTCACTGGTAAGGATTCTTTAATTTTGACCTCTGGAAAACGAAGAGTTGTTTTGTTTTATTTAGGTTTTTGTGGTTTTTTTTTAACAGCTGAAGTGATGAGGGGGTCCCTTCAACTGAGTTTCATTTCAGATACGCTGATGTGCCGGGATGTAAGTAATTCCCCCAAACTTGCATCGAGTGAAAGCCCTCAAGGAGACAATTCAATTTCCAGATGTAAATTCCAGCCACATGTAGAGGGAACACTATTGCTACCGTCCCCTGGTGAGCAATGAGGCTTCCTACAGACGTGATTGCCTCTGACATCGCTGCCGTTCTCTGGAAGTGGCTTTCCGATGTTAAAGAGAGGCGGCTTCTGCTGGGAGGGGATTTGCTCGCAGAAAGTGGAAAGTTTACGCTTGTTATGCATGAGTTTGAGGAAAGAAAGACACAAGTGATGAGGGGAGACATGAACGTTCAATGTCATACGGTCTGGAACGGCTTTTCCCCTCCTCCCCTTAGCTTTAATTATGATCTGTGTGAGGGTTCTTACCACAGCCTAGCAGGAAGCCTGCGCCCACTGGGGTCAGCTCTCTGCACGTTCCTCACCTCCCAGCAGCTGGTTCCTCACCTCCCAGCAGCTGCCGATACCAGTGAAGGGGTGTGCCCTCCCTCCTTAGGGCTGAACTTCTAAGGTGAAAAACTGGATTTCAGTTAGAATAGCAAATTCAAATTTTAGATATTTTTGCTACGACAGCAAATATCCCGGTGGCCAGTTATGATGTTTCTGATAGGTAAAAATGAGCATCAAACTCATTTTATCCAGTAAATAGTACAGAATTTATATCTGGCAACATTGGTATTTAAAGACACATTGGCAGGAAACTTCTTTAGTAGCAAAAAACTAAAACGTGTGATAGTATTTTTAATTGGTGTGTGGTTTTGAAGGTATATTTGTGTATGTGTGGGTGCCTCTGTGTGTGTGTGTCCATCCATCTGTGAGTCCATGCCTGTGGAGGCCAGAGGTCAAGTTCAGGTTTCATTCCTTAAGAGCTCTTCTCCTTGTATGTTGAGATATGGTCTCTCAGTAGGACTTGGGGTTTACTGATTAGGCTAGGCTGGCTGAGCAGCTGGTCCCCAAGGTCCTCCAGTGTCTGCTTCCTAAATGCCAGGATTATAATTATGCACCACCATGTCCAGCTTCTTGCAAATGTTCTGGAGATTAAACTCGGGTCTTCAGGTCTGCAAGGCAGGTCCTTTGCTCACTGAGCCTATTTCTGCAGCCCTAGTAGGATGTTTCGATGATAAACCAAGTTGAGAGAGCGCCAACTCTACCAAAGTCTAAACACGAGACTTTCCACAGTCCCATTCATGTGACGGTACTTTCACAAAGTCCAGCCATGGTTCTGAAACACCTGCCAGTTATACGCTGAGGGACCTTGGGCAAAGGGGGCTGTGCAGAACTCTCCTGATAGTCTGGGATGGGATCCACCTGCGTTCTATCTCTTGTGAGCAGTGAGCTCTGACATGGGTTGGACAAAGAGCCCATTCTTCCTGGGCCCAACACTACATTTTCAAACGTTAGTGTTACCAAGTAACATTTGGTCTTATTCGTAAGAGCCAGGGAAAGATACATTTTCTAGATCTGTGTTTCTGCTGGAAGTGGCACCTGTGAGCCTGCAAGGAATGCTGGGGGTCTGCGTATAGGGTCCTACTTCAAGTGCTTTCGAGTGGAGCATCCTGTATCCCTTCCGTATTTCTCTACCTTCCAGTGACCAAAGGAACTGCTGAGAGCAGTCACTCTGACCCTGACTGCTTTGTGTGTTTAGAGGGTGGGTACCTCTTCAGTAAGCAATGTCACCAGCCTCTCTTCTGAGCCCTTAGCACAGATTTGTCTTTTGTACTGGATGCTGCCGCCCAGCAGTAGGGTATGTTCTAATTATTATTTTAATTTTGTGTTGGCAGAAAGAGACTGGGAGGGAAGCACTTCCTTTGGGGGGCTGTTCAGATCTCCAGACTTCTCCGCACGAATGAAGAACATATTGGTTTCCCCCCAAACCGTCCTCTGTACGGCACTTACCCTACTGCTTGCGGGATCCATGCTAGGTTTCCTTCGTTCATCTGTGCCTCCTGGGATGAGGGACCAGCACAGAAGGGAAAGTCTACAAAGGGCAAAGCCAGCATATCCAAATAAACACTGCCTAGTACTTACGCCAGGCATGCCTCACTGGCTCTAGGATCAAAGTGAAGAATTAAACAGAAGCTTCAGGCTTACATAATCAAAATATGCACCTTACTTGACTCTCTCTCTCTTTTCATATCAGGTCTTTACTACAGGATCTTCTTGAACTGACATATACTGGTAAGACATTGTTTTGTATTGTGTATTATGGTTTTTTAGGGGGCAGGGATGGCAGCAAACTCTCCTGGACTACTCACGGTAACAGTAGCAAGGTTCCCGCAGTGAACATTCCTCCTTCTGAGTTGATACAGTGTGGCGTTAAAAGGCTAGAAGAAACAAAAGTTCAAGTTCACAGCAGTGCTATGCTGTTGACACTCTAGCTTCTGTGCTGTGATCTTAAATGCGAGATTCTAGGTCATTGGGAGAGAATTAGTCGCAGAAGCTGTCCAAATAAAGCCCAAAACAGGCCCAAAAGCCCTCAAACAAAACAACAAAACAAAACCCCCCAAACTGAAAAATAGTTCGCATATACACTTTTAAATGAATATTGTTAAGTAACAAAATATTTTTAAGAGTATGGGAAATAAAGACAAGTACAAATTCATCGGATCAGGTCATTTTGCATTGAGCAGCCCATAAAATCTGTAGAGTTCAGGAAATTAGCATTCCAAGTGCACGGTCCTAGGTCTTATCGAATTTATTGGGAAAGCTGCGCGTTGCTGGTCTGACTTTATGGGATCTGAAATATGGTGTTTACCCCATGTGAGCATGTGGCGAAGTCATCAAGGGAAGACTTTTGAGCCTTGAAGAAAGCACTATTTTAAAGGGAACCTTGACTGGTAAATGCGCACAGCCTGTGAGTTCCACAAGGGGTTAAGACATTACAGGTCGAAGTCAGTTGGCTATTATAAATGTTACCCAAATAAAAGCCCCAAACAGGAAGCCAAGAAGCAGGTCCCCAAGGCAGGCAGTGTCTTAAATGGTATCATCTGTCAAGTTTCCAGCATCTTGTGGTGGGGGCACAAAAAGGGTTTTGCGGTACTGGGACGTTATAGCCTCGTTAGCTACGGCATCCCCCCCCCCATACACAGCTCAGGGTTTTCACTTTAATAAGCTGCAGCTACTTCTCACACGCATGCATTAGATGAATATTGCAGGAAACACTAATGGCCATCGGCAGAGGCTCTATTCCTTTCCTGATAAACTCCATTCTGGTGCAGTCAGACAGTAACAACCAGTAGCCAATAACAGACAGTTGCAAACCAGTTCCTGGATTTTGTGTGTGTGTGTGTGTGTGTGTGTGTGTGTGTGTGTGTGTGTGCACGCGTGTGCGTGTGTACACGCGCTAAAATTAATCAGCATCTGTAGTCATTGTGAAAAAAAACAGAAATTATATTGTCTGTGCTTTTGTGCATTCGAAACAGGTTTGAAGGTTTGAAGTGTACTTCTCAGAAGTCCTGAACCAAACACTAAGGCATCCCACAGATGTCTTTCTCAGGAGGCAATGCCTTCTTTCTTGCTCGGACAACAACCTTATACCAAGACGCTGAGAAGGCCACACCAAGAACTGAGAATTCATTTACCCCACATCACTGCTCTGCCCTTGTCCCTTCCTAGAGCACAGCTGACAATGGCCCTGAATTATGAATGCACTTTTTGTGATCTGGAACGTGGCAGAGTGTAGACCCTTATGCTGTCTCATGAGGGTCCTGTTAGTGACTGGGCCTGAACAACAACTCAAGGGGACCAAACTGATACTCAAGTATAACCACAGATTTAATCATTCGTGCTTGCTTTCCAAGAATGAATGAAAACAGCGTGCATCATAGTTTCTCTGTTTGGGGACAGAAAGACATGAGGTTTCTTCTGGTTTTTGTTTTTTCTTTTTCTTTTAAATGTTGTTTTATTTTAAACCTGGGTGTTTGAATTTTACTTTTACATAGCTGAATTTAGTACATTCCCTGAAAACATAATACATTTTTATTCTATAGCTTACGGGATCCATCAGATAAAATGTTGGTCTTTCATCTTTATTACCCTCCCATTAAAATGAAGGAAACCGGGACTCACTTCAGTTTAGAAGAGGCAATTTAGTTGGTAATGTCCTCCTCAGTCCTTAAACCTTTTCAGAGGGAGAGTGCATTATCACCGAGATTTCACACATCCATCTGCATAGGAAGCAACTGGGCCTTTCAGACATATACTAGGTTAAATTTAATAATAGTCTTTGATTAGATTATTTTATTACGACGTTTTTCCATTACCAGTCATTTCCTGAGCACACGAACATGCACAGAGCCTGCCCTCCCTCCCCGTTTGTGTACAGGAGAAGCCGGCAGAGTCTCCCCTGCCACAGTGGCCGGGTCTGAAAGGGGCAGATTAATAACCGCGCACCACATTGGACGCGCCTCTCACGTCCCCTGCACCGGCAGCCCTCTGCGATGACGAGGACACAAAGAGCCTCGCGTCAGGCTGCTACCCTTCTTCATAACTCAAAGGCGTCACAGTGGCAACAGCCTCTGGTGCTATTTGTCTTTAGTGCAGTTGTGACACCGCGGCATGATCCATAATTTGGCAGCTATTTACCGTGACATTTCCCTTCAGTGCGGCCATAACATTCAGTGAGGCCATTATTTGGTTCCATTTACCATATAAATTGTATTGTTGTGCATGCATGCTAGCAACTACATTAGGTACCTGGAAATGAGTAAATCTTGTAAAATAGATACCAAGAGCTACTCAGAAACAGGATCTCTTTGCTCCTCAGATGCTAGGAAAGATTCACTCTTGCCCCCCAACTTTCAGAGAGCTCTTAATTGCATCCCCATCTATTAAGCACATTTGATGTACTGAAACCCAGGACTTAAAATCATCCGACAGGCTTCACCTTCAAATGGAAAGGCACCGTGGGGTTTTGGTTCCATGACAGAAGAGGCAGGCAGCCTTTGGCCACCGAAGGTGAAGGGCACGCAGACCGGCTCTGGTGCAGTTTGAAGAGAAGCGGCTTGTAGGCTGACAGACAGGATGGCAGCAGGATGCAACCCTACAGCAGGTGGCTCCTTTCTCTCTAAGGCTGAGGAGCAAAGTGGGAACCCAGGATACCTGACCGCCATCCCGCTCCCGCTCCCACACCCCGCTTCCGCTCCCACACCCCGCTTCCGCTTCCACACCCCGCTTCCGCTTCCACACCCCGCTTCCGCTTCCACACCCCGCCTCTGAGGGGAAGCAAACGGTTTTGATTTCGGAAGAAGTCTCCCGTGTTTGGAACTATGTGACCTTTGCTCTTTGGGGACAGGAAGTAAGCTGTTTCTAACCTTGCACATGCTAGAGGGAGCCCCCTTCTATGATCCCTGCTAGTACACGACGAGGGCCATTTTTGGGGGAGGTGGCACAGAATCTTCTCCTTCCTTTGCACACATTAGTTCTCCCTAAGTCCCTATAAACCATAGCTTGCTTTCCCCAAACCCGCTCTGTTTCTGATCGGAGGAGCATTTTCTTCACTTTTTTTTTTTTTGGTTTTTCAAGACAGGGTTTCTCTGACTTTGGAGCCTGTCCTGGAACTAGCTCTTGTAGACCAGGCTGGTCTCGAACTCACAGAGATCCGCCTGCCTCTGCCTCTGCTGGGATTAAAGGCGTGCGCCACCTCCACCCGGCTTTCTTCACAATCTTAAAAGGATGTGAATTCAAGCCATCAACGAGTCGACTCCTCACTCACACATACCTGTTTTCTGAATCACTTAGCATGATCAAATGTGGACAGTTCTCTCCCTAATGTCTCCCGGGATAGCTGGGGCTCCTTGCTGAGCCTATAGACTGTGAGCATACCTGACCCCACTACCTGCTCACCTGGGAAGTACTTACTAACCCAAGAGCGGCGGCTTCCAAAGCAAAGGAGACTTGGTGAGCGGCCTGAAGACTGATTTAAAAATCTCATCAAGCTGGGGGGACATACTGACTCGATCAGGTCTTACATCAGGAATTAATTTACTTCCCCGGGACAATAAAACCTGGACCGAGACTGTCCATGACCAAAGCACCGAATGTAAACGTTTTACCTCTTAGCTATAGAGAGAATTTTTATTGAGACACATTATTTTCCCCACAAGGAAAGGGGGGGAGGTGAATTCATTAACACTATACTTTTGTTTTAGGAAATATTACGTTCACTCTAAGGCACGGAGACCTCTTTTTCTTTCTCCTTTGGTTTACGTCACTGTCCTGTTGTCATAGTTTACTGCTGACACTGTGAGGTAACTCAACCACAAGTTTTCCGACATTTTTCCCAGTGTACATATAGTCAACAGCCCGGAAGATGGAGTCCAGGCCAATGAACCTTCCCTCTGGAGCTAGGTGTCCCAGGTCCACCTCACAGACCAGCTCCCCACGCGTGTACAGTTCCAGCAAGTGTTCCATGGCAGCCTGGTACTTGGATAAATAGTGGTTCAGAAAGAAGCCCTGCAGACTGGCAGACTTCCTCAGGAGCTTCGCAGGCAGAGCTCCTGCTTTCACTGGTGAAAGACCCACAGGGCTTTGGTAGCCAGAGATAAACCCAATTACCATCAACCGCCCTTTGACGGCTAAGGCGTCCACAGCCAGGTCAAACATGGCTCCCCCAACAGACTCGTAGACGACATCGACACCTTCAGGGTACTCCCGCTTCAGGACTGTCGCCACAGGCTCTGCTTTGTAGTTGATGGGGCGATCACACCCAATGGATTTCAGAAACGCTAGCTTTTCCTCCGAGGAGCAGGTTCCAATGACATGACACCTGGCTATCTTTGAAAGTTGTACGGCAAACTGGCCTGTCCCGCCGGCAGCTGCTGTAACCAAAACCTTCTTCCCTTCTGACAGCTCTCCGAGTTCTTTCAGGCTAATGTATGCAGTGGCGCCACTAACCAGCAGACTGAGATACTCGGGTTTTACTGAAGGCACAGGAGTGGCAATGCTGGCTGGTACCACTGTATACTCAGCGAAAGAACCAGGAGCCATATAAGCCACAGCCTGGCCCACTGTGTATTTAGCACTGGCTGAGAGGCCTAAGGCTACCACCTCACCAATCCCTTCAAAACCTATGTCAAAGGGGGGCTTCACAGATGGGTCATAGCGGCCAGCAGAATAGTTGATGTCGGAGGCGTTAATACCAACGAATCTAGGAGAAAGCAAACAGATGTATCAAGATTCTTTGTTTCCTAAAGACCTTCATAGTCTGCTTAGGGGGAAAGGCCTTTTCAACTTCAGGGAGTGTGAAAGGGCTCCTAAACTTTGGGACTTGACAGAATTCAGGAGAATAATTCCCACTGCTTAGTTGAAAAAAAAAAAAGAATTTGGACACATATTAACTTGAGTTTGGGTAGATTTTATTCTTTAATAGTTTAATGAAAAATAATTTCATATTATTTTAATCAGCAAGTGGTGTATTTGTATTTCCTGTGCAGCTTACTTCTGTCCTCACTCAAAAGGAGAAAATAAGAAAGAAAGGCCATAAAAAAAAAAAAAGCCAGGAAGTCCTAACCATACACAAAGTTCTCTGGAGCTCTGAGCTGGAAATTAATTGGTCTCTTAACAGAGATGTTAAAAAACAACAGTAGGATAAAACATGCACAAAGAAGCGCACTTGTATCGATCCTGGCAACAATTTAACACTTTAGATAATAATAATAACAACGATATTATTAAAGATTGATGAACATGCAAGGTCGTTCCTCTGACATGTTGCTGCCCTGGTGGTTTGTAACGCCGAAGCACATTTTCTCTCTGATGCAGCCATGCCCAGCAAGAACATACACATTTTGATTAATTGAACAGAAACTGGGGAGAATGATTTTATGCAGCAATCGGCATTTTATAGCCTTTTCAGATGAAAAGGGAAGCAAGCCCTCACTGTATTTTCCTCAACAAAAAGCAGAGACGCGGCCTGATTAATAGCAGATGACTGCTTTCGGTTTTGTATCCAGGCTCACGTTTAACCGTGAGGCCAGCGTTTTACCAGCTTTTCTTTGTACCCCAGTATACCTCATAGCAAAAATATCTCCATGGGGTAGTGGCAGCCATCTTCTGAGAATGTCAAGCGGGAACTCGAACACACAAGGGCCCCCAAATTGCCATTTCCTCCCGTAAGAAAGCAAAAAGATGGCAAGAGAAAAATGAAAAGAATTCTCTTTTAATTTATACACCCAAACTGTCCTGCGTAGGGGCAGACTTTCACTATTCTCTAGACAATGCCCTGGACTTCCAAAGTTCCTCACAATATTCTACCTTAAAGAAAGATCTTTCTAGACTGCGGAAATAAGAAAGTTGGAAACAGTTTCTTCCACCAAGGTTCTCTCCACAGTCAGCTTACCACGGCCCCGGTAACTGTAAATTCTGCTTTCTGTACTTACAGATAAAGCCCAATAATGGACAGAGGGGAAAATCAGTTTTGTTCATTTTTTTCAATAACAAAATGCCAATATTCTATTTTTTTTTTGGAAAAGGGGTTGGAATTCTGCATTGTATCGCTTTCTCTTTACATTTAAAGTTCTCTAGCCCCGCTCTTTCTTCTGAACAGGGCTAGCTCCCTAGATCTTGATGCCAGACTTCCCAGAGTCAGCCCACTAGAGCCAGGCAGCAGGACATCTCACTGCCCCTGTCCATTGGAAAAGCCAACTCCAGGAGAGAAGGTCGCCAGGGTGGAAGTGATCTTAAGGCAGGGGAGGGGAACAGGGATCAACTGCCAGGACTGCCTCTGCTCCTGGATGACTCTTCCTGTTCTCCTCCAGGCTGTCCTCCTTTGGCATCTCAAAGTCTACAAGGGCTGACTCCCCTCAGGGGAGCCCTGATTATGGCTCCTGGAGAAGCTGCAGGCAGTCGGTGGCTGCGACCCAGTGGGTGGGGTGGGAAGGATCCTCAGGACAGAGGTGCAAATCCCTCCTGCCCGGGGGCAATTTGTCTTTCCCTGGGAAGAGGTGGAGACCTAGCAGGGCACACTGGCGGAGAGGTGCAGCTGAGGCCAAGTTTGGATGGGTGGCAGCTGGACCGGTTACTCATGGCGATCAGCTCCCTGAGGTGGCGCTGACCCGCAGGCCCAAGCCTCTTCCTGCTGGCATCTGCCCTGAGGCGCCCTGCCCAGAAAGTCAAGCACCACACTGGGGCGCTTCAGGGAGAGTTTCTGCTAGGAACAACGACCTTTCTTTCCATCGCCACCACTAGGAGAGACATCAATGACCCCACATCCCAGGTTTCCGAAACCTGTGGGCGTGCTCTTCCTAGTCCCAGGAAAGCCATGCAGAGCAAAACTAGCCAGCTCATGACCATGATCCCCACTGCACCTCATTTGCTACCTCAGCCTTGCCCCTCTTCTAACCAATCCTCATCGGGCGGGGAGCATTTCAACTATTGTCTATAGTCTGTCTTCTGGTCCCCGTGCCCTCTCCAGCGTATCCTGGTCCTGAAGACAGGGATCCCTGTCTTCCCCTGGTATTTCATTCTAGCACTGCCTTCCTGCCGCGGTGGTGGAGCCGCCGCTGCCTTGGAAGCTCCTTAGTCCTTACCTGGGCTTTATTTGAAGTTGTATGAGCCTTCCTCTCCTCAAGATACAAGTTCAAGGGCAGCGGGCTCAAAGGGAAAGAGGGACTGGGTCAAGGAAGAAAAAAAAAAAGGCGAGCCAGAGTCACAGAAAAACAAAAACAAAACTCAGGAAAGATGCCCTGGCGCACTTGGAGACCCTCCCTGTACCACCCCCTTTAATTGAAAATGTGTGCTAGTAATGACTGCAGGCCCCGGCAAACCGAGAGGAGGATACACTGTGAAAACCCAAGTCCAGGCACCCCACGAAAATTGAATGGGGGCACAGCAGGCTTTTCCCAAATATATACCCTCCTAAAGCCACTCGGTTATTTACATTAGAAAGTGGCGAGTGCCTACTATGTTTACTGGAGAAGTGATGCGGGTGGGGTGGGGGTGGGCTTTCCTTTGAACAAACACCAAACAGGAAAACTTGGTCCACAGGAAGAGCCTTGAAAACTGGGAGACAAAGTTGTCCAAACCAGACTTTCCTTGAAAAACAAACAAAAAACAGAAGAAAGAGAAGAAGGAAAAGAAAGAGAAGAAGGAAAAGAAAAAGAAGGAAAAGTTAAGGGCGGGGGAGAGGTATGGAGAATCTAGGCTTGGAGAAAATAAGTATTTTACCCTCTCGTGAGCAACAAACCATTTATCACACCACCTTCCCCCACCCCCCTGCTCACCACTCTTTCTAAAAACTCTTTGCATTATCTTACATTTGAGCAGAAAATCGTTAGGAACATTTGGAAACGAAAGAAATCTGCCATTCTCACAAAAACGGACAAAAATAGCACAAAACGCACTTGACCAGGAATAGAGGTCTTTTTTTTTTTTCTTTTCAGAGGGCTGAGTGGAGGGGGAACTGAAGTTGTGCGTGAGGCAGTGAAGGTGATGGCTGATAGTGGAACATCAATTCCAGAGGGGTTCTGTGCACCCCTCAACACACTTCTCCACGCCTCGCTTGCACGCACTACCCTTCTTGAGAAAGAAAGAATGTATTTTGCTAACTGCATTGAGGTGTGGAAATAGCTCACTGGAAGAAAAAGTCAGCCGCACAATTAAAACCTCCAAACACCCTTGCAAAGTAATGAATTTGGTCTTAGCCCACTCATTCAGGGGAGATTTGGTTATGCTAAAAATCAGGATCCTCTGAATAAAAATGTAATGCAATTAGCACTCCTTAGGAGGCTACTGGCCCTGGATTCAAATGAACCAACTTGCGGTTAATTATTAAATTCTGCTCCTTAAAATAAAATGAAACCGGGAAGAACTTTGACACTGTCCATAAGAATAAAAGATCTGCCTTCAGCTGAGAGGTAGACTTTGTTACAAAACAGGAGAGAGGCAAAGATTCTGCCTCCTTCCAACTCAGAAACTGGCTTCATTCCCCCCTCCCCCGCCTCCCTGGGTCGTGGACTCAAGGTAGAAGTTGGAAGTCAAGTTGTATCAAAGGGATTCTTGGTAGACGTGGAATCAAAATAGAATGCGAACAGCTGAATTTTCCAAAATTTTCCAAAATTTCCTGCGATCCGAAGGAACACCCAATTCCAGACGAACCGAGAAGACCTTGGGCATCCGAGAGCGCTGGGGCGGCCACACAGAGAAGGGGAAAGGGGCCAGCTAGATCGAATAAGCTTGGAGGGAGAGGGATGCGGGAGATCCCCAAGAGTTAAACTCCAGGGCGAGAGGCCTCCCCACACCAGTAAAGACAGAGTAGCCTCCACAGCTCGCACTGGAGTCCCACCTCCATGTTGCTTGCACTTCTCCCACTTCACACCTTCTCTTAGCCTGTCCCCTTGTGGCACCCCCTCCACATTTCACACCTGTTTCAACGAGGGATTTTATGTGAGCAGTTGTGCGTGTTTATTAGTGTTTACAGTCAACACTATATAAATCACAACAATAAAAGAAAATGAAAGCCCGGCATGGAGCTTCCTTCCTTTCTTCTTCTTCTTTTTTTTTTTTTTTTTTTAAAAAAAAAGACTCTCCCATGAAGTTGACTTGGAAAGGTTTTCAGTCTATTCTCACCTCACCTTATAACAAATCACTGGTGTGCTCTGGATGTCCTACGTGAACACAAGCTCGAGCCCTTTTTAGGTGGCCGCGCTCAACTATTTATCCCCCCCCCACTCAGCATTTCACCACACAGTGAAGCTCTTCTCTGCGCCCTGAGCGGCCACAGCACGCACGGGAAGGCCAACCAGCCTTTGAGGCACTCTCCATCCACGGACTCCACTCAATTCCACCCACACTCAACCGCGAAGGTTCCAACAGGGTTCCAAAGGTTTCACAGTCAGCTGCCGTCTTGTTTGGACAGTTGACAGCACTCTTTAAAGTGGACTGGTTGAACGAATGAATCTTTTCACCCAGGTAGTTGGGAGGGTAAGTTTCGTCATTTAGACCTTCCAGGGTTCAAAAACATTTTCTGGTCCAGAGTTTACAGCTTGGATCCAATCAGAACTCCTCCCCTCCGTACTTTTTAAAACCCAGTTTCCAACACACCATGCTGGGACCCTCGAATGGAGCCCAGCAGGTGAAAGGGTGCCAAGGACCCCTCCTGACAGTCCAGCAGTGCGAGGAGGCACCCAACAGATCTCTGTGGCATCGCTGGGACTGAGCACTGTGAGGTCTCACACTTCTCCTTCACCCCTTACTAAAGATTAGTGATCTAGAGGATCCTTAAGGTGGGAAGCATCAGGTAGAAAGGTCAGGTCTGGCAACAACTAGTGAGCCACCGGAATGTCTGCAGTGCATTCAGGCAAATGCAGCCATGCCCCAGCCCAACGTTTGGCCCAGCTTGCTGGTGCGCGCCCCCGCGATGCACTCAGGGGACAAAACACAGTCAAATGGCATTGACAACACGCAGACTAGGTGGTCACCAACACACCCAAGGACAGGCTCCGCCAATATGAAATGGAGGGGACGGGAAAAAGCAAACCGAACAAAGTCCCCTTTCGTTCAAAGCACGTTTACCTAAACGTCGCAGTGTGTGTCCAGGCTGCTGTGCTCCACTAAAAATTATGACAACGCAGGAACCGTGGGTGCGCGCGGGTGGGCCGGGTGGGGAGCCTCCCTTTCTGGGTCCCGTCGTTTTTATTTAGGGAGCGGGAGGGGGAGGAGGGACGGCTGGGGGAGGGAGGAATCCCAAATTAAAATAACCCCCAGATAAGAGGACGTTTGGTGGCATCGGGTATTCACACCAGCAAGTCACATTACATTCGCCTTCGCCAGATGGCGGCGGGTTCAACTTCCCGGGATCTCGCAAAGTCAGGCTGTGCGCCCAAGCGCACGCTGCAGTGTGGGCAAGCGGGCGACCCGGGACAGCCGGGAGCCCAGCTGCGCGGGCCGGGGACCGGGACGGGGTCACGCGCCGGGCTCACCGGTTCCGGACGAGGAGGTCTCCGTCCCCGGGGAGCGGCACTGGGCAGTCCCGGCGCAGGGTGACGGCCTCGCGGAAGTTAGGGCTCAGCCGGGTCACCACCAGCTTCTGCATGGCTCGGGGGATGGCGGAGCCCTGGAAGTCCAGGAAGTGACGGGCGTACGACATGTCCACGATGGCTCGGGCCCCGGCGGCCGTCAGCCTCAGCATAGCCCGCGATCGGCTCCGCCCGCTCCTGCGCCTACGCTCGCCCGGGTCGCGCCCAGCCCCGGCCGCTTGGCTCCGCTCGGCTCCGCGCGGGCGGGCCCGCCCCTCCTCCGGCCCGCGCCCTCCCCTAGGCTCCCGCCCTCCCCTCGCCGCCTGGCTCCCGCCCCCGCCCTCCGGCCCCGCCGCGCGCCGCAGCCCCCGCGGAACCCGGGCGCGCCACCCCAGGATCTCTGCCCGGCCCCGCGGCCGCCGCTGCTCCTTTAATCTTTTTGTTTTGGTTTGAATCCGCTCGGCTCACACTGGCCTAGGATCTCCTCCGCCCTCCCCTTTCCTGCGGGCGCGGGGAGGCCCCGGATATCCCCACCCTCCCCACGCTCTGAGACAGGATTTGATTCCTCCACCGGGGGCGGGGGGCGCCAAGCTGGAGGGCCAGCGCCCTGGCGATCGCCGCCGCCGCCGCCTAAGCGTCCCCGAGCGGCAAGGCGCCCGGCGGCCGGCGCAGGCGCCTCCCCTTCCCGTGCGAAGCGTTCACTTCCTTGCAAGGTGGTACGAATCAACCCCGAGCGCGGCCGGGGCGGCAGGGCACGGCCGGGTCCCGGGCCTGGGCCCCGGTCGCTGGTGCACGCGCACCGGCACCTTCCTGCTGGCCGAGGGCGCTCAGTGCACCACGCATCCCCGGCCTAGGCCTCCGGGGCTCTGAGCGCGTCGCTCGCGCCTATGCTCTCTCAGTCTGTCCCGTGCAAGTTGCAGGAACTAAGCCATTT
>JAQHUG010000004.1:5879076-5898251 GCA_028555095.1 Dicrostonyx torquatus
TTCCTTTTAGAGCGAGGAAACCCTGCACACTTATGTCTTTGACCCCTTCCTTCTCTGCCAGACCACAGGTTCAATGTCGCCCGGCTTTTGTAGTCCCTACATAACATTATGTGAGTGTGTCTACCTGTGCAGGGTGGGAACGGGCGTGGAGGGACTGAATGCTCTCAAGTCCAAAGAACTAGGAATCGGGGTGAGGATGGGATAGTGACAGCCATCTGTCTGGAAGTGAGAAGAGCCAAAACAAGTTTTAAAAAAATTAAAAATACACATACCATTCAGTACGCCCTACCTTGCTGGAGTTCTTCTGGATTTTCGATACGCCCTCCCATCACCTTTTCATTTTCCTAATCAAACCCTAAAACCTTGACTTTATGAACACGACGTGTGAGATTATTGAATCACGGACGGGCAGATATTAGGAAGGGATTAGCTGCTACCAAAACCCAGGTTTCAAACAAAAGCCAGGACAATTTAGGTAGATTAGAGCAAAGGGAAAAAAAATCCGTGTGCATAGGAAGGGTATTAAAGCTGACAGATGAACAGGGCGAGGGACGGAGTCTCCTGCAGCAGCTGCAACTGCGCCATTATCTTGACAGGTGTCAATTAAGAATTACTGCCGGCTGGAGTCGTTTTTTCCAGCCCAGCTGTCTGCGTGTGAAAGAAATAACACTTTACCCTTGTCACTTTGTTAGTTCTTAGCTATAGCCTCAAAATGAGTGCTGGTGTGGTAATCGATAACTAGTGTATTAGCAATTTTGCACATTGATTTATGACGGGAGCAGCTCCTCCCGTGCGGTTATTAGCTGCTGATTAAATGTACTTGTGCCCAGCTCAGGGTGGATATATGTTCCCTGAGAGGCCAGGTCTAGAACAATCTTCTACGAGACTATGGTTCAAAACACTTTCATCATTGTAAGTCGTTAACTAGACAAGCCTCACTTAGCCAAGGGCAGGAGCCGCACCTGTGCACGGGAGCCGCGGGTGAGGAGAGTCCCCATCCGGGCAACCTGCCCTCACCACTTACTGTCATTGTTGTCCCGGTTCCTCTCGGAAAACCCTATAAAAAGTATTGGTAAATTATTCCAAGACAGGCTCAAGTTCACAGTGCACAAAGAACAGAAGGCATTTTATTGGCACCTTCTTAGGAAGGAGGTGGCACCTCCCACCGCCTACCTGTCTACCAGGAAAGACAGTGCCCTTGACAAGGAATGGTTTCTTGGCTCAGGGGAAAGGGACATAGGACTTTTTTTCTGAGCTCGATTTTTTTTCCCAAGTCAAGAATAGCATTTATGACAATAACACAAATAGATCACGATACAGACTACTAAAGATCACGAGAACCAAAGACAACATGGGATATGTGATAAAGCGCTGGGACATTTGTGAATGAATCCCTTTGTTGTGAGGGGGTAGATATATTTTATTAAGATATTATTTTAGTATTGATTAGAGGTAACAGGGAGCTGCTGACACAATTTCCAAGGAAGAACTCCGACCTGAGGAGGCAGGGTGGTGAAACGTGAACATCAGATGTGTGACATGCTCACCGGGAAGGTGTGGCTGTGCAGAGCAGAAGTGGGTAATTTTTAAAGTTTTTATCAATAGCGTTGATAGAGAAGGCCCTCACCAACACCGCTGTATTTCTCACCCAGGAAGGTATTTATTTATTAAGTTGATAACATTTTGAAAAGCAATGAATATAATTTTTGGGACAACAGTTTGCTGGAGCGATAACGACTCCTTGAATTGTATACAGCCGGGGAGCGACCATTTGTCCTTGAGACACGCGAGGCACCATTGTTATGACATCAGTTAGGTGGACACACTTCAGGGTCTTTCTCTTGTTATAGAAAAAGAGGCTTCTCCATACAGTGGCTGCTTTTTGATAGAGCCCCGTTTGTTTGTCTTGTTGTATCTTGAGCTTTTTTTTTTTTTTAAAGACTAATTTTGGAAAATTACCATCACCACCACCACCACCGCCAGTCTTCTTCAAGATTCTCAATATTTTCTAATCGTGGTGGGTTTTGATAATAGACCTCACGGCTAGGGACGTCACACCGAGGTGGCGAGCTGCTCCTGGAGCCACTCTTCTTCTCCTCTGATGCTGTTTGTGCACGTGTGTGCGGAGGGGATTGGTTTGGAGGCAGAGGTGCATGGGGAGGGGTGTGTTTGCTCACGCCCGCCTGGAGGTGTGATAACTGAGGTGGTCACACAGTCTCTTCTGGAGATGGCAGGTGCCAGGGTGGCCCACCCCAAATTTAAAAATCTTAGCACTGCCAGGAGGAAGGGGCTGAACACACCAAGCAGTCTTGTTCCCTTTTAAATCCAGTTGCTGCTGTTGGCTGCTGGGGAAGCCTAGTGGGTGCACGAAAGCCTCTGCCCTAACAGGCGGGTCCTTCTGTGGACGGCTAGAGGGATGGCTGACGGAGACTTAAGAGATTAGTGTGTGTGTTCCTATTTTTATGGACAAATGCTGAGTTGGGTAGGGATACCTGGAGCCCTTTTTACATTTTAACTTTCCTGAAGAAATGCACTGTGAAATTTCTGGACTTAAGGAAATCCATCAGTGCTGTTCCTGAGGTTGCAGTAAACAGGCCTCCAGTTACTATTTTTAATGGTTATTGTCCGGCAAGGAAAAGAAGGTCATTTTTAGAGGGATTTTTGAGCTCAGGTCTGTCCTAGTACTTCCTGCATTAAATCACCTGCTTGGATACTCCGGCTTGGTGGCTTGGGAATATCTGGATTGGGTTTCTATTTTAATTAGCATTAAATTGTTTATAGACTCCGTTGTTCCACTGTGAAATAAGCTAGCAGGGAAGAGAGGTACAACGCCGATGGTCCTTCTAGCCTGGTTTCCCAGGAAGGCCTTTCAGCCCGGCTCCCGCTCACCTTCTTCCTGTCCCCAGCCTGTCCCATCTCCGTTGCCTTTGTTGTGCACCCCCACCACTGCAGCCTTCTGCAGTTTCCTTAGATGACAGTGTTTTCCCTCGATGCCCATGAGACCCTGTAGCAGCACCAACAAGGATTTGTCTTTGTTTTTTTTTAAAGGGGGTAAAAAAGTCTCGGTTACTCAGTTGTAGTTTTTTTTTTAATAATAATAATTATTATTTTTATTGTTTTCTGGGAACTATACCAACTGCAGGGTTGCCTGGCTCTTGTGAATGTGGTGCATTCTGTGGGAAAGTAGCCAAGTTGAAACCCTGAAAGCTACCCAGCACAGGGTTTCATCCTGCACCACACTTTGGCTCCCAGTGGCCCAACACTACCCCCCAGCTCCATATTGAGTCTCAGGTGCCTTTTCCAAACTTGACGTAGGGGCATGGGCCCGTCTGCCTCAGCTTGCAGGCTGCAGTCTTAAAGACGTGTTCCCCAGATTTTTTGCTGGAGGAAACGGTGTCTGTGAAATATAGGTCAAATAGTTCCATGCCTATAAATCCTGCACAAAGGCTGGTTGGAAGGTGAGGGTGAGTAGCTGACTGTGATGGACAGGGCGATGAGGCTGGATTTTAGAGAATTTGGTTATAAAAAATATTCTCGGTTTTTTAGGGAAAAGTAAAAGGCATCGTCAGCACGATGCGGCGAAATAAATTAAACCGGCGGTGAAGGTCAGTACACACTCCGGCTTGGGAATGTGAACTTTTCAGAAACCTGTATTTATTACATTTTACTATTTTTAAAAAGCCAGCGGTAAGATTCACAGCAGGAGATGGCACGACGTATCCGTGGACACCGTGCCGAGGAGAAGGCCCCGTTCAGAGTGGTTTAATACGCCTTATTGGCAGGTCGCCCCCGGGCCTGTGTCACCACTAGGCTCAGCCCTAAAGTCCATGGGGTTAAAACCACGAGCATTGTGAGGAGCGTTTATTCCCAGGGCAGGAGGTGTCAGCAGTGGGGCATCCTATCATTAATGCAGCACACTGTGTAATACTCCAGAAGAGCCTGCCCTGCCGAATCCAGTTCTTGGCTACGTGAAAATAACAGTAAACCATGTCTGCTTTCGTCTGCCGTGCCTTATCATCACCTGGGAAGGTACTGACGTTGAGAAGAGCCCAATATGGGCAAATAATGTGACCAGAAGCAACAGCGTGGTGGGTGTAAATCCCTTTGAACTGTCTGCAAACTTTTAAGAACATGTGTGCGCTTACGTATGTCTATGTGCGCATCTGTGTGTGTCTGCGTGTTTACGGTAATCTTAAAATGGAAGGAATCTGCTGGAAGTCCACAGAGTAATGGGATATAAACAACACTGCGGCATCAGCCAGGGGGTACTTCAGCACGTTAGCCACTCTGGGCGATCCTCTCCACACGCAAGCGCACGGGAGCTTGAAGGGATGGAAGTGTGCAGGGATGCCTGCTGTGATTGTCCATGTGACGTGGTGCTAAGTGGTGGCCCTTCAGTTTGGTAGCCTAAAGTTCCCTCCTTCGACCCCCCAGCCCCCACCCCCAGCAGGGATTGAACTTGTATTATCTGTCAATTTCAAATCCACTGTAAGAAGCTGTGGGAGAGAAAGGGAGCAGGAAGACTGGCAGACCTGGTCAGAGGTCAGGCACCCAGAGGTCACCCAGAGTTCATAGGGGAAGCTTCTCCATTGCCCTTTATGTTTATTCATTGGACAGACTAGGGTCTGGAAAGGTCTCGAGGAGAACCGACCTACATCTGATACCCACAGAAGTTCTCGCCTCCTCCTTCCTCCTCTCCTCGCTCACACTGAGCCTGACCCCGATGGCAGCTCCAAGCCAGGACAGCTGCCCTGCAGTTAGGGCAGGGCAGGGTGGCTTTGGTCTTACCTTCCCTCTGTTCTCCTGAGCTGCTTAGGATGAGGTGTTGACTGTCTGCGAGAGACAGGCTGTGTTTCAACCCAGTTGTCCTCCGCCACCATGGTTTTTTTTTTTTTTTTTCATGGAACCAGTTTTTGAATCCGGTAGGAGTCTGTGTGGCTCAACCCCAGGGTTCTCTAGCAGAGAGGGCAGGATCTTGTGGTGTTTGGCTAAATTTCTGGGAGTAACTGGCTGAAGGCATTAGGCTATGGAGTCTGGCTTATTCTCAAAGGGGTTCTGCAAATTAATCACCCTGCGAGCTAAATTTGTTTATAGACATATTTGGAATGGAGAGCCCCACATGGGATACATTCTCCTCATTTGTGGTGTGGAGCACCTGCTCAGAGCTGTGGCAGAGCCCACTGCTCCCTAGTCCTGCGGTACCTGAGAACCCACAGTGGGGTGAGGGCAGTGGGGAGGGTAAGAACACATCAGTCTCTGCGCCAACTCCTGTGGGGGGCATGCAGTCATCTCAGGAGATGGAGGTAGTGCACAGGATTTAGGGTGTGTGTGTGTGTGCGCGCGCGCGCACGTGCACACATGCGTGTGTATACCATGAACACACACGTGTACACATATATGTGTGTATACGTGTACACACACGTACGGTTCATTTGTTTGTTTCTGCAGCAATTGCCTCTTAAAAACAATTTAGTAGTTTAATACAAAGGCGGTGGATAGGTTTTATGTGCTCGTATAGAGAAGATTTTTTTAACACATTCGGTTTTAATGGGTAATAATTACATCCTTGTATTTTGGTGTCAGGCTGGTTCTAAGGCCTAATTCCTGGCTACTGTAATCTTAGAGGGGGAGAGTCCCAAGCCAGAGTTGCTTTCTGTTTTTAAGATAAGCTGTGCTTAGCCAGGGGCCCTTCGGCATCATTTCAACACTCAAATTTACTTTCTCGGCCTTTCCTTCTGGAACCAAATCTACATATGGCACGCTGGTGGAGTCTGTTTCGAGAGATGGATCTCTTTAAGGGAAAATTGCCTCCATTCCCCGAGCCCTGGGTTCTCTGTCGAGATGCTCTCTCTCCACCTCCTCCCTCCGCTGCGTGGTTTGCAGGCCTGATGCTCTGCAGCCCTGGCCCTGTGTATGCAGGGAAGGCAGTAAAAATGAACACCGATCAATCTTCTGCGGAGAAGCAATGGGCATTAGAAGGCCACTATCCTGTGACTAAACACACCCCCTTTATGGAGTGTTGGTACTAATAAAGGGCAGCTTATTACTGAGGCAGAGACCAAAGCCTGGATGAGGTCAACCATGACTGACAGTCATCAGTCATTCTTAATGATACTTTTTCCCGAGCTTTCTGAGGGATTCTCAGCAGACTGCAAATCACTTGGGGTCATTCATAGTTCATGTACCCACAGATGGCAGAGGTTTGGAAAGACTTCAGTTTAAACTTGTGAAAAAAAAATCCCCACTTTTTTTTTTTTTAAGGAAGGGAAAATACCCCAAAACAAAACATCGATTTTTTTTTCTCTCCCCCATATTGAAACGTTTTCATGTTCTTTCAACCTAATAGATATTTTACACACTCCGCCACTTGTGCATTATTAAAATAGACATAAATTTATGTTTTATGACGTCTGTCTTCTTTAATTATTACCTTTGATGTCTATTGGTGACTAAAGAGAGCTTAACAGGCTTTCTTTCCCTTCTCACACGGCGCGTCACGGAGCCCAGCTAGTCCCTGACAGATGTCTGCTCCTCACCTTTGCGATTATTTTATAAAGCCCTTTCTGATGAGCGGAAGTGTCAAATCAAGGACAGGTCATAAAGCAAAAGTAGAAACCTTTTAAAGAGAGACCTCGGTCATATATAAACATTCTGCACACTATCTCAATTTTTTATGGACTAAAGAAAAATTATATTGCAGCTGGAGGAAGGGAGGCGTTGAAACACCAGCCTGTGCTTTAACGTACCCCCCACCCCCACCCCGCCCTGCCCTGCTCTTTCTTATGCCATCTGAGAAGTCATTGGGTTTAGTGGCTTTTAAAACATTTTCACTGGGTTGGGAACCTGTCTATTACTTGTATGTGTTTCCATTAAGGAGGTTGGCTTTAATAAAAGCCAATCAATTCTCGAGTGTATCTGGGTGGTGTAGGCGATATTAGACGGTGGGTGCAGGCTTGGGGCTTTGTTCTGCCACTGAGTTTTTTTTTTTTCTTTTGGGCCAGGCCTCAGTTTACTTCTCTGTAGGAGAAGGGTTTGTATTAATAGAGAATTCTGAGAGCCTTACTGTTTTACAACCCCGTGATTTATTTAACTACATCTGACATTGGGCAACAACTTTGATTTTATCTCTCTCCTTCCTTCCTCCCTCCCTCCTTCCCTTCTTTCCTTCCTTCCTTTTCTCTCTCCCTCCCTCCCTCCCTCCCTCCCTCCTTCCTTCCTTCCTTCTCTCTCTCTTTCTTTCTTTTTTTTTAAGAAAAGCTGTTTGTGCTCAGAGAACTTACTTTGGTAGCATCTCAGTTTGTTTTCACTTGTTCAATGGGAAGCAAGTGGAAACAGGTAACTTGGGTCCTTTCTTCTCTCTTGGCACCGTGGAGCAAGGCATCACATCTGCCCATGTGAGAGCTGGAAGTTGTGGGGCAGGGGGTGAGCACAAATGGCCGGGCTTGCTGGCTATGTTCCCCTTTGCTCTGGGAGAGCACACTGGAAACGCACCTTTAAGGGAAAAATGAAGATTTGCTACTCATCGGGCCCTGCTTTGAGCGTTGGCTTCATGTGGACCAGGCATGGTGTTAGGGATTGCTGGGTGCAGCTTCTAGTAGCACCTGCCCGTTGGCTGTGTGGTGCCGACACTTTCTCCTGGCTGCGCGTGTTGGTCTAGGTCTTGTGCTTTTGCCACTAACCTGGGCATTTACTTCTGAACACACAAGTTTTCCCTCAACCTCAGCAGATCTCTTAGAACCTGAGCCCCGTGGGAGAGAACTCATCAGCAGGAACGCTACGGGTCATAGCTAACTACCACCTTCCCTGTCCTGGGCCCAGAGGGGAGGTTTTCCTGGATGAATCTGGAAGCATAGAGCAGTTGGCTCTTCATGGTGAACATCAGTTAATGCTTATCATGTCCCGTTGTGCTTTTATTACTTATAGTTCATTCTTTATTAGGAATAATAGTGATACCTTAAGGTCAGGTGTGTGTGTGTGTGTGTGTGTGTGTGTGTGGAGAGAGAGAGAGAGAGAGACAGAGAGAGAGACAGAGACAGAGACAGAGAGAGAGACAGAGAGAGAGAGACAGAGAGAGAGAGAGAGACAGAGAGAGAGAGAGAGAGAAAGAAGACTATATTCTCTTGATTGTACGTAGGTGGGTGGTTAAGTAGGGTTGTGAATTGCTTACAACTCAGCCACACATAAAGCCACTTGGCTGGGAGGTGGATTTGGACGGGCTCAGTTCTTTAATCTATGTGAATGTCAAGTGTCAGTTTGAATAGTAAAATGTAAGCATTATCTGTGCTAAATAATTTTGAAATAAATCCCATCTCTAGGGAAATTCCCTTACTAGTAGAGCTTGGTGGGTCCAGGTTCAAAACCGGCAACAGATTTTTCGAGACGGAAAGTCTAGGGACACACCTTGGCAACATATAAATATTCTGAATATTGAGGAAAATATAATAGGCCCTGAGGGGGAAGCGTTCGGAAGTTGCTGTCCAACTTAGTTTTCCTTACACAACCAGCAGGTTTGTATGGAATGGGTCTCTCCTGCCCTGCTCACCCCACCTTGTTTTCCAGAACTTTCCATGTGTTCCCACTCAGTGAGGCTCCTGAGCCTTTGGTTCCTTCCTGATTCCTCCCTGGGAGACATCTATCAGACACCATCTTATCTGTTTATAAGGCAGCTCAGGCCTCAGATTTAAGTCCTGGGTTCTGGCTACAAGTTAGCGTGTGATTAATAATTGACTAATGTAGCTTTTATTTATCGCAGGCTAGCACATTTCGCCATTACCCCAGTTAATTTATGTTAAGTGTAAGCTGTCGTTCAATCTGTTTCCAACTCCTTGTGCCCCCCTCCCCCACCGCCCCAATCCTAAGTCTATCTTTTACTTTTTGAGAAACAAAAAAATCCTTACACAGGGCACAGACTCACTCGGTGCCAAAAAGTTGATTTCCTTTTCAGTGGAGCCATGCATCACCAGCCCTCCCAGCTGCAATGTCAGCTCTGACAGAATGACGTGTGTCATTTATCAAAGGGGCCAGCCTGGGCCTTGGGAAAGGCGGCCACAAAGCCTGAGAGAGTTCATTCTGCAGTCCCCTCCTACCCTGGTGAGCCCTTGCCAGGAAGCCTGTGTGTTGTGTCTCCCGGCCTTACTGTAAGTCCTGCAGCCCAGTTAACCCTCCCCATCCAGGACCAGGCCGCTGTGTGTCTGCTGCCCAGGAGACTCTGGGGCCAAACCGGTGATTGTTCCCAGCCTGGGAACAGACATCCCGCATCCCTCTGCAGCAGGCCCCAAGGAGGGAGTCCCAGTTTCCTTGCAGGGAGCATGTGCCTGTTCTCAACCACTTCCCTGTTTTAACAGAGCCTGGGTGCCCCTTCCATGCTCAAGGTCAGAAAGCCCGAAGAACCCGGCAGAGTGGCTGCCCTCCGGTCGGGGAGCAAGTTTGGTCTTAGTTATTTTAGAGCCTTCCTAACAGTGTTTTACCCCAGGCTCTTTCGGAAACTATGTCCAAAAACTGGGCAGTGTGTCTTTCCCTTGCTTACTTAGCCTGTGTAACCTGCTTCCCGCCTGCCTGCACCTAAACCATGCTCAGGAGTTTGAGGACTCCTGTTTCTCAAGACCCATCTTTACTCTCAAATTCCTTACTGTCTCTGTGCTTTCTAAGACCACCAAGAAAGCAAACATAAATAAATAAATAAGTAAATAAAAAGAAAGCAGAAGGAACAAAACAACCATAAACTGGCGAGGGGGATAAATGATGTTAAAATCTAAAAAGCATTTGCCTAAAATAAAAACTCCCCGCCCCGCCCCAGAAGAGTGGAGTTTTGCATTTTAATTGCGCTGGGAATGTGAGCAGTTTTCTTTCCCCTGCCCCTCGTGCCATGTGCAGGCCTTCCCCATGGCGGTCATTCGCAGCTTCAGCTCGTGTTTAAAGAGAAGACAGGGAGATTGTTGCCTCAGCCAGGAACTTTCCAGAAAGATGTCCTATAAATTAGCCAATGCTCAGGAGTGGCTGCTTCCTAGGCAGAGCTGGCCCTTTCATTTGTCTGCATAAGGCTAATTTATTTTTGTGGCCAGATGTGGGCTGACAGCCATCACTCAGGGCCTCCCTCCCCCTCCGTCAGGAGGGCTGGGAGACAGTCATGTTTCCCATTTTACAGAATCCCCATCAACATTATTGAAGATGGATGTATCTTTAAAGCAAAGATTGATTGTGGATATCGAAGTTATGGTGTCATTTATCATGGTGAATATTATTTAGACTTGGGTTGTACAAGGCTGTAACTTGAGACACAGCCAGGGGAGGGACAACCTGAGAGCCGGGATCTGTGAACTTTAATGGATGGATGCTTTTTTCAAAGCTCAACTCACTATAGTATGATTTACTTTTCTTACTGGAAGGGAACAAGCATTTCGGTCTTAAAGGGACAGCATTCCGATTGTCCTGTTCTCTCCGCCTCGCTCTTCCTCCCCGCCTCAAAGGCCAAGGCTGGTCAGAGCCAGCCCGAGAGACATAAGGGTCCATAGCCGTACAGTGTGAACAGAGGGCGGTTTTCTCAGTGACCTCCTTCAACCTCCTAAGATTCTGTGGTGTTCGAAGTAGACAGGAAACTTATGGCATACTTGTGTCTGGGGACGGTGAAGATGGTGTTAGCTTAAAGCCTGTGGGTCAGAAGACAAATGGAACCCAGAGTACTCCAGGTCAGGAACTTGGGGGGGGACATATGGGTGTCGGCAAGGGCCCAGAGTAGCAGTCTAAATCGTCAGTCATAATCAGGGCCTTCACTTGGCTTCCATGGGGTGCAGGTCTCAACATTTGCTTACTCATTAGCTCCCAGGAAGCTTGATGCCTAGGATCTGAGCTGCCATAGTCAGGCCTTTGGATCACCCTGGCCCTCCTAGCTCCCTTCTTGGGAAATTGCGAGTTTACGGTGCTTTGTTGGACACAGGAATCTACCTAACCCATGGTCTGTGGACCTTCCTGTGGGAAGTTAGCTATGAATGCAGGCTAACACAAAACCATAAACCTGCTTAAAACATGGAGGTGTTCTTTCGTTTGTTGTGGTGATTTTTTGGTAACTCTATTGCATTGGTCTTGAGGAGAGATTGTAGATGACAGTGTTGTGTTGCAGTGTGAAGAGGCTGGATGCTCCTGGTAGCGGCTTTATCCCTTTCCCCTGTGGTATGGATTTAGGGATTCACACCTGAGTACGCATACCACCAGCAAGATGGCCTACCTCATTTCTGATGAGCACCAATGCCTGGAGGGTTGTGTTGGCTGCTTAGGCCATAGCCCCTTGGCTCCTCCAGATGACTTTGTTTTTATCTTTTCCGTCTCAGGAGCCTAAAGTGGACGTAGGAACTTTTAAAGCCACTGTGGAGCATACTGCTCCCTTCTGGCCAGTCCTCATCCACAAGGCCACCAGCAAGCATGGTCTTAGTGACACTGGGCCACCCCGAGATGCAGGACTGTCACCTGGTCTGAGAGCCGTGTGGTCACCTGGGCTTTGGTCCTGATTTCGGCTTAGCACCTTGCAAGCCCCTGAGGTTTCTGCTATATAGAAGGGTTCTTGAATTGTAGAGTCTTTTGAACAAAAAATAATGTGTCTTACTCAGTGTTGGGCACACAGCTTTGTGAGACAGTTACGCTGTTTAATAACGTGAATGAGTTTCTAGTGTCAAAGATCCCATCCCATGGAACCCATCAGAACATATGTCCCGGTGCTCTCTGGGAGGGTGGAGGTCTGTTCTGCTCTCAGAGCTGAGCACTGCGCCTGGCCCATGGTCACAGCATCCCTTTGATTACCGAGTAACTGATACCCTCCATGGCGTGTGCCAGCATACCCAAGGACAAGTGGGTGTACAGTCTGTTCACTTGGGCAGCCCCAGGATGCTGTAGTATTGATGGGAGAGGGGGCAGGGGCCCTGCCTATTCTGTGTTCAGCGGATTCCCGTTGGGTGGTGGATCTGATTACCAGGGGGGCAGCCTTCCTTGTAAATTTGACCTTAAAAAAGAACGGAAGGAAGACAGGAGCTCAGCAAGAAGGGAAGGACAAAGGGAGACGGTAAGAAGAATTGCCTTCGGAGTCAAGGTGAGGTGCAGTAAGTCACATCTGGAAAACGTGAGCCTGCCCATCATCCCTGTTGTCTCTGGGGCTCCCTCACAGAACAGATACCCGGAGTACGTCTTTCCGCTGTGACGCATGGGTCTGTGTTTACCTGTGAGTGTGAAGCACATTTGTGGTCTTTTAGGACCATATGAAATGTCTACAAACAGGAAGTAGTTCATCAAATTCATATGAATCATGGCGTCTGTAATGCTGGTTGAGGTCAAGTCATTACAGTAAATATACCATAACCGCTATTAATGTATGGGGCACTCTGCTGTCTTTGTGATATAGGACCTCCATTTCCTGATGAAATGGTGTTTAGGGATGAGGGATCAGCAGCGACTCTGTCTCGGGGTGACTGACAGGCACACAGGGGCCCGTGTTTCTGACAAGCCAAATCTGTGGAGAACGAAGAACAGAAAACACAGAAACCAGAGGGACTCGACTTGGGCAACCCGGGCTGTGCGTCCATGAGGGGGGCCAAATTTATCACGGCACGTTATGGGGTGCAGCAAATGTCACGAAAACCATTGTTTTTTAATTTTTTTTTCTTGCAGAGTTTGAATGAGGTGATTTATGGTAGTTATTCATCTTAAGGGTCATCCATCAATTTTTAGTTGCTAGGCAATCAAGCCAGCAGCTGTTTGCTTTGAATCAAGCGGAAAAGTTGTCAGTCAACACACGCAGGTATGACCTTAGTGGCTGTGAACATCACACGTGCAAAATTAAAGAGATGTCGTCTCCCCCACCCCCACCCCCCCCAGTTCCCCGGTCTTCCGTGTGATTTGTTGGTACTGGCCTTTCCTGGCTAGCACCAGAAGAGAGCGAGAACAAAGGAGTCTGTGGAAAATTCCTTGACAGGAAGCTCAGAAATGCCCCTCATGCAGCTGGTTTCTCTTGCGTTCCATATTTGTGCCACCCAGGACGGATTACCGAAGTCACTGCTTCGGGTGGGTGGAAGGTGAATCGCTTGATTTATAGATTTATATAGTGGTTGAAAAAAATCTAGTTTCTTGGAGGGAAAACCAGACCTCCATGGGTGGCACACACGTTGGCAGCCAGTCTGGCAATTCTGGGTGGCAGGAGGTGTGATGTGGCTTATACCTGCAGTCCAGGGTAGAGAGGGCATTCAGGCAGGAGGGGCCCATGCCTGCCTGGCTGGGCACCTGCCTCCTCTGTCAGCCGAGACCCCGGACCTCTCTTAAAGCCGGGCGGTGACAGTGTAAGCCCAGAGCCCGACTGTCTTTGCCAGTGTCTGCTCCTTCCTACTCCCTGTCTCCCCCTGGTCACATGGTGTGGCCCTCATGTAGATTTTCTGTCACTCTCTCCAAGAGATGTTTGAATCTTTAGAGTGGTTGACTTTGAGGGCGCCTTTCTAGACGTCTGTGTTGGCTCCTGTTTGAACTCTGCTTCTTCCCTGAACCCTGTACGTTTAGATCCCAGGCCTTCAAAATTGATCCCAATGAGGAAGAAAAAAAATACACGCAGCACCTACTTTTTAGTAATTTAGGCCAGGTTCTGATCTCGGTGAACCTTCCCGGAAGGACCTGCTCCTGGTCTAGTGTAACTGTGCAGGGGACATAAGCCAAGAGAGCCGCGCTGACGACTTTGTCCCCTCGTGTCTTCTTCAGGACTCTTTCTTACTTCTCGATTTTGCCAGTGGTCATTTACACCACTTCGCACATACTTTGGAAAGTCTAAGATACATTTATTTTGGAAATTTGATTTACTTACTCAACTTTTCATGGAGATATTTTGTTTTTCATGCATTTATTGATGGATAGTTTTGAATCAGAAACATTTCCCTCTTACAGGAAAGGGAGTTTTCTGCTCATGGCTTCTGGATTCTGGACCTGGGAATTCAGGGACTCCAGGCAGACTTAAGGGACGTGAGCGGCCTGCACTCGTGCACTTTCAGGAAGGACTCAGTCCAGATACATAGTGGAAGTGTGTGTGTGTTGTATAGCGTGAGTGTGCAAGCATGTGTGTCTGTGTGCATGTGTTCAGGTGTGAGTGTGCAAGCATGTGTGCCTGTGTGCATGCATTCAGATGTATGTGTGCCTGTGTTCAGATGTGAGTGTGCAAGCATGTGTGCCTGTGTGCATGTGTTCAGATGTGAGTGTGCAAGCATGTGTGCCTGTGTGCATGTGTTCAGATGTGAGTGTGCAAGCGTGTGTGCCTATGTGCATGCATCCGTGTCTCTCTCTCTCTCTTCCTCTGTCTTACTGGTCTCTCAGTGAACCAGTGACCCTTCTGGCTGGGGTGGCCGGGCAGCACGCTCTTGGGATCTGAGTCTCCTGACGACTGCTGTCACCACCACCGTCTCCCCTCACCCACCACACACACAGTGCTGAGGCTAGGGGCACACATGCCCGTCTTCTCGCATGGGTTTTAGGAGTTCAGACCCTGGGTAGTGATGCTTGCAACGCTAGTGCTCTTGGTCACCAAGCTGTGGCCCCAGCTCCAGTTTCGAAAGACAATTCCGTGAAATAAACAGTCATTTTGCAGCGCTCTCAGTGTGATAGAACCTGAGTTTTCCTGCAGTGATGTGTGAACATTCTTTTAGGGTGGAGAAGATGTTGCTACTAGTTGAGTTCTGGTCAGGTAGATTGACAAACAAAAAGCCAAACAAAACAACAACAAAACCCCAGGGAAACGCTCCAGTTCACAGAGCTGTCTGGATTGTGGGGTCTTGTCACTTGTGGAGCGCACAAGCCTTCCCAGGCCTGCCCTGCTGCTTCCGTTGGAGGCCTGGTGGTAGTTGCTCTCCCATGGCTCACAGGCCTGGAGTTCTGGGCTAGTTTTCAGTTTCTTGCTGTGGTGGGACTTCTCCTTGGAGTTTTACTGTGGTGTTACTTGTGCGTAGCCCTGTACTATCGACTTAAAACCTCAAGCTCTTACGCTGAGGATGTTAAACTATGGAAGCCTGTTGTCTTCCAGTGTGTACAGGTGTGTCTTTTCTTCACTGTCGGGGGGAGTTGGGATTGTAGGTTGCTTGTCTTAGGGGGAGAAAAGCCCTGCACATCTCCCCTGACCATGGATCTGAACAGGTAAGCACAGCAGCGAGACTCAATGGAGCGTGCTGTGCAGCGTGTGGGCTTTGCAAGGACTGCACTAGAACTTGGGCTGGTGTTGGGCGCGTGGTTCCGGATCCTCAGTGGCTCATGCTGGAGAAACGCTGATGCATCGAGGTCCTTTATAGTTTGGGCTGGGGGTGAAGGGAGGGAGTCAGTCTAGTGGGCTCCCCGAGAGTAGTTCACAGCAGTGTGGAGAAGCCTGCTGCAGGCACTCCATGGCCTTCCCGATCCCCTGTGCGCTTCCTTGTGTGGGGGTTTCTGCTGTGCCTTGGTGCATTTTCTGCAGTTCTGTTCTGTGCCCGTGTTGACATGCTGGAGGAGATGCGGCTTGCTCGGTGGGGAAGATGTTCCTCACACGATTGGTTAAGATCATGGATGAACTGATGTCTTCAAAGGCCTTTATAACCCTTTCCAGGGCCCAGGGAGATGTCTTCGGGCAAGGGGTCTGATTCTGAAGCAGGGAGACCTGAGTTTGATCCTCAAGGCACGTTAGCAGCATTTGTAACCCCAACACCAGGGAGGGAGGTGGATCTCGGGGCCTGTGCCAGCCAGCGTAGCCTAGGTAGGAAGCTCCAGGTTCAGCGAGAAACACTGTTTCAAAGGATAAAGTGGAGAACAATCCGAGAAGATTTGATGCCAATATCAACCTCTTCCTGGGCATGTGTGCGCACCCGCCCACATCCACCGTACCCTACACACCTGCTCTTGAGGGTGGCATGTGAGTAGGCCTGTTTGCACACCATAGGCATTCTTCACTCTCTTCCGAGCCCTATGTAGGGGCTGCCATGTTAGGGGCTTCGTTCCGATTCCCATTCGTTTACGAGTGTTCATGTTTACTCTGAATAGGCCATCTTACTCCATAGATGGGCCGAGCTGAGATGTACCCTGCAAATCTGGGGGTGGGGACATTTTGTTTCTGGCCATGGCCAATGAGCACCCACTGACCAGCCACCATTGTGGCCATGACCACCAGAGTCATGGTGGACCTGGTAGAAATGTGGCAGCTCACAGAACCTCACGGTGAAAGGACCCTGGCAGGCTTCTCCGTATACCTCGCCCCCGTCCTTGCTGGCTCCTCTCCTTGGTCCCTTCTTCCCCTCACATCTTCCTGTCCATTTTCTTCTCTTCTCGGTGGTAGATGTGTTTCCGGTAAAGTTTTCTCCATCTTAAGTTATTTTGTAGCGTTTTGTGCTCTTCAGCAGACAGCGGCTCCCGATCTAATAAGTCATTATAAATCTGGTTCGGGAGGATGCCGGCAGGGATGGGCAGGGAGTGCTGGCTGCCTTGTCCGGACTTTGCACAGCTGTGTGGAAGGCCTTTCCCCGCAGCGAGTGGTGCGCGAGATGACCTTTGTTAGTGTGTCTCGACACTAGTTGGTTGGTTACCGAGGTGAATTAAGAACGTGCCCGGTGGTTCCTTATACCTGCCGTTAGCTTTTCTGTTAAATATGGTGTGGCCTCACACGCACATATTTCTGTAAACTTAGTTCAAGGTATCTGTGAAAATATTTTTCCTCCTCGCATTTGCTGTTCATAAAACACTCAAGGGAGAAATTGTTTCTGTGATATTTTAGATGGTTTTTACAATAAATTCTAGATATTGTGGTATGCCGTAGTGCCTTTTATTTCATCTTCTCAGTAGACCCAGACCATCGGGAGATTTCCGGCTATTGAGAAACTTCTTTAACCGAGTGATAATTATTAGGTTTTTTTTTTCATAATAAAATCACAGGTCCCGGTGCCTCGGATTCCTGGGGCTTAGGAAGTGGGGGCTCGAAGGGTACTGGGGAGCGTTTTACACACATCGTCTCGTGTACACAGTTGTGAGGTTTTAATCAGCTGAGCCTTCCTGAGCATAAATCAAACTGCCTTAAATCCTCCTCGAACAAGCTGGGGATATAAATAAGAAATAAATATTGACATTAAACATATAACCCCCTTGGCTTCTTGGCATACGGCCCTGGGTCTCTGACTCTCATTGCCTTTCTGGAATCTTCCGAGGGGCCCCCGTTTGTGTATTGGAAAGAACACTGGAGTGGAGAGGGTCACGTGCGCCTGTGAACGTTGGGTTTCTCAGCTGTGCACGGAGATGCTGCAGCTTGCACTGATCCTACCCCACGGAGCAGTAGGTTCGTTTGCCTGCTTCCTCCGCCGCTGCCTCATTCACTGGTTTATTTATTCAATAAATACTTATTTTGAGTACGTGCTTGTTTCCAGACGGTTCCTGGGAAAAGAAAAATCATGAAGTGGGTCCTCAAGATAATGACTCTCACAGGATGGCAAGAGCGTGTCAAAGACTAAAGTGGTTATCAATATTAACTTTATATAAGATAGTTTATTATGCATCCCTTGGATGTAAAAATCTCATTGAGTAATGAAATAAATGTTATCAGGATTGAATGTGTGAAACAAAAAAAAATCCATTTTCCAATTTGTCTCACCTGCCGTCTTCTCTTGGCCTCCACATAACTCAGCAGCTCAGCGCCCGTTGCCTCTGGCACTGGGGAACTCCCAGCTCTCTCCACCCTCTGCCTGACTACCAGCATCTCCATTCTCAGGTGGGAAAAGGGAGCTGTGATTTGGAGAGCGGAGGCTCTCCTAAACTCATTTTCAGCCCAGCACCCACATCTGTATCTAGTCAGGGTGTTATCTATTGCCCAAGGTGGACCCGTGATACACAGCTGGTGTCCGAGGATGCTAGTACACTCAGCCTTTATCTGACCAGATGTGTGGGTCTCTTTGCTCTTGCATGGTTTTTTAGGTAGACCCCCTTCCAGTAGTTTGACATTTCCTGAAAACCCGCTTCTTCCTGGCAGGGACTTCCTCGGCCTCCTGCTCTGGGAGCTGGGCAGGGAGACAGAACGCCTGCTGTCAAGGTACGGCTGTTGCATTTGCACCTTGGATTGCTAGACTGTTAAAAGTGAAACATGAGTGCAGAGAGGTGACTTCTAGCACAGTACTGGCCCAGCAGTCTGAGTTCAGATGCCCCAGGTTAGCATCATCCAGCCCGGTCCAGCATTGTATACCTAGCTCTAAGTTTCTGCTTGGGCAAGAAGGGAGGGGAGGACCCCTGGAGCTCCTTGGTCAGCAAGTCTAGCCTAATCAGCAAGCTGCAGGCCAGTGAGAGACCCTGTGTCAAAAGTAAGGTCGAGAAAGAGAAGAAAGCATTTGGTTGACCTCTGTCTTCCGCATGCACCCGCACCTCTCTTGCACACACAGGAGCATACACCAACACAGACATGCACACGGTACGTGTGCATACGCACCCATGACGGAAGCCATGTGGGAGGAGTGGATTTAGCTATTCAGTTACTAGATGCTGGATGTGGCTTCCTTCTGTTATGCCCTCTGCCTTTTGGGTCCCACTGTAAACTATAAGTGTGGGCATTAGCAGCAGAACCCACTCTGGAGCGAAAGTCCATGGGGAATGGGCTTTGTCCCTTGACTGCTGCTGCTGCTGTTTGACCAACTGTAATGCTGGGCTGGGAGTAGCGGGTGATCCCTGGCCAAGCCAACTAGATCCCTGGCGCCCTTCCCTTGCATTATGTAATTTAATTTTCCCGTGGATCCTATTATCATCTGTTTATGTGCCGAGGTCTACAGAATTTGAGGTTCCTTTAGTGTGCGGCCGATAATGACGTCCTGGAGGGCCTGATTCCTATGAAGCTGTCTGAGGTCTGAACGTTTCCAGTTCGGACCTGTGTCTGTATCGGCACTGGTTTGGGATGCTGTGGTGTAGGGAATGGTATTGGAGTGGAAGCAGAGATGCCGTTAGTGCCTCAGTTTCCTCGGGTTGTAGGCGGTGGACATTTGGCTGATTGGAGCCTTAAGATCTCTTCTTGACTATTATATGTCACCCTGGTTCCCTTACCTCTTCAGTGGCTCTCCCTTTCGCACAAATGGGTAAAATGGGAACAAAATCTTACCCACTGTGTACAAGCTCATGAGTATGTGTATATGTGCATATAGATGCACACATACACTGTGTATATGTGTATATGTGCA